>CAWUFW010006501.1:0-567500 GCA_963921515.1 Calotriton arnoldi | reverse complement strand
GATCAGAGAGTGAAACCCTTTTTGCATGCTAAAAATTGAATACTATTTCATGCAAGATTGGAAGATTGGGAGTGCGTCATCCCTTATATTTGTGAATACTAATAATGAGGACAGAATATCGAGGGACATAAATATCAAAAGGTAAGTGCATATAGAGAAGTATAGATTTACTACTCCTAACTCCACATCTACGTACCTTGAAGATACACGTACCGCATAGGCACATACATATAAGTAGAGTTAGATATAGAAAATCTAGACTCACTTATCTGCTGATATATATTTGTTTGATATTCTATCCTCAATGTTATATCCCATCGATATTGTTGTTTCGATATTCACAGGGCACACTTCGAACCACCATACCCATGCACCACTAAACAGCATAGGCTTAGGAGTCCCATTGGCTGATACCAACACTACAGAGTGTGTGAACAAGAATCAATCCCTTACCCCATCCTCAATGCAAAAACCTGGATTGCCGTCCACAGAAATGAACCACAGATACCCTGTGGAAGATGTTCCTTTGAATCCTGACTCTGTGTAGCTGTGGGCTGTTGCATTAATAGTAAGATACTGCACCTAAATAAAACTATTGACTTTGTTTTGTTGATGACGTACACTGATCGGATAATACCATTATAAGTACTAATATAGTGTTAACTATATCTGATTTTCCAAACCTACTCATCCCACAAGAAACCCCCTTCCTGTACTATCTTACTGCTCGCTGAAAGATCAAATCTAAAACGGGGTTACTCACCTTCAGTGAGCTTGCTTTAGTAGTACCTGATTGCAAAGGTTCCAGGTATAACAAGCAGTACTGTTACAAAGAATACCCCGTTGCTCCTAAGTCCCCTAGGCTCTGCCCTGTTGGAACTGGCTTGACACCTCCTCTATGGTACATGCTGATTTGTATGCATTCCCGACTCAACATTTTTTCTTCCTTCTTCACTTTTCCGGCGCCCCTACACACTTTTCATAGAGCCTGATACACTATCTTTAATTGTGAGTCCCCGCGCCTCCAATTGGCCCATGTCTGATATACAATAGGTCACTTTGTATCATTTCATTCGGGAACAACTGTTTCATACAACCCATAGTTGCCAATACACGCATCATATTTTTACCTATAGTTTTCAGCTTGACTGGGAACCAAGTTTTTGCCATTCTTCCAGTTGCATAACATGAACCATTTTCCTAGTTGTCATTAACAATTATCCGTTTCCCCATTCGAATCCAATTTTACAATATATCCCTGTACTACTGTAGTTAAAACGAACTCTTAAAGTTAGGACCAACTGTATTGCTTTAAACAAAATCTTTAATCAAATGCCAGAGATACTGGCTTTTAATTTAATTGTGGATTTAAGTAACGGTTTTTGCTCGGTTTTATGGTTTTATTGGTATGCAATGGTTTTAAATAACTTATGCAAATAAACGTGAATTGAATTGGTGTAGTTAAATCAATAAAAAAAAATGTATTCTCTGTACTAAAACATGGGCCTAATATATTCCCTAAATGTACTTTGAAAAATCCAATCTTCAATTTTTACCAGTATGACTTTGCTAAATAATGTAACCAAATATTAATTTAAATGCTTTGTTGGCTCCACCTCTAAAATACAATAAAACACCAGATTACATCTTCTTCTTTTGATTTCTAAGCCTTTGACTTTCAAAATTAAATCATTCTTGAATTTCCGTTTGTCTTTCATTCTTATTCACAAACTTGGTAGTAATCCGTTCACATTATTCCAGTTCATTAGAATGGTTATAAATACACTCTAGACTCTAATTCATTCTTTTAAATAATATATTCAACTGCAAAAAAAGTTACCAGTCTTCTCAAATTACTCATTATTTTTTCAGTAATAAATCTAACACACCCTGCTCCTCCCCTAAATTTGCTAGCAAAGCAGTTTGTACAACGCCGCTTGGGTCCCCTCTTTTATGTCCTGGGTCTGCTACAATCTCCATATTTTCGCATTCCTCTGGCTTGTCTTTTTCCTGTGTTTAAGGGATCTCTTGCTTTTAAATATGGTATAGCCAGAGCTTCTTTTTTCATCAATACATTCATAGGAATTGTTGCAGATGAAAATAAGGTCTTCTCGCCCCCCCCCCCCTCACCAGTGCCAGATCTGCAAACCTATTTCATTTCGATAGTGGCTCTACACTTTTTGTTGGGCCACTGGAATTGTGCGATTATGCTTCCTTGGGGCTCTTCACGTGCTTCTCGACTCATTGCACGTGCATATATTCGAGCATTTGCTGTATAGTTTTCAGATTAAAACAAAAAACTAAAAAAAGTTTCTTGTTTAAATGGATCAAAAGTTACCAAATGAAACCCAGCATTTATGGTGCACCACAGTGGCATACACTTTGCAAAACCTAACATGTCACCTTTCAGTTGTTAATTGCAGTATTAAGGTGTTAATCTGGAAGTAAGTAAGTGATGTGAAGGTGTTGCTCAGACAATTAATACCCCCAGCTAATGGCTTTGGGAAGGGCTTTTGCATATATAAAAATTCTTACAGTTTAAAAGTAAAAATGGACTGGAATGTGGCCCAGAGTAATTACCAGAGGCTGAGATTATTTCAAGCATTCCATCCATCACTTTTTGCATACTTTAGTATATCACCTAAGCAGCATGGGTATGCCCAGACGTGGGACCGATGCACATTGTGTCACTGGAACCAAGCTATATCCGGCTGATGAACCCTTAACAAGGGCAAAACCGGTCTTGGGTTGCTTGTGTTCTGGTTCAGGGAGGACCTGGCTTGGCAGTTCGGCAGCACTGTTCCCATTGGAGCAGGGTCAAGACTGCATATAGCTGGCCCCAAACTGAGGTGGCATGGTGTGCAAAATAACCATGGACTGGAATGCGGCCCGAGTAATTACCAGTGGCTGAGATGAATTCAAGCATTCCATCCATCACTTTTTGCATACTTGACTATTTATTACAGGCTAAAATTAATGAAGAGTGTGTTCACACAACAGGACAAGGGAGAATAACATGTGGTGGTATTTGCCCATCGTTCATTCAAAGGTGCTGATGAAAAGCATCTGAAGAAAAACATCTGTAGCTGAGTGACATGGCGATTCAACACTTCAGATTGTTCTTATGGGGTTTGCCTTTTTCAGTTAGGACAGACCACTGACCCTTCGTCCAAGTGTATTCTTACAAAGGAGCAGAGAAGGCCGCTCCGGGAATAAATAGATAAATAGAAGATTTGAAAGAATTGAACTTCACCTTGGAGTACCTGTCTGAATTGAAAAAAAGGCAGCTGTCTACAGGTCCAAATTCCACATAGATGGCCAAGAATCAGTTGGAGAGCAGTCGCCTGTGATGTGGGTCAGAGAAAATACAATAGAGGTGGAGTTACGAGAAGAAGCCAAGAGGCATGGTGTAGTTTTGGGCTACATAATAGACTGGGTTGTGAAGAGGTGTCTAAGGCTGGATCAGTTGTCAGCAGTAGAGAAGCAGTACTGGAATATCAGATATGAGTTGTGTACACATAATGATAAATTAAGGAGAAGTAATAGGTCGGTTCCACCTTTGGCATAAGGTAGACAATTGTCACCCTTAGCTGACTAAGGTCATTTAGGGAGTACCCCTACCAATGCCATGGTTAGAGAGTACAGGTTAGAGGAGGGAATCATAAGAGATTGCGTGCAAAGTCCAGGAAACTAGGTCCCAGTTGAACCCTAGACCATTCTATGTCTATATGTTGTAGGTGACTAGAGTTGCTGAAGAGTTCAAACAGATATATCTCAATATAAGTTGATGAAACAAGTGAGTCACTTCTAGGTGAGTGAGCATTGCAGCAGGCCTGCACTGGGGTTTCTTGGGGATGAGTTTGCATGTGAAGGTCAACCAGAGGGAAACTTTTTAGGGTTGACCAGCTGAGCTCGTAAAAGAGGAACTCAGACGCTCAATGGAGACTTTCATTACACAACATTGAAATTAAGATAATTTCTAACTATTGTTCCACCCTTAGCCTCTGAGCAACTTCCCATTTAGTGGTGAGGTGTTAGAGGAAAGGAAGGGAGTGGAACCTTGGTTGCATTCTTGGCCTGCTGCTACCCTCAAGATTTTAGCGACCATAGTAAACAAGGACAGTTCTAGGATTGAGGGGAATGCGGGGTATGCCCTGCTAGCCTGGTTACACCAAATTGATTCCAATAATGCTAACTATGTAATGAAGAAGCCTTCTAAGGTAACCTCATGTGTTAGACTTGGCATCTTTTGGCGTGTCTCCCCTGAGTTTTTGCTTTCTGACCTCCCAGTTTTGACTCTGTTTGTGCTGGCTTAGTGTTTCTGCGCACTTTTCTCACTGCTGATCAGTGGTAAAGTGCAAGTGCTCCTGTGGTAAAATGTGTTATGGATTGGTGTTTCCATGATTCCAGAAAATCTCGGTATGGAACCAATTATGGTGGCCACATGCAGCAGGTACATGTCCGGCCCCTGTCAAAAAAGTCAGGAATCTAGGCCTTTTGGTAGATAACGACCTTTCCTGGGCTCCCCAGATTAACCAAGTCTCATCAGCCTGCTTCTTTATGCTGAAAGGTCTGAGGAAGATTCTTCCTTTTATTCCGCTTTCCCTGAGGAAAACAGTGGTGGGGGCTACGATTCTGTCTAGAGTTGATTACTGCAACGCTCTCTATTTAGGAGCAAATGCTGCGCAATTCTCTAAATTGCAGTCAATTCAGAATGCGGCAGCGAGAGTATTGCTTATTCTACCCAAACACCATCCTACATCAACCGGTATAAAACAACTTCACTGGCTCCCAGTACGACGATGGGTTGACTTTAAGTCCCTGTGCATGGTGCATAAAGCCTTGTTTGGTGGAGGATCCAAGGATGTGCAAACCTTGTTTTCTCGATACGTTCCCACACGAGCGTTAAGATCAGCATCACTTGATCTCTTACAACTTCCTAAGATAAAGAGAGTAAGGTGTGGAGGTAAACGCTTCTCTTTCTTGGCATCCAAACTCTGGAATTCTTTGCCCACTCACCTGAGGTCTCTGCCTAACAGATCGGTCTTCAGGAGGAAAGTTAAAACATGGCTCTTCTCACAACCCTGAATGTGTCGGCCTGGGGCATTACATATCACTCAGCGCCAAGACGCCTCGGCATTAGTGCGCTTTACAAATACTTTTCAGTCAGTCAGTCATGATTGGATATTTGATTTACTTGTTAGTCCCTAGTAAAGTGCACTGAGTGTGCCAGGGCCTGTAAAACAAATACTACTAGTGGGCCTGCAGCACTGATTGTGCCACCCACGTGAGTAGCCCTGAAAAGGTAACTCAGACCTGCCATTGCAGAGTCTGCGCGCAGTCTGGTACTGCCATGTCGACTTGGCAAGTGCACCCACTTGCCAGGCCCCAACCTTCCCTTTCTTACATGTCAGCCACCCCTAAGGTAGGCCCAAGGTACCCCTGTGGGCAGGGTGCAGTGTATGTGAAAGGTAGGACATGCCCTGGTGTGTGTGG
This sequence comes from Calotriton arnoldi, assembly GCA_963921515.1. Lineage (NCBI taxonomy): Eukaryota > Metazoa > Chordata > Amphibia > Caudata > Salamandridae > Calotriton > Calotriton arnoldi. The sequence goes on along the minus strand of CAWUFW010006501.1, from coordinate 562,004 downwards.
CATGTCCTGATAGTGAATTACTGCCAATTTCGTTTTTCACTATTGCAAGGCTACCTGTTCCCCATAGGACAGAATGGGAAGTTTGTTTATAACATATTATAAACATAACTGGCCCTGGGAACTAGGTAAGAAAATAAAGTTTAGTATGCCTGAACTCAGAATCTAAAGATGCATCTTTTAGTGAAGGTGATTTTTACATTCTGTGTTTGAAAATACCACTTTTAGAAAGTAGGTATTTTCTTGCTCAGTCATCCTGTGTGCCTCTGTTGGAATGTGGATTGCCTGTCTGGGTTTTGGATGACAGAAGGCTGGGAAGCAGGAGTGGCTCCAGATAGTCTAGGTGAGTCAGGAAAGGGCTGAATAGACCTGGGCTGCAACTGGGGAAGGGGGAGGAGATTTCCTTGCACCTCAAAGGGTGCCTCTGACAATGCCGTCTCCACCTCCTGCCAGGAAGTCACACCAGAGGAGGCAGAACTGGTTCTGGCTGGGCACAGACACTCTCTGCCTAAGAGATCAAAGGATTTTGGGATATAAATATTGGGGCCCAGACCCCTGAACTTTAGAACTCTTTTGGATCAAGAAGACTGCCAAGAAGAAGAGCTGGAGAAGCTGTGAGGAGGAACTACCACTTTGCTGTGTGCTTTGCTGTGTTGGCCTGCAGTGGCTGCTTCTGTCTTGGGCAGTGAAAGGACTGGACTGAACTTTCTGCAATCTACTTTTGTGAGTTTCTCCAAGGGCTTGAGGTAGAGCTTGCCCCTGTTCAAGAAGTCTCAGGCACAACAAAGACTTCAAGCTCTTCTGCCCTCAGCACTGGGGACTGTGTGTTTTGTGCTGCAACTGAAGAAAAGCAACCCGACGACGTCTACGACGCCGCTGCCGACTCCGTGTCCTGAAGGCACCGCAGAGGGCACCGCCGCAACGCCGCACTGCGACCCTGGTCTCACCGACGACGCCTGCTGATGCCGCCACCGAGCCGCGGCTCGCACCGCGACCTGTGGGCACCGCACTCCGCACCGCCTCACGGCGACGCCTTGGTATCCCCAACGACGCCGCTCCACGCCAAAATCTACGCCGCTGCTTGCACTGTGGTTCGAGGGCACCGCTCGTAAAGTTACACGACGCACCGCCCTCATCCTGCACCGCAGCCTTGGCCTACCGACGCCGGCGCCATCGACTCCAGTTCGTCAGCCGACTACAGCGCTTCAGCAACGATGCCGCCGCTGCTTGCACCGTGACCTGCCCGCACCGTGACGAGCACCGCCTTCATCTCGCACCGCGACCCTGGTCTCACCGACGACGCCATCCAACGCCGCCACAGAGCCGCTGCTCGCACCGTGACCTGAGGGCACCGCACGCCGCACCGCAGCACACAACGCCTGCCGACGCCAGCGCTCCTGACTTCAACAGAGAGGAGATCGATCTGCAACGCGTGTGACTTTGAGGGCCCCGACGACTCCTGCACCGACCTCCGGAACCGACGCCTGCGGACGCCGTGCTTTCCGAAGCTCAACGAGAGGTCGCCGACGCCCTGCATTTCTAAAAGGTACTGTTTGCGGGTCTTCCCGACACCGTAGCTGGACCGCGACGCCGCGGTCAGCCAGAACTGTTTGGATTTGTTTGCTCACGACGCCGTTATAGCCCCGGACAGAGTTATCGACATCAAGGAACTGTTTTTAAAGCATATTTTGATAACTGAAGATTTTTAAGTACTGTATTGTGGATTTTTATCGTTTTTGGTCTTGTCTTAAGTATATAAAAATATTGGATATTTTTCTAAACTGGTGTGGTGTCCTTTTGTAGTGCTTACACTGTATTACTGTGGGTTATGTGCAAACACTTTAAGATAAGCCTGACTGCTCGTACCAAGCTACCAAGGGGGTGAGCAGGGGTTATTTTAGGAGTGTAACTCCCTTACCCTGACTAGGAAGAAGGGTCCCTATTTGGACAAAGGTGCAAGCCCTTGCCAACTAGAGACCCCCATTTCTAACACCATGTGATTGGAAATTTACTTCAGAGGCGACTGGCACTATGCCGACTACCCAGCAGAGGACTTAGGTCCTGATGTGCAAAGTGTTTTCCAGTTGATAAATCAAAGGGTTTTTCGAATGTATTAAACCTATCTAGCAATTCAGAAAATAAATTCCGAATCACTAAGGGTTTAGAAATGGCTTCTAAATTGCGATTTGAAAGGGGTGTGTTTTGACCACCTTTTCCAAATAGAGATTCAGATCCTGATATGAATGCTTTGCGACCGTAATTCTAGTCACAAACCATTAACTCCCAATTTGGGGGCAGATTTACAAGAAACTGACGCATCTGTAGAGATGCATCAGTTTCCCTGTGCCAGCCTGCGATACCCTTCCGCCGCCATGGATGCGCATTATTTACATTATGGCGTACCATGGCGCAAGGATTAACAAATGCGTCTGAAATTCCGACGCATCTGTTGGCCCAAAAGTCACGCATTGCTGGAGTCGTATCGCAAGCACGATGCAACTCCAGCAATGCACGTTGAGGCCTATACTTATTGTACTGCGTCACTCCTCATGCCTGCTTCAAGCAGGTGTAAGGTTTTGACGCAGTGGCATCCTAAAAGCGGCGCAGTGAATTCTTGTAGATTTCACTGCGTCACTTTTATGAGACTTTCCTGCGTGGGATCGCCCACTCTGCATACATTATACCTGACGCAGGTATAATGTGACGTAGGGCTTTACAACGTGACGCATCTCCCTAGATGTGTCACGTTGTAAATTGGCCGCATTGTTTACGCCGCCTCTGCGTCACAAAAGTGACGCAACGGCGGCGCAAAAGTGTCGCAAGGGGCTTGTAAATCTGCCCCTTGGAGTAGTAAGTGATGGGGACGGAAAATGCTGTTACGAATAGGAGTTCAAGAGTTAGGGCTTTATTTAAAGTTAAGTGGTAAAAAGACACCCATCAACAATCAGCAGATGTACCATTCACCCACCTGAACAATCCTTGGCCACATTTAGAGTGGGGGGGCAGTATTCCTAGTGGCAGAGCCCCCGTCGACTCTGTCATTGGAAACATTCTATGTGCGGTCCTAGTGCCAGCAAGAATGGAATCAAATGGGCAACCTCTCTGGCATCATTCTGACCATTAGTTTGGGAACCACTATTGAAACTATGGAAGTCTAAAACAAAAACTTAAATGTCCCCTGTTTTGGCGGGAATTAAACAGTAACAAAGGTTCTGTAATGCAGTGGTGGAAGCTCTATCACCTGTACGATTCCTGGAGATCGACCCACAAATACTAATGTCCACCACGAGCTGTTAGATGTTGCCGCGCTCTGTGAAGCGGAGGGTGACATATCAAGTAAAATCATTTCTGTTTGCATAAGTGAATGCTGCCAGTGAATTTGTATATTGACTACAATAGAGTGCCTAAACTGAGAATGATAAAGGGCCCTTCACTGACCATTAGCACAGACCACTAATATGATCTGGGCCCAACTTTCTAGGCACTGCTAGTTGCATGCTAGTCTGGGACTGAATTGTCATCTGGTGTTTGGGTATTCCCTAAGAACCATGGGCCCGATTCACAAAAGTAATCTGAGACAAAATCCTAACTTTACGACTTTCGGTATTCACAAAAGGCATTTAGGACTACTCCTAAACTGAGACAAAATCCTAACTTTACGACTTTCGGTATTCACAAAAGGCATTTAGGAGTAGCAAAGTTAGGATTCCTAAGTTTAATAAATGTAGAAATATACATTTTACGACTCCATTTATTCTCAGAACATAAAAAAAACCATGGATAAATAACAATAAATGGCCCAAAAATAAATATGGATAAATACAGACGGAACTGTTAAAAAAATAAATATCATAAAACCGGAAGCCCTATTTATTATAAACATTCACTAACACATTACAATATCTCCTACCCGGAGATATAATCACAATACACACAATTCTTCAGTAATAGAACACGTAAGTAGCACAAATATACAGTGGTCTCCAGGGGGAGACCAAACCATATACTAACAAAATGGAATGAGAACCACGACCTAAATCGAGACTGGACCCAGAAGATGTAGAACTGTTGGGCACCCAAGGAACCACCCAAGGTAAGTACCCAGGAACCTCACGGAGTCCGTGTGCAGTGGGAACACGACCGTGTGATCAACACAAGTCAATGGGTAAGTTGCGGTTGCAGTTTTTAAGAAGAAGGACCCTTCCCAGAGGACCCTGAAGAAACCCTGTTGAAGATGGAAGGTTCGAGAGTCACACCACCCGTGGATACCACCGGGAACAAGGATACCTACGCCAGGAAAGCTAGGTGCATAGGTGCGAAGTGACGTCAGAAACCACAGTATACCACAATGGAGGACTTCAGTGAAGATGCCGCCGGCGAAGAAGGTGAAAGAGTCCGGTGGAACCCAAAGGTGGATTCAGGAAGAGAGGTACCTGCAAGCAGAGGGGACAGAGTCTATGCCACTCAGGAGTGACCAGGAGGCTCTGTAGCTGTGCAGACCAGGCTTCGCTGTGGAAGACCAGGAGCCATTCACAAGCTGACCCATGTCGGATGTCGAGAGCCAGGGGGTCGGTGTCCAGTGGGAGCACCAACAAGCCTTGGCAACGGCAACAAACATAGTAGGGGAAAAAGGTGCAGTGTCGGGACCAGCAAGGTCCAAGGGACCCATCATGTGCATTTAAGTCAGAGTAGGCCCCGAGCAAACAGGGGAGCGCACTGGAACCAAAGAAGACCCTCAAGAGGACCCACAGGCTGAAGGCACAGGAGTAGCAAGAGGACCTCGAGCAGCTCACCAATGATGCAGGCCCACGGTGCAGATGATATGGTGAGGACAGAGATCTTGGTAGCAAGAGATGCTGGAGGCTGGAGCTTCTTGGAGCCCGAAGATCTCTGGTGAAGACAGTCAACAAGCAAGTCGACGCAGTGCACAGGGGTACTGCTCCAGTGGTTCCCACGAGGGAGACTGGCTTCAAACTTGCTGTGAAAACAGTGCAGGACTTGAGGGAGTTGCAGAACCACCACCTGTGTTGCTGAAACGTTCGGAGTCCGTGGGAGCTCAGGAACAGCAGACCGGTCAGCTTTGTTGCGGTGCCTGCAGATGCAGGGGAGTGACTACTTCACTCCAAGGGAGATTCCTTCAGGTGTCTTGGATGTCCACAGGCTTGGTGACGAACCTGTATGGGCACAGGCACAGACAACGCAGGAGACTGGCAGGATGATGAGACCAGGAGCAGCAGGAGGCTTCCCAGTTGCAGTCTCGGTTCCCAAAGCGAAGTCCAAAGTGCCCAGATGGTTGAAGATCAAGTGGTTTCAGATCTGAATCTTGTCCCACAATGAATCTAAAGAGCCAACCACAGGTAAGCCCTTAAGTACCCTAAGGAAAGGGTTGGGACGCTTCAGGGGTCCCTCCCACAGGAGGGGCTAGACAGTGGGGTGGTGCCAGAGCGGGATCCAACGGCTCCCTGAACTGGTTCCAACTGGAGTATGCAAGGAGGGCACCAAATGTGCTCTACAAACCAGTCTAGTGGCGCTGGCAAGCACCCCCACCCTGGCCCAATACACTTAGTCCTGTCTGGGAGGTGGTCACACCTCCCTGTGACAGGAAACCTATTGTCCTGTCTACCCCTGCTCGAGCTTGGCTCAGCAGCAGGAGGGCAGAATCGTGTCTCTGGTCGGCAGCAACCATAGTTTGCTGGCCGGGTCTAGCAGACTAGTACCGGGAGTATGGAGAGCGCCCCGGAGGAGCCCCACAGTTCATGGAATCATACCTCCAACACCGGTTACGGTGTTGGAGTATGATTCCAACATGTTTGATAGCAAACACATATATCAACAAAGGAAGAGGGACAGAGGGCGCTTAAAGGGCCAGCATACGTGCCCCCGGAGAGACAAGTGAATTAACAGAGTATGCAGTTCCTGATGAGGAAAGTAGCGGGAGGAGGCTAGGAAGGTCTGTTCCCTGACCCTATGGTGGAGACAGGGTGGCTCCCAATTTGGGAAGTGGGGCCCTCACACACCCAGCTGGGTGTCATGCTTCATCATAGGGCATGCTCTTCGTCAGGCCGGCGCTGCAATGCCTGACGGGCACCCTATGAGGGTCTCTTTTTCTGAGACCTTTTTATCCCAAGCCGTTGGGTGAGGTGCGGGTAGAGGGCCTTCAGGTGTAGATGTGTGTGAGCAGATGTGCAGTGGAGGTGTGGGGAGAGTATTAAAAAGGGGAGGCCAGTGGTGCTCCAAAATTCAAATTTAATCAGACATCCCACTGGTCCCAGTTAAAAACAGATAGTGCGGGCCACTTCAGGAGTAATGTTGAATAGTGGCTATGAGTTTGAGGTCGACATGTTTCTTGCCTGGTGTGTCAAACAGATCACGTGGCAATTCTTCAGGACCAATCTCTATATACTATCTACACAATGGTTGGTTCACTCATAGTGTCGTTTGTGAACCCAGCAAACAAAACCTAACAATGAGGTACCTTGTTTATGTAGACCAACCGAAAAGAAAAAGGTAAAATGCATAATTATTTAAGTAAGATCGCATACTTATTATCTCCACCATAGGGTCAGGGAACAGACCTTCCTAGCCTCCTCCCGCTCCGCTGCTTTCCTCATCAGGAACTGCATACTCTGTTAATTCACTTGATACCAAACATGCCAGTGTTCGTTACAGCCAGTTTAGAGTTATCCATTGCGTAATGATGCATGGCCACTCTATGTATCGTAATGGCTGATGCGCTTACAATGCCTGGAAAATGGACTCCGGGAATTGTAGGGGTGTACTGCTCATGCAGGGGCACCCTCACACTTATAACCGAGCACCCTGCCTTCAGGATTCAAAGGCCTGCCTCAGGGTTGACTTATAGGTTTTTAGGGTAGTGATCTTATATCTGTCGTAAGTGGTGCTAGCACCAGTTTACACAGGCTGCAATGGCAGGCCTGTAGTCACAATTTGAGTGGTCTCCCATGAGTGGCATAATACATGCTTCAGCCCATGGGGGACCCTGGGGTACCTATGCCCTGGGTACCTTAATACCATATACTAGGGATTTATAAGGGTACACCAGTAGCCAATCTGGGGGGTACCTAAGTACTCACCATGGTTCAATTTAGGGAGGAAGCACAGATTCCAGTCAGACTAGTCAGAAGAACATAATGACACCAGCAAAAAGTGGGGGTAACCATGAAAGCAGATCCTACTTTCCTACAGGACCAATTAAGACCGAGTTCTTATTGGAGACCCATCGTAACCAAAGCATTACATATGGGCAAGTCGCACTGACCCGTGGATCGCTGCCTAATATAATTTTGACAAGTTGGTGGCTCAAATGAGCCTGAGGAACAGGCACTACAGCTCATTGAGGATCAAAGACTTGGACACACCAAGGTCTGAATTAATTCCATATACCCCACTGCTGACGCACCAGCATGGATTCATCCAGAATGTGAGTGCAGCCAAAAAAATAAGTCACTCCTTTTAAACGTATGACTGAACTTTTTTATATTTTCTTGTTAATAAATGAAATATTTTATCATTTGCATTTTGTTACGAATGCTTGTTGCTGCAGTTTTTTATGTATTGTTTTGTGGTTCAAATGATCAAAAATGCTTAGGCCGGAGTCCATGGCTTCTAGTAATTACTCAGTGGGGGTCCCCGAATTTCCATTAATGATTCAGAGGGGGTCACCGGTTCAATAATGAATAAGTGGGGGGGCTACAGAAGTCAAAAATGTAAGAATCACTAGTCTAGAGTGACCAGTGGGGGGATTAAGGCATTTTAAAACAACATAGGCAGCATTGTCTTCAACTCCTGGGTAATGCAGATTGTCAAGGAAGGCTATTAGGTAGAATTCTCTGAAATTCCTCCAGAAATTGGGACAATTCATATGCCAGACCTCCTCAAGCCACTCAAAAAGAGTGCAATGATCTCATAAATTCACAAGTTGATACTGAATAAAGCGATTGTCCCAGTCAAGGCAGATGAGAGGTGCAAGGGAACCTTTTCAATCATTTTTCTATTCCCCAAAACTTCAGGAGATTTCAGACTGGTGATCGGCCTCTGTAATGTGAACAGGTGGATATAGAAAATGCTGTTTAAGATGGTGACACTTCAGGTAATAATTCCTTATAACCCAGAGGGGGCATTCATGATCACAATTGATCTCATAGATGCAACTTTGTCTCTTGGGGAAACACTTTCAGCTTCTGCCCTTTGGCATCAGGCCTGCCTTGAGAGTCTTCACAAAGATGATAGCTCCTCTAGTTTCTTCTTTACATCCACAGGGCTAGAACATCTTTCCTTACTTGGGTGACTGCCTCCTTCATGCATCTACAAAGAAGAGAGCTTTGAAGGAATGGGAGGCAATGAAAGAGAGTGTCTTCAGTGCCATGGTCTTCTAATCAACTTCATGAAATGCAATCTGGAGCCAGCACGACTGTGTTCATCAGGGCACATTTTAGGTCAGACAGTGGAATGGTATTTCTTCCCAAAGAGACAGTGATACGATTAAGACCCACACAATCTCATCTTTTGCCTTTAAGGCAAATCCCAGCATGGTTGTAGTTCAGGGTACAGTGCCACATAGTGTCATGTGTTCTTGGTCCCCTGGGCCAAACTGCATTTGAGATCTTTTCTGATTCATTTTCTGAAGAACTGGAAGCCTGCGTCAAGAGTTTAGAGGAAGAGATTCCAATAACGGTTCAGATAAGGTTATATTTGCAGTGGTGACTGAATCTGAAACCAGTGAAAAGAGTGTTTCTTCTTCATCTTGTATCATTGAGGATAGTGACAATGGATGCCATCTCAAGAGGTTGGGGAGCAAGGTTGTTAGACTTGCCAGTACAGGGAAGGTGGACGAACAGGGAGGTGAAATCTTAAAATTGGATGGAGCTGACAGCAACTCGACGGTCATTGTGGAACTTTCAGTCATTTTTGTTTCAACAATATGTACTTGTATGGACAGATGAAACAGTGATAATGTCCTACATATATTTTATTCGGGCTGTACAGGCATTATATATTAAACCTACTGGCAGCGTTTTGATAAATGGGGTGCTGACGGAACAATTTCAAATCTCACAGGGGGACCTGTCAGGGGTGTCCTTGTTCTCCTTTGCTTTTTGCAATGTACATTGACCCGTTCATCAAGAAGTTAGAAAAGAATGTGCTTATTCACCCGATTCATAGGCATGGGCATGATATGAAAATTATGGCCTATGCAGACGATATAGCGCTGGTAAAGCGCGACCCGGTAATTTCAATTGAGGTGATTGAATTTGAAGCGGAACGCTTTGGGGATGTGTCGGATATGCTCTGAATAAAGAAAAGACACTGATTTTTTTTTTATGTTTAAAAGCTTTATTTGAATAATAACAAGAAATACATAAGACCAGCAATACAAAGTAAAGCATATAAAAAAATAGAAACATAGCGAAAAAATGGCTAGTACAAAAATAGAAGAGAAAGCTGTTTAAATTTTTGGGAAATAAGGGGAGGGAGGGGAGGGAAAGGAGGAGGTGAAGTGGACACTGTTACAAATTAATAAAATGAGAAAATGCATATTTACAAAGGAATGTGAGAGATAATCCTAATCAAACTAATATATACAATAAGCCAATAAAGGTACAAAGCAAGGAACAGAGAAGATAAACATTCAAGGAGGTTTAAAATTTTCAGCATTAAAACGAGAGTTATCTGTTAACGCTAGATTGTCTAAATAAGTAGTAAGAGGTAAACAAAAGAGATCTCTATTAACCATTGGTCTGCATGAGGAGGCAAAAGCAACATCAAGTCGATGAAAATGGCAAAGACTATTCCACCAGTGTTGGATAGAAAGTTTTGTAAGTGTTTTCCAGTTGAGAGTGATGTGTTGGAAAGCTAAAGCAAGCATAAGGTCAAAGATACCATGTTTGTGGGAGGGAAGATCTAAGGAATCGGATATACTTCCAGAGAAAAGAAGAGGAATGGAATAAGGAATGAAAATATTAAACAAGTGAGAAATATATGACCAAAATTTCCCCCAAAAGTTAGAAACCGAAGGGCAAAGGAAGAGAAGGTGTAGAAGGTCAGCATTAGCAGAGCCACAGGTCCAACAAGTTGTATCAGTAGGATGAGAAAATCTAGCTATAGAAACAGGGGTAAGATAAAGTCTATGGTAGAGGAAAAACATAGATTGAGTAAGAGAAGCAGAACGAGAGATTTTGAGAGAACGGGACCAAAGTTTGTCCCAGAAGATGATTGTCCATTCACATCCCAGGTCAGATTCCCATGAAAGTTCCAATTTAGATTTAGTACGTTCTGGATTAGGAGCTGAGAAGTGTTTATAGATAAGAGAAGCTTTGGGTAGAAGGAGAAGGATCTTGAGAAGAGAATTTTGAACAGAGGGAAGAGAGGAAGAGGGAAGAGAGTAAAAAGTATCAAGAATAACCGCCATTAGAATAGTGAATTTCTGTAGGAAAGAGCGGGGACAATGAAATGTAGCTTGAAATTGGGGAAAGGAGCATGGAGACAAGCCATCAAAAGGTTCTTAACCCAAATTATACCCTTCAATCTCCAGGATTTCCAAAATATGGTTCTGTTATTGATAGTAATAAGGGAATTATGCCAAATAGAAGAATCTAAAAAGGATTCTCTAGAAAAAGACTTTGGTTGGGTCAAAGGCTTCAATAAGGAACAGGTGTGTTTAAACAAGGGGAGAGAGGTATGAGGAGTTTTGGAAGAAAAGGCTAGAACTTCCTTTAAAGAGAAGGGTAATAATAAGGCTCGTTCAATAGAAAGCCAAAGGGGAGTGAAAGGGGAAGGTTCGGAGAGGAGCCATTTCGAGGCCTGGCGAAGGCAGAATGATTTATGATAAAGGCGAAAATCAGGAAAGTTCACACCTCCATTAGATTTTGTCTTGCGAAGAAAAGATAAAGAAATCCTGGCTCTTTTGTTCTTCCAGAGAAATTTAGAGAGGCGAGAATCAATTTGTTTAAAATAACAGGCAGGAATATGGACGGGAAGCATGGAAAGAGCATAAATCAGAATAGGGGTAATCATCATCTTAATTGAGTCTAACCGACCCCACCACGAAAGAAAGAGAGGATTCCAGGAGGAAAGTAGTTTCTCAATCCGAGACAAGACCGCAGTCATATTTAATTTAATAGAAGAGGCAATGGAGTTGGAGAACCACATACCTAAGTATTTGATTTTAGAACCACTCCATGTAAAGCCAGTGGAAGAAAAGGAATGTGGGAGACAAAGTTTAGTGAGAGGTAGAATTTCTGTTTTATCTGAATTGATTTTATAACCAGAGACAAGGGAAAAGGAAGTGAATTCATGTAATAAAGGGGAATAGAGACTTCGGGAACAGAAATAAAAGTAGGATGTCATCCGCGTAAGCGGAAAGTTTTAAATGTTGGTCACCATAAGAAAAACCAGATATAGAATCATTATTACGGATTGAAGATAAGAAGGGTTCAAGAGCTAAGACAAAAAGAAGGGGGGAGAGGGGGCAGCCTTGACGGACTCCGCGTTGAAGAGGAAAATTGGATGAAACACAACCATTGACTAGTACCAAGGCTCTGGGGGCAGAATATAATAAAGAAATAAGTGAGATCAATTTGGGACCAAAACCATGCCATTTCAAAGATGTAAATAAAAAGGACCAATCAACTCTATCAAATGCTTTTTCAGCACCGACAGAAATGGCCGCTAAGGATGTGGAAAGGGAAGGAATTTTGTTTAAAACATTAAGAAAGAGGCGAGAATTATCCAAAGTCAATCTACCCTTGACAAAACCGTACTGCTCCTTACCAACCAAATGAGGCATAAGAGGGTCTAAACGTAAAGCAAGTGTTTTGGCAAATAGTTTATAGTCTACATTAACCAGGGAAATCGGCCGATAGTTTTTACAAAACATGGGATCACGTCCTTCTTCATGTATGAGGCAAATTGTGGCCTCCTGAAAAGTACCCTCTGTTTTACCGGAGAGAAAGAATGAATGGAAAAGATTTAAGAGTTTAGGAAGTAATAAGTTAGAAAAATGTAAATAAAATTCAACTGAAAAGCCATCCGGGCCGGGAGTTTTCCCTTTCTTTAAAGCGTTTAAAGCAGAGGCTAATTCATTAAGGGATAGGTCTGTTTCAAGATCAGAAAGATTGAGGTGAGAATTAGATGGGGTTGGAAGGTTATCAAGATAGGATTGGATAAGGGAACTGGAAGGAGGAGATTCTGGGGTGTAAAGATCTTTATAAAATAGTTTAAATTTGTTAAGAATGTCCTGATCTTTGTGAAGGAGAGAGCCATCTGAAGAATAAATAGAGTCAATCAGAGTACGGTCTTTACGTGTTTTGAGATAGTTCGCTAAGAGTTTGCCAACTTTATTTCGACCACCGTAGTAGGGAGCACTACTACGGAGAAGTATGGAAGACGCATTGTCAGTTGTAGTTTTATTAAATGTTAATTTGGCACATATCAGAGCTGGTAGGACCGAATCCGCCGATGAAGTATAGAATTTGTGTTCTAAGGCCTTAATATGTGCCAGGGTAGCTTTATGCTGTTGAAGAAAGCGTTTCTTTTTTTTTTAAAACAAAGTCTATGATGAAACCTCTTGCGGTAGCCTTAAAGGAGTCCCATAATATATGGGGGGAGGAAGTGGGGTCACTGTTTAGGTCGAAACATTTGTTCGCGAAAGTGATGAAAGAGGAAGAGAAAAGGGGGTTAAGAAGAAGAGAGTTATTGAAACGCCAACGGGAGGATCTGGGATGTGGAGGGACCAAGTCAAGGTCAGTTATAATTGTAGCATGGTCAGAGATGACGATAGGTTCAATAGAAGAGGATAACAGATTTTGAGATAAAGATTGAGAGAGAAAAATATAATCTAAACGGGAGAGGGAGTTGTGAGGAGGAGAGAAGAAAGAGAAGTCAAGAGTATCGGGGTGAGAGAGTCTCCAAGAATCAACGAGATGTGTTTGGGAGATAGTATCAAGAAAATGTTTATGAGTTTTGTGAGGAGTGAAGCGAACCTGAGACTGTCGGTCGAGAAAGGGTCAACAACTTGATTGCAATCACCCCCTAGTATAAAGTAGTCATCCCTAAACTGAATACAATTCTCTGTAATCAGAGGCCAAAAGGAACAGTCAGGATGAGTAGGCCCATAAACATTAAAACAGTCAAAGAAATGTTATTAATTAACAACTTAGCTAACAACCATCTTCCTTCTGTATCAATTTCTTGCGATATAATTTTACAGTTCAATTTCTTATGACATAAAATTATAACACCGTTTTTCTTATTGGAAGTAGGAGGGAATAAAACTGAACCCACCCAACCTCTCTTTAATTTTAATGCCTCAGCTTCTGTAAGGTGGGTCTCTTGTAAAAGAACCAAATCAGGGTTATAAGAGGCAAGATGTGATAGTATTCTCTGTCTCTTAATTGGGTTAATAAAACCTTTCACATTCCAGGAAATAACTCTGAATGTAGAACCATCAAAAATGCATACAGAACAAAATATGCAGTAGTAGAAAAGTGAAGTAAGAGATAAAGGGATAACAGGGGAAGAAAATAGAAAAACCAGTGAGAGGAAGAAGAATGCAAGTCAATTAAAGGGAAAACGAGCATAGATACGACAAGGAGGGAAAAAAGGAAGGGAAGAAAGAGTAAGAACAAGAGGAGACAGTACATGTCAAGACGACGACTGTAATACGTACCTTACAGGGAACAAAGGGAAAGAATGAGAGGCGGCAAGGGACAACGGAAACAGCACACCCAACAAGGGGCAACGCACCATACCAGGACATCAAATAAACACGAGCAGAAGCGGGAACATAGAACATGGAGAGAAGTATAGTAAATTTTCAATGAACCTGTAAAAGGAAATAAAGAGTTATGTAAATAAAACAAGAAAGAACAGTGGAGTCCAAATAACATAAACTATAACATCAAATTCAATGTAATAGTATAACAAAGGAACACTTCAGTCAAGATCCAGAAGAAGGAGGAGCCGTCTCCATCGAAGCAGTAGAGTGAGAATGAATATATCTTCTGAGACCAGCCGGATCCTCAAAGGTGGAAGTCTTATTGAGGAAGGTGACCTTGAAGAGGCAAGGATGGAACAAACCATATCTTGCACCCAAGGAGCGAAGAGCCGGACGAAGATCCAGAAATTACTTTTGCCGCTTGGCAGTCGCTGAAGAAACATCCTGGGTAATAAACACTTTTGTACCATGCCAGGATAGATGCTTTTTGGATTTAGCAGCATTCAGTACCAGCAGAAGGTCAGTAAATTGTAGGAATAAAAGAATTATACCTCGAGGATTAGATGGAGCAACTGAGGAAGACAGACGAGGACCCAATCTATGTGCTCGTTGTATATTCAGTTTGGTTGTAGAAGGGAGACCTAAAAACTGCGGCAAGAAAGAAGTAAAGTACGCAACCGGGTCATCTCCTTCAAGTCCCTCAGGAAGACCATAAATGCGTAGATTATTGCGGCGATTCCTATTTTCCAAACCTTCAGTCGCTCTTCTCAGTTGCAAGACTTCCTTCTCCAAAGAGGAAATCTTAGACGATGAATCCTGTACCTCCGTGAGGTGTTGTTCCACTACAGTGAGGCGGGACTCCATAGTCGACCATTTAGTGTCCAGGGTTTGTAGGCGAGCGTTGGTTTCCTCAATGAAGGGTCGGAGGGCACGTATCTCCTCCAAAACAATGTCTAAGGAAACCGGAGAGACAGGCTTAGGAGGAGAGGGAGGATCTTGTTTAAGTCTCTTGCTGGTAGTCGGAGGTAATTGCGATTTAGATGTCATGTTTGTGAAGTACTGTGCGCTAGAATGACAGGCCCCGTATGACGGTAACTCAGATAAGTTTGAGATTTTGTTAGGGGAAATAACGTTGGTGCCACAAGTAGTAGGAGCGATCAACTTCAATTTTCTCGTGTAGGGAAGAAGGCGTTTGCTCCTACCCATGTAGTATTAAATGGAAGGCACAGGAAAGAATTGGCATCATATAGGAGAATGAATAAAAGTTACCTCATATAAAACCAGCAAAGTCGACAAATATTGAAAACCTCCACTGTTGAATAAAGTTATTCAAAGAAAAAACGTGAAAAATGCAGGAAAGGATGAAAAAATCAGCTTACAGGGCGCCATATGAGTAAAAATGAGGAGAAAAACGGCTGGGAGAAAAACAAAATGGCGGCCGTAACAACAAAAAAGAATCACCTGCAAAATTCTATAATTCCTCCCTAGAATAAAGGAACAAAAATGATAGCATCTTGTAGAGCATATATTCCGATTCAGGAATATGGCATCATGCTGTGAGGAAGGGCGTTGGTACCGCTTGAAAAACAAACACGAAGTCCGGCGCAATGCGGAGCTCCGTCGTCAGGCGGCCATTTTAGGTTGCGGTGCACGCCGGCAGACACAGATTATTTTGAATGAGAAAATTGAATGGTCTGACCCCAGTGTTGTAAAAAAGGCAAAATATCTTGGGGTGAATATTTTGGCTAATACCGATTTGATCGTTGAGGAAAATTAAGCCCTCTAGCCACTGAGGCTAAGAACTCATTGTATAGGCTGAATAATTTGCACCTTTCTTTAGTGGGTAGATGTAATGTTTTAAAAATGATTGTTTTTCCGAAAATGTTATACCTTTTAGAGCCATTCCTTTAGAGTTTTCGAATCAATTACTAAAGAAATGTAATAATCTTTTTACACAATTTCTCTGGGCTTATTCTCAGCCCAGAAGGTCTATAAAGTTGTTATCACTCCCAAAGGATAGAGGTGGTGGGCACTCCCCAAACTAAAACTGTATTATTGGGCAACTATCTTGCAACATTGCCCTGTGCTGCTGCAAGATCGCCCCAATAATCAAATCTCAGATCTTCCTTCGCCGTTTGAACTATTGATCGGGCCAGAACCTTGGGGCTGCTTGTGGTAGCAATTAGAATTAGGATATTATAAAAGAGTGAGATTTAAGCCCTTATGGGCACTTACAAGGTTTTTATCTCAGTGCGCAAACCTTTTGGTATTGGCAGATTGAGGTATTATACCCCAACTAGAAACAACGGGAACTTGCCAGAGATATTTGGGGACCATTATTTGGCAACCTGGTTTAAGGCTGGGATAAATAAACTTGGAGATTTCTTTTCCCCTGATGGCATCATATCATTTGGGGATTTCAGCAAGAATTTTAGCCTTAGCCACAGGGATTTCTTCAAATATTTACTAATTTGGAATTTTAAGGGGGGAGGGCCCTCCAGATTTGACAAATGTGAACTTATGGAAAAATTGATTGAAATAAGCCGCCACGAGTAGGACCTATCTATAATATTCTCAATAGCCTGATGACAGATGATCTGAGTAAGATCTCCGGGGAATGGCAATTGAAAATAGGCATTACTGAAAAGGCTTTTCAGCAAGCACTCCTATACGCACAATCTGATTTACTCTCTGCGAATCTTCAAGTCCAGTTCTACAAAACATTGTTTCTTCCTATATTATACCCCGAACAAAATTGCTAAATGGGGGGATGGCAAAGGTCGAATAAGTTGTTTGCACTTTTTATTTATGAACCCTTATTGTTAGTTTTTGTAATTTGTAGGATGCTGCTAAGAATGTATGAATTTTTTATTGAAAACTGTGATGGTTTATGAAGGGGGAGAGTTAAGCTCAATGGGTACTCCCGGTTTAATCATCGATGAATAAGCACTTTGTACTTTGCACCTGGCACTTTAAACTCTCCTTGTTAGTCTTTGTTTATTACTGGAATGCTGCTAAGAATTTATGATTTTATAGAGCAGATTGTGAGAGACCATGAAGGGGAAAACCCACCTTAAAGGACACTCCCTGGTCATTTAGGGTTGAATTGGTAGCTTGCACTTCGCACGTTGCACTTTGTAGAATTCTTCTTGTCAGCTTTGGGTTACCTGAGGAATGCTGTTAAGTATGCATAAATGTGTAGTCAAAAGGTTGTGGTTTTGTCTATTTTGTAAGTTTGTGTAGGGCTGAGGGGGAAGGGGGTTGGATGTATTAATTTAACAATTGCACTCTGGTTGTATATTTCTCTAAAAAAAAAAAAAAAAAATGTCCTACATAAACAAAAAAGGAGGAACAAAGTCCACATTTCTCAATCTGGTAGCCTTGAACACTGGAATATAGATGGAACCAGTGGTGTCAATATGCCATAGTTGTGGATCCCCTCCTAGATCTATTCACTACTCGAGAAGAGACTCAACTTCTGAGGTTCTTCTCTTGGTTTCCTACTTCTAAAGATTCAACAAGAAGTAGCAGAGTTAAAAGGCATTCTACCTTTGTAGCCTTTGTAGAACGTGATTTTCTCTCCTGGCATCCATGGCTCTGCTACCTCCATTGAGAACCGCACTAGCACCATGTCCTTTTCGAGCATAGGAAGAGCCTTCCTTTTGCTTAGCTTTCTTCATTGGTTTGGAGGTTACAAGGACTAGGTTTCAGAGCATTTAGAAGAGACAATACCAAGTGCCAGGTGTCTGTGTTCTCTAAAGTCTTATTCCAAACACTGGAACAATTTTTAGCAATGGTGTGCTGTGAGGGATCTTTCTCCTATTGACTGAAAATCTCTGCTTTTCTTCAATTGTTGCTTGATGGCTTTCACCGCTTTGAGAGCACAATACTCAGCGATAAAAGCATCTAGAAATCTTTGAAAAGGATTGAGTAGAGATGAAAATCTACGTGTGAGATTACTGAGAATGTTTTCTGTTTCGAGACCAGTAACTCAACCTTTGGTACCTCCTTAAAATATTCCACTAATTCTGAGAACCCTACAGGGGGTACCTTTTGAGCCATTCACTTTGGTAGATTTAAAATGTTTTTCAATGAATGTGACCCTTTTGTTGGCCATTACCTCTGCTAGAAGATTTGAGGAATTGAGAGCTTTGCTGGGTAAATATCCTTTACTACCCTTGTTGAATAGTGGTATTGTGTTGAGACCTAACCCTGCTTTTCTTCTAGTATTTTATCCAGTTCTTTCTTCTAGGGAAGCAAATCTGCTGCAATTATTAGATGAGCAGTATTTCTCTTGAAATGCTTCAGGAAGTCTGACCATTTATTTGTTACGTTTGGTAGTGCGAATCAGGGACTAATATTACGATGAGCAGATGAGTTCGATCAATGATTATTATGGCATGTTCTATGATATCAGTATAACAAGAGGGGGGTCAGAGGAGATTTAAAGACCAGCAAGGGTTAGCTCCCCCATTCAAATATCAGAAACACAGAAAAGGAACCCTTAGGTCTATAGTGTTGGTGTACTAGTTGTACCCGTAACAACAAAAGAGCGTCCCTTTTATAGGATGGTTTCCCTCACCCACCCGAAAGTGGCATGCTTCATCATTGGGGAACCTCCTTGTATCGTGATGCTTAGTCACGATACTGGCTAAAACCCCCTTTCTGAGAGGGAGGAGCTCAGGGATTTTTCCAATCTAAGTGATGTATAGACTAAATACCCAAATGTGGAGCCTGGGGTGTTGAAGGCGGCAGAGAAAAAGAAAACTAGCTCCAGGGTTCACAAAAAATGCTTCAATAGGGCGACCCTGTGCTAGGATTAAAAACAGTATGGCACTGCAGGAGGAATTAAACCAGCTTGTGTAGCACTTATTGTGAGAAGTTGGCCTGGTATATGCTGTCCACTAATTAAAGTGGGCACCTTGCACCAGTCCAAACAACACTTATGGTGATTTAAGAGGTCAAAGATAACCTTAGAAAGCTATCCAAGTGGTAGCTGTGGAGAGCAGCCTTCAGGCTTAGTCTTGAAGGAATGTTAAGCAGCTTGTTTTACCAGAATGCAACCTTAATGTATTGGTTAAATGAAAGGAGAACCACACAGTAGTTATAAAAATATCTATTTATTATTATAACACACCTTAAATACCTCACAGTATCTGCTACACGCAGATAAACACAAAGCACACAATACTGTGGTACAGAAACAATCGTAAGTAGCACTAATACACAGTGGGCTCCAGGGGGAGACCAAACCATATACTAAAATAAAGGTATAAGAACCACGACTCGAGTCAAGACAGTGTCTAGAGGGTGTAGAATCACTGGGACCCCAAGGAACCACCTAAGATAAGTAAGTAGGGACCCCATGGAGAACGGGTGCAGTGTGAGAACACGACCGCGTGCTACGTACAATTCTATGGGAGAGTCGCGGTTGCAGTTTTAAAGTTTAAGGACCCTTCCCAGTGGATTACGGCGAAACCCTTTAGAACATAGAAGGTTGGAGAGCCACCCCACCCGTGGATACCAAAGTACCAGAGTTACCTATCCCAGGGAAGCCGGGTGCATAGGGTCGAAGTTGCGTTGGAAACCGCCGTCGTTCTCAATGGGAGTCTTCAAAGAAATGCCACTGCTGGAAAGAAGAAAAGTGTCTGGTGGAACCCACAGGTGGAGTCTTGATGAAAGGAACCTGAAAGCAGAGGGGACAGAGGCTGGGTCACTCAGGAGTGACCAGGGGCTCGGTAGACGAATGCCCACCGATGTCGGGTGCTTCAGGTGTGAAGATGGAGACCTTGACTCTACAGCTGCAGGGACCAGGAGATGTCGAGGATGAATAGGAGCCGTATACGAGCTGTCCCACGAGGGATGTCGAGTGCTGAGGGGTCGGTGTCCGGCGAGAGCACCAACAAGCCTTGGCAGCGGCAACCCACGAAGAAGGTCAAAGGAGGTTACGGTCTGGCCCAGCAAGGACCACAGGACTCACCACAGCAAGGGGAGTCAGGGCAGGCCTGGAGCAACCAGGAGAGCCCAAGAAAAGCAGTGTTGTCCCTCAAGTGTACCCACAGGGCGAAGGCACAGGAGTCGCGAGGGGACCTCTGGCAGTTTCACAAAGTCACAGCTTGCAGGGCACAGAGTGTGAGGAGGCCAAAGTCCTTCGTATGAAATGTGTACAGAGGTTGGGGCTATCGATAACCCAATGCGCTTAGTTAGGGAACGCCAACAAGCATATGCACTTGCAAAAGTACCCAGTGCACAGGGGATCGGGTTATGCGGTCCTCACGAGGGATACTGGCCTCAAACTCAGTGAGAGGGCAGCTCAACCTCAAGGAACGTAGGAACCCACCTCCTGTGTTGCTGGAGCCTTTGGAGTACGCAGGAGCAGCAGACCAGTCAGTTGCGTTACGATGCCTGCGAATGCAGGGGAGTGACTCCTTCACCCCAAGGGAGATACTTCAGTTGTCCTTGATACTCCACAGGTCCTACACGGAGCCTGTATGGTGCACGGGCACAGACGATGCTTTGGACGGAGAGGGAGACGAAGTCGGGCCCAGTCGAAGTCCAGAGTGTCCAGATGGTTGAAGGTCAGAGGTTTCTTGATCAGAATCTTGTCCACATCAAATCTAGGGTCCTACAGCCAGGTAAGCCCGTTTGTACCCACGGGAGAGGGTTGGACAGATTCAGGGGACCCTCCCAGGGGAGGGTCAGGACAGTGGGGAGGTACTCTCATGTCCTTTGTCCAGTTTAGCGCCAGAGCAGGAGCCAACGGCTCCCAGGTCTGGTTTGAACTGGACTATGCAAAAACAACAGTTGATGGACAGAATGCAGAACAATGTCATACATTCACCCCAGTACAGAGATCTGGGCCTAAATCCATCGTTTTTTTGCTCACCATGCCATGCCAGTTTGGACCCAGCCATATGCAAATCAGTCTTGACCCTGTGCCTCATGGGAACAGTCCAGCCCGAACTGCCAAGCCAGGTCCTCCCTGGACTGGAAACACGCATCCTAGGACCGGTTTCGGGGTTTCACCCCTCTTCAGCCAGGATAGCTTGATTCCATTGGCATGGAGAGAACGGGACCCACGTCTGGGCATACCCGTCCCACTCGGGGTGACAAATGCAAAAACAACAGTTGATGGACAGAATGCAGAACAATGTCATACATTCACCCCAGTACAGAGATCTGGGCCTAAATCCATCGTTTTTTTGCTCACCATGCCATTCCAGTTTGGACCCAGCCATATGCAAATCAGTCTTGACCCTGTGCATATGGCCATGTCTGAACTGGGGTGGCGGAGTGAGCTAAAGAATGATGATGGATTAAACCCAGATCAGTTGACAGGGGGTGAGTGCTTACAATGTTCAACACTCCGTCCATCATCACCTTTGGTTTTGCTATGTTCGCCCTAAGTTGGCAGGGTATGCCCAGACGTGGGTCCCTTGCTCACTTTGCCACTGGATTCAAGATAGCCTGGCTGATGAGGGCTGTTAGCCCGAAACCGGTCCCAGGATGCTTGTTTCCGGTCCAGTGAAGACATGGCTTGGCAGTTCGGGCTGGACTGCTCCAATGAGGCACAGGGTCAAGACCGATTTGCATGAAGCTGTGTCTGAACTGGGGTGGCAAAGTGAGCTAAAGAACGATGATGGATTCAACCCAGATCTGTGACTGGGGGTGAGTGTCTGAAAAGTTTCAGCGCTCCGTCCATCATCTCCTTGTTTTTGCTTTGTTCGCCCTAAGTTGGCAGGGTATGCCCAGACGTGGGTCCCTTGCTCACTTTGCCACTGGATTCAAGCTAGCCTGGCTGATGAGGGCTGTTAGCCCGAAACCGGTCCCAGGATGCTTGTTTCCGGTCCAGTGAAGACATGGCTTGGCAGTTCGGGCTGGACTGTTCCAATGAGGCACAGGGTCAAGACTGATTTGCATGAAGCTGTGTCTGAACTGGGGTGGCAAAGTGAGCTAAAGAACGATGATGGATTTAACCCAGATCTGTGACTGGGGGTGAGTGTCTGAAAAGTTTCAGCGCTCCGTCCATCATCTCCTTGTTTTTGCTTTGTTCGCCCTAAGTTGGCAGGGTATGCCCAGACGTGGGTCCCTTGCTCACTTTGCCACTGGATTCAAGCTAGCCTTGCTGATGAGGGCTGTTAGCCCGAAACCGGTCCCAGGATGCTTGTTTCCGGTCCAGTGAAGACATGGCTTGGCAGTTCGGGCTGGACTGTTCCAATGAGGCACAGGGTCAAGACTAACCCTGGGCGTAGTTCGCGTAGTCGCGCTACGCGAAGACATTAAAGCGCTACGCGAAGCTACGCGAGCGTGCGTAGTTGCTTGTCGTGCCCGTTCGCGATGCGTTTTTCTTCTTCGGGAACGCGTTGTGCGTGTTCGGGACGCTGTTTGCGTGCTCGGGGGATAGTATCTCGCGAACTTGCCCATGCGGTCGCCTATGGGCGCGGCCATCTTGTTTTTCACTTGTCCCGCCCGTTCGCGATGCCTTATTTCCTGTTCCGGGTCGCGTATAGCGTGCTCGCGATGCGTATTTCATGTTCGGGAACGCATTGTATGTGTTCGCGACGCTTTTTGCGTGCTCGGGGAGAAATATCGCGCAAACTTACCCACGCGATCGCGATGGGCACGGCCATCTTGTTTTTCACTCTATGCTATGGTTCTGGGCCTGCTTTTCTATCCTCCCTCAATCTTTGCAATCCTTAGTTTTTTACACTGTTTTTCAATTTTTTTAAATTTATTATCTATCTCTCTCTGTGCCTAAGTCTATATTTTGCATTTATTTCTACTTTTTACTGTGTTTTTTTTACTTTTCTACTGTTTTATATTACTTCCTTCTTTAAGCTCCTACTTCTTCCCCTAACTTTATTTTTTCCTTCTAACTTTTCTTTTCCGCCTCCTCCCACACACCCCAGAACCATGGCGAAGGGTAGCAGCACTACCGGCTCCAAGGGAAAGGCGCGTGCGCCCAAGAGCCGCCTGCCTTGCGGCAGACTGCGCCCTGCAGGGGTGCAAGCCCGGCAGCTTTTTAGCGAGGTGGAGGTGGCCGCCCTTGTTTTTTTTGTCCAGCGCCACCTCCCCTTGGTCTTGGCAGCAGGCCAGGCTCCGGGTACCCTACCCAGGAACGTCACCGCCGGTGGGCGAAGGTGCGCCGGGCAGTGTTTCGCTGCTCAGGGGTCCGGCGCACCCATAACCAGCTGGCCCACCGGTGGTCAGACATCCTGGACCGGGAGCAGGACCTGTTGGACCTGCTAGGTGTCGAGGTCGTGGGGCTTGGTGAGTAGCTAATATATATAGTAGTATAAGTATTGTGTATAATTTTTTTACGAATAACAAGAATACTGCTGCTTACATTGCAGGTAAATTACGTTTCAAAATCTTCTGTGATTGTAGGACACAGGTGCTCGGCGCTACTCTTACTTGTTTGCAACTTTGCGCTCGCTTGGGCTGATTATTATGTAAGAGTTTACTTTAGAGAACTTAAGTTAGGTAATGCTATTGCTAGAGAGACTCTAGTCCTTCCTTTGTCCTCCTGTCAAATAATGGTGGATGGATTGATACTAGGTTTAGTAAGTATTAGTTGATAATTTTTTAGCGGTCTGCCTGACGCATCCTCTGTCACTGAGTGCTGCTTACCCCAGTCCTTAGTAGAACCTTTTGAAGTTTGTTTAGTGAGTGGTAGGCTTAGCAGTGTCAGTCAGTAGCAGAACATCAGACGCAACCAACCAACAATTTAGTGTATATGCACAAATGTATGCATGTGTCCTCCATCTCATCTATGCATTTTTGAGGGCTAAAAAAAATGGAAAGGCAGACTTAGTGAACAATTGGCCCGTCTGGAATAGGTGGGCTAGGTCAGGTGGTACTTAGGCTTAGTTAGTGTTGTGGATTCAAATCAATCAGAATGGAACACTGGATTAGTGTTCATAAATAAGTAGACGGTCCGTGAACCCGCAAGCCAGTAGTCGATCGGATTAGATAGGTCAATTTTATTGCAATTATTGTTTCCTAAAACGCTTTTTGAGCGTTTTTTAAAATAATTTATTTGTTTCACAGCAATCATTAATGTTTGTCTCTTTTTTTAATTATATCTTACATGATCACTGATCTGCAGCACCCAGGGGCAAGAAGACGGGGTCCGAGTCGGCGGGACAACCAGAGGACCGCTCCTCTACCGAGGGCCCTGCTGCTGGCCCCAGTAAGTCCTCCAGTGGTTAATATTAACAATTATATTTCCCTAACTTTTACTGCACCTTATTTTTTCCGAACTATTAATTCTAGTTCCACTTCCTAATTCTATTTTTTACAAAAGCTTCTTTGATCTTGACTTGACTATCTGTTTCTAAATTCTGGTTATCCCTGCCTCTAAGTTCTAACTGCCTCTGCTATGACTCTCTGTACTACTACTATTAGTCTGTCTGTAGCTAAGCTTGCCCAGTTTGCCACTGTTTATTTTACGGTTTTGAATAAAACTCAGATTGACCAATAGCTCTAGCCACTGAGTCCAGTCCTTTGGGTTGTCCTCTTCTAGTCTTCTTAATCTTGAGGCTTTGACAATTACCACCAACAAAATGCCCAACCAGATATTTGACTATTTTTGATAGGATATAGTACATACTACTACTGTTGTGGGGATTCTGCACAGCCACATACAGAACTATGCACAAGAACATAGGATGTTGGTGATGGGAGGTTGGACCTTCCTCACACCTCAGTCAGAAGTGAACCCTGACCGACTAGCTATAGTGTCTCATTAGGTCCCCGAACCCCCACCCGAAGATAGCCAATGATTACACAACCCAGAACATAACACCCTTTCGCTCACTCACTCGTGTAAGTCTACCACCACACCAAATACCACAGAGTCTATGTGTAAGTTCAAAAGGTTTATTTTCAACTAACAAGCTCTGTACGTTGTTCTATAAAATTCAGTGTACTACAGCCAGCTCCAACAGCAAAATGCATAAGATTAAAACAATAAACATTGTTACAAGTGCATGATAGAAGACAAAAGATCTGTGCGAATTCTGGGAGACCCCTCACCGTAGAACTTAGAAGTACTGGTTACATGCATCATTCATAAGCTCTGCAAATCTCTGGTTCGTAGAAGGGAATCTTCTACCTGTTATGAGAAAAATGGTGTGTGTTAGATAGTATAATGCAAGCATTTCTCAGTCATGCCAAAAAGTGTAACATGTTACTTATGGCTAAGCAATACGGACTAACCGAACTCCATAACAAAGTGGCTTGTTTTTCGACTTCTTGTACGCAATGCTCAGACAGTAGCTGTATGACCTCATGTGGGCTCAAAAGGCGTCTTACTGCACAACAAGCTGCGAGGTAACATGCGCAAAAGACATGAAGCGAAAAATGGTTGCATGGCTCAGGCTAACTTTGCAAAGAGTAGAGTAGACTATAATAATGACCCTAGGGACCATAACACTACTAGTGTCTACTGACTCTACTCTAGTACCCGATTTGGACTAGTGATGTATGTTGTATATGTATGTATTAACTTTTTTTTCAATCTTGCTAGTGAAAACGAATAAATAGGGGGAGGTGTACAGGCATCTAAAAATGTGTCATGTTTTTTCTAGGCGTACTACCGACCACCAGTGACGGCGGGGCCAGCGGCGATGGCGATGCGGCCATTCCGGAGGGCGCAGGAGTTGCGGCACCTGCAGGAGCTACAGGGGGTGAGCCAGCAGCAGTGGCGGGCGGTGGTAAGTTATATTCATTACTTATTGACATTGCACTAGCTGGAAGGGTGTTCACTTCACTCACTGTACTGTTGAGACTTATTAAGTATGAAGTTGTAGTGAACATTATACAACGGTTGAAGAAGACACCCTTTACTTAGCATTAGCAATGTATTAGCAATAGCATTAGCAGCGTGAGTTGAGTAACCAATGGCCTCTTCTATCTGACTCCAACTCAGCTGTGAAAGTTTTATGGAGAAGAATAAAAGTCAGATCAGATGACCTTGATGGATGTGTTGAACAAAAAGGAAAGAAGGGTGGAAGGAGGAAGGACGGGCGAGATGTAATATGACTGGCAGAGAAGGATACGTTGGAAGCATGCATAGGTGGCTTATAGGAATCAGATGCATGTGTCGTTGAAGGATGGGTGGAAGGTGAAAGAAGAATGGATGCCTGCCTGGGTGGGTGACACAGTATGGGTGGATACTGGGGATAGCAAGAATCATCAGCGGTGTTTGGGTGAAACTCAAACCCAAGGCAAGCAAGGAAGGAGTGGATGCATGGGTGGTTGTTGGTGAAACAAACTAAGGTTTGTGGAGAGATTAAGAAGAATGATAGACATTTACTTAGAATGGATGGATGCCTGTATGTATTCATCATAGACAGCATAGGTGGAGACTGTCACTGGATGCAGAGTCTTAGTTTGAAGGGAATGTAAAAGAAACCGCGCCAGAGTAGCAAAGCCGAGGGGAATACAAGTTGGATTTTCAGAATACAGTTGACTCACAGTAGTTTGCAAGCACATCATATATATTGTGTGTATAGTTAGTTATCAAGCGCCTTCCTCCGACTCCGAGGACCACTCCCTACCTATGTTAATTTATTTTCGAATGTGTCAGCCAGCCTGCAAAGGGTGGCCTATCTGTTGGTTACACAGTCAATCAAAACAAAGTACCTTATGCAGTAGCAGTCGGTGGTGGGAGTGCTGCCGGGCAGTGATGTGGGGAGGGGGAGGGGCAGGGTGGGGGGTAGTAAACAATGGATTACGGCCAAATACAGGTAACTAAACATAAAAATAAATAACGCAAATTTCATTGTGCGCACTGCACTGCCAAATGCGATGCAGTGCGCGCAACAAAATTAGTTTTATTTATTTATATGTTTACTTACCTGTAATTGGCCGTAATCCATAGTTTACTACCCCCCACCCTGCCCCTGACCACGTCACCGCCCGGCAGCACTCCCACCACCGACCGCTACTGACCTTATGTCGTCGTCCCATATATAAGCAATGATCATGGGATCAGATATATAATCTGCCTTTTTGTAGTAGCCAGGGCACTGTGAAAGTGAAATTGAGCAATTGCCCTTCATGTAACAGAGAGAGTATGGCCAGTGCCACCCGTAATAGAAAAATACGAGCTTCCCCACCTGCAGACAGTAGTAAATAAAACTAACGTGAGTCTGCGTCATGACTCGTATGTTTGTCTTGGGTGCAAGCTTAGCTGACTGAGCTGGCATGCCGGCTACAACCAGGTTATGTAATTTCGCTAAACTAGAGATAAGAAGAAGACTGGTGTACTGTGTACTGGAGTCCATAGTGCTAGTATAATGCCTGAAACTCCCACAAATGTTAGAGGCCGAGGAAGTGGGAGGATAGATTATTACCACAAATGTTATGTACTGTTCTTCTTGCTAGTGTTACTGTGCCACTATGTGTTGAATTAATTTTGTGTTACTGTTTTGCTAAGAGTATTGGTTACAACAATATTCTTTTCTTTCTTGATATAGATCCTCCTTCCCAAGAAAAACCATCACGGAAGGAGTTGGCAGCCAGGGCCCGGCGCCGGAAACTGGAGGCCATCTGCGAAGAGTACCGGCGGCTGGTGGCTCAGGCGGAGGAGGAGGCGGCAGCAGTTGCAGCCTCCTCCGATGCCCCGGGCCCCAGCCAGGCCCCACCACCAGTGGTACGGCGCCACGGTCAGGCAGCCGCCCGCCGCCGCAATTCATTAACAGCCAGCACTGCACCCCCCACCCTGGATGCCACTGCAGGGCATTTCGCCGCCCGATGCTCCTCCGGATTTCACGCCTAGAGGAGCAACTAGAGAAGCGGGTTAAGATCCTGGTGGACAAACACCTGAAAGCCCGCCGAATATAAGAACTATAGGACCCCGTTGGATTGCCCCTTTTTTATTCCTTTTGTTGGTGGGTGGGAATTGGGCGTTGGGGTTTATGGACATTGTTTGGACTTTTTCACTTTGGACATTGGTTGGGGTTAGGGAGAGGGGTGGGTCAGGTGTGGGATAGTTTATTTTTGTTAGGGTAATAAATTATATTTATACTTAAACATACGATGTTAATATTTTGTGGGGGGGTTACTGTTTTACTAATTTACGTCACATGGTTTCCTTGCTGCTGCAGGGCCGCAGCCAGTGTTTGATTTAAATAATCTGCCGATTATGTAACACAAACAGATAGATGCGGTACCCCTCACTGAGTTATTTCTCCTACTAGTACTGTCAGTCTCTCCTCCTAGTCCATTATACCGCCCACCAAACTTATCTTACCTGTGATTGATAATGATTAAGTTCGGCACAGCGATGGCTGCATGGTTTCCCAAGAGAATGGCGAAGATGCCATGGTTGTGGTGGTAGTAGTAGACACTGGCAGTAGCATTTGCAAAAAAAATAAAAAAGAGACAGTCACTTGCCTGAGAGAGACTGTGGGAGGAGTAGTAGAACGAAGTAAAGTACAGTACAGAAGAAGACTGCCAAACAAACAATATTGCAACTGCTAAAGTAAAATAAAACATAATGGTGGCGGGGACAGCCTAGTACAAGAAGTTACAAACTGTAGTTGTGTCGAGTGAGTCACTTAACTTAACACAATCGTAATTCGTAGCCTTTACTGCTGTGTGGTAGGATGTTGATGATGAATCCAATCAATGCCGGCAATTAATTATGATGTATTAGGTCCCTTTGGAAAAAAATTGGCTTGCACATAGACTGAGCATGGGTGGGCAAGCAGAAGAAGATCCTCGCCCTGCCTTGAAATTGAATTAGTGTTGCTTTCACCACATCTGCCCCAGCAAGCGTGTGATCAATTGGTGTACATTGAATGTAGTCATATCACACCTCAATATAAATCACAGCCCGGGGGAAGAGGGTTAGGGTTTGATGAATGGATGGGAAGGGGGGTTTGGGGAAAGGTTTGACAAAGAAAAACAGTACGCATGGACACAACAAAAGCAAAGCACAATCTTGGCAGACGACCATGATCTTATCCAATAAATCTATGAAGGGAGAAAAAGGAAATGCATGCATGATGAAGATAACTTGATGGTTAATGAGTAGTACTTACTAACTACTACTAGACAATTAGACAGTACAGGGCAGCAGTATATTCTATGCAATTTGCCTTGCCTGTAATGCCCTCAGAGAGACCCAAATTACATGTTGTACCGGGCTTACTTTTAAAGATAGCAAAGAAAATTAAAAAATAGTTGTAGGGATCAATTAGCAAACAAACAACAACACAACACACAGTCGTAATGATTGAAGAGAAAAAAGGAATCAAATTAATTAAAAGACGAATGATGAATGATACTAAAGTTACTGTATTATCCTGGCCAAATTGTGGAGTTGAATCTCGTCATTCCTCTTGGTCCTATCTTCCATGGACGCTCCGCACATCCATCTTGGGTGCCACTGCCTGCCTGATGCGGATTGGTAAGGTAAGTGTGAGTTGTTTCTCCCAGTATAGCACAGGGTATAGGCCGGCCTGTAAGTGTAGATGGAAAAACAAAAGGGGTATTGAAAAATCAATGAATAAAAAAAAAGCATCAATTAGGGTGGAGTCCAAGAAGAGAAGAGAGAACACTTTCAGACTGAGGCGGCTTGGATACATCGTGTCTATTCTGTTTACAGCATTAAGCTACAACAACAACAGGACAGAACAGGCCCACAGCACCAGCCCGTGACCCAACCTCCATTTACCTTAAATTTTGACAGAGCCAGACAAAAGGCATATACAGCAACCTAGCATTTTCAAAATTAAGTGACTAAATCAATGTGCCGCTGTCAGTCATATGACTACACTCGACTCCACCACTACATGGACATGTAGGTCTGCTGTGTTTACTTTCTTGTTGAATTGCTGTGTTTACCTTTTATGCCACTTCATGAAACGCAGTTATTCCATCAATCATCTCCGATCCAACTGACTGACTGCGTGCAAAGGTAGTATGGTCATCATCATGGTGTGGTACGTGTTGTCCAACTCCAACTCAGTCTGTAGTGACTAGTCTCCGATTAAGTCCATATTCCATATTAAAAAATTGCAACGGATATTGGCCTGGCCCTGCACCTGCAGTAGTAGGAGTACAATTTGGTTATTAAACAACAAGAAGGGAAACATTGACTGTCACTTGAGTCACTTTCACTTTGTAGATTAACTAGTATAGTTCGACTTCATGCACAACATCAACACAACAAACAACAGCAATCGCTCAGAGTCAGCAAGCATCTAATGCATGCCATCATTACCTGTCTTGCTCTTCTCTTCGGCTATCAGATGCCTAGTTCTGACAGGTGTGTGTTTTTTTTAACGAGGCAGTGGCCTCATTATTACTCCACATTCATTTTGAGTGTTGGTAGTCGCTGTTTCGGTTTGCGTTTTATTCATCTGTGGCACTTTGTCGCAGTTTAAGTTGGTTCACATGGTCAGCGCTGTGATGGGCCGCGGCCTGGGTAGCGGTCATTGCTGGTCAATTGAGATTGCA
The DNA here is from genome assembly GCA_963921515.1 of Calotriton arnoldi. Lineage (NCBI taxonomy): Eukaryota > Metazoa > Chordata > Amphibia > Caudata > Salamandridae > Calotriton > Calotriton arnoldi. Next base: position 531,799 of record CAWUFW010006501.1, on the reverse strand, counting down.
GAAATGTCAGCAAGTTTCTTCAAAGAGTCTTGTCTTTCTCTGCCAAGTACCTTCTGTCCTGACAGTGATGAGCTTTGGATGCCTGCCGAGGCTGTAGCCTTCTGACAGTGATGGGTTTACTTTTGGATGCCTGCCCAAGTTCTGACAGTGAAGAGTTGTGGATGCCTGCAGAGGCGATAGCCTTCGGCCAGTGATGAGTTTCGGCTCGGAAACAAAACGGAGGATAGCTATAGTCACGTTTCACTTCTTATGGAGGGACTGTTAAAGGCAACATTTCTTGTACTCCAATGTCTGGCTTGATGGAAATATAATCAGGGCGAGTCAGGAAGATGGAGCAGGACTCTGAGGAGTGGACAGTTAAATGCACGGACGTGCAACTCCAATAGGGAAATAAAAAGAGAAGACGGTGGTGATGGATTTGTTGTGATTTGATTTGAACCAGCAAGACAGATACACAGACAAATAAAGGAAGGAAGAAAGTAACAATTTGAAAGCCTAGTTGTCAGGGAAGAGGAGCTCGTCCTCAAACTCTGGTGGTTCGGACAGAAGTAGGTCCTGTAACCCACTACTTACGTCATCGAAGTCGCTCTCCTCTTCCTGCTGTGATTCACGTATTTTGTAATCCGGTGGTATAAAGTGCTGATTCATTTTGATCATGGTTAACCTCTCCACGCTTTTGGGCGAGAGACTGGTCCTTTTCAAAGTTACAATGGCACCAGCAGCACTGAAAACACGCTCAGAAGAGACACTTGCGACAGGGGAAGCCAGATACTTTATTGCCAGCCTGCTGATCACTGTCCATTGGCTTCTTTTCCCATACCAATACACCAATGGGTTTCGATCCATGAAGACCTCTGTTGGGTCATCCAGATAGGCCTGGACCGTCCGCTCAATGCTCAGGGGTGCTCCGATGTGCTCGGCCTGTTTTGCCTTTGCATCAGCACTGGACTTACCATACCCCTGCCGTAGAAACCAATCAGTTGCCGATTGTACTGTGGATGATCCTGTTCTTGCTGTTGTTGATGTTATTGGTAGTGTTGGTGACTGCTGGGAGGCAAACGCACTGCCCTCAGGCTCCGAAGTAGAACTTGACTCTGGATGCCCTGTAGTACTTGTTGTGGCCTGGGGCGGGGGGCCTGTAATTACCAGACGTTCGTTTTCAAAGTCAATGGCTAGCTGAGCTATCGAAGTTTTGTACTTGGCAACATCCACTTCTGAAAAAGGAATTACGGCCTTACTGTTCAGAAATACTTTGTACCGTGGATCCAAAATTGTGGCAGTAATGTAATGTGGATCTGACACAATTTTATTTTTAATCCTTGTATTTTCAGATAAGCGAACGGTTAAGGACTCCGCCAAATGATATGCGTCTTGTTTGTCATCCACACCTGCGTACGTTTCAGACACCTCCTTCAGCTGTTGCTCTAGCATGTGCAACAATGGGATAGCTTGGCCCATAGTACAGTGCTCCCTGCTGACTTCACGTGTGAAGATCTCAAAAGGAAGTAGCATCTCTGTCAGGCATTTAACGAGGTCCCATTGACCCATCTCAACGGTCATGCCTCTCACAGTAGGATCCCCTAATCTTCGCATGACATAAGCATTGAGTGGTATGTACTGCTCAAACAGACGATCAAGCATGTAATAAGTTGAGTTCTAACGTGTTGCCACCTCCTGGATGAGTGCTTTGACTGGCATTTTATGCTCACGTTGAATGACCCTCAGCTGCTTCCGGGCTTTAAAAGAATGGCTGAAATGTGTGCATATTCTTCTGCAGGTGGCCAGTAAGTTGCTGACTTTGTATTCATTTTTCAGAAAGTCTTGAACAACAATGTTAATGCAGTGTGCCAAACACGGGACCCTGAAATAGCCACCATCGCCCATGGCCTTAACTACATTACTGCCATTGTCCGTGGGAACAAAACCAATCTTAAGCCCTCTTGGGCGCAGCCACTCAAAGACCTTGCTGTGAAACTCTTCCAAAATGTTTGCAGCAGTATGAGATTTCTCCATGGCAAACATGGCTACAGTTGCATGTTTGCGAGTGTCATGAAAAATGTCAGCAGCGTCAACACCAGCAGATATCTGTTCTCTAACCCCCGCAAAAGAGATCCAGTGTGCAGTGATGCACATGTAATCAGTGGCTTGGCAACTGGTCCACATGTCTGTTGTCAGGTGGATACTGTGAACAGCACTCTGCTTCAAGGTTTTTCCAAGCAATTCCAGCACGTCGTGATGTAGTGCTGGAACAGCAACTCTGGCAAAATAGTAGCGGCTGGGAACATGCCATTTTGGGCAGGTGGCTGTCACAAATTCCCGAAAACCCACCCCTTCAACAAAAGAAAAAGGGAGAAGGTCCAGTGCTAACATTTTAGCCATCTTCGCATTGTACAAACGTGCTATTGGGTGGTTGCGTTCGTACTGCCCCTCCCCCCAAACATGCTGATAATGGTAGGCTGCATGGTTTTCCTTTCTCTAAGGCTCAACAACGCACTTTTTTTCATTGCGGTACTCCTTGCTGTCTCAGGCTGACTCTTACTTTTGTGCCACTGAGATGTTGCTGAAGATGTAAGCGACGATAACACTGCACTGCTGGGGACAGGGCTACTTTGTGTAGCACTACCAGAGAGAATGTCTCCCTGTCCTTCCTCTTCCACCGTGATCGGATCTTCTACTCGTTTATCCCCACCAACACCAATGGTTGCAGTTTTTATGCCGCGAAGGTGGTCCTCCCAGCTGATCAAGTGGTGTTTTTTCAGATGGGTTATTTGGCCTCCGGTACCATAGTTTGTACCAAGCTTACCCCGACTAACAGAGGTATTACAAATGGAGCATATAGCAATGTTCTCCTCCTTTTCGCTAACCGTAAAGAAGTCCCAAACTGGGGAGCTTAACTTTTGCCTCCTGCTGGAGGTGCCACTTCCAATGCCGGATGAACTGGAGGGTGTGTGTTGAATTTGACTCTGTGCTGTACCACTACCTACTTCTACTGAGGTGGTGGTTGTGCTTGATGTAGGTCGCTGCCGGGCCTTTGCTAATGCAAATATGGAAGCTGTAGGTCGTGTTGGTGTTACCTGTGGAGGTATGCATGCTACATCCCTCGCAGCGATTTTGGATAGGGTAATAATGTTGATCTCCATCTCCTCGGGGCCGGGAGTGATGTTCGTGATGACTGGCTCATCATCATCATCATCTTGCTGTTCTACATCGACCTCCATAAGTGTAAGGCTTTCTGGAACCTTCCTTTTCCCTAGCTTGGTCTTGGGACGTGTCTCCCTCTCAGACTCAGTTTGTGGCTTCCAAGTGGCATCTAGATCATCAGAAGGGGGCTTGGCGAAGAACTTGATGGACTAACCCTCCTTTTCCTTGCTGGAGATTTGGAAGACAATGGATCTTCTGAATGAGTGGCTTCTTCTTCTACCTCTGCATGAGGCTCAATTTCCTGAACTGCCCCTACTTCAGGAGGAACAACAACTACTATTGCGGGCGGTGGTTGCGGCTGTTGTTGTTGTTGACCACTTATCTGCTGTGTTTCCTCCTGCGTTGATTGGGTACTACTTTGAGATAGCGATAAGTTTATCTCAGGCTCAGCATCACTGCTTTCCACCAATAGGCTGGCTACCTCTTCCACACTCATGTGCTTGGGCCTGGGTTGGTGGGTTGGGCCCACTGATGCAGAGGTGCTGCCCCCAGCTTGCCCCCCAGACAGCGCTGCTGCAGGCGTAATTTTTTTCCCCCCAAAAAAGGTATTGGGCGGCACACCAGACTTAAGTGTCACTTCCTTCTTCTGTTCCTTCTTCTCAATAGCAACTTTCTTGGTACTGGAGGACCTGGTACCTTCTTTCTTTGGGCCCATCTTCTTCAGATGTCAGCAGCACTCAGTTGCACAAGTTGCAGAGATGTCTGGTCAGGCCACATGTCACGTCGTGTACAGCAGCAGGATGTCTGTCTGGCAGTACAACGGGCAATGATGACACACCTCCTCCTCAGTCTTCTTTTGTGCACCTAAAAGCAAAAAAGCCAGAAGAACATCAGTCAAACGATAGCACAAATCAAACTAATATAATATATAACTTAGTGTGTGGTTGTCTCAATTATTAAATTTTAGAAACTCAGTGAACAACAACAGTGTAGCCATTTATGAGACTTTGACAACAAGGCCAGGGCTTTCCTGGTGTACTGTGTAGTGTGTACACTCAGGAAGAATAAGAATAGCAAAGAACAAAAACAAAAATGTAGTGGAGCCTGTTTGGCCTAAATTTGTGCATCACGTGGGATGGATGCAGCATCAGGGAGCTGCAGCTGGCAATGGGGATGGATTTGGAAGCAGTAAGACAAGAGGAACAATGGAAAGACACGCAGGCCTATGTGGCAAAAACAGCACACTACTAACTACCACCACAAAATGGCCCCCAGCCACATGGTCACTCACAGGCACAAGGCACGGCAAACAATGAACTCAAGCAGGCCTATATGGCCAGACAAAGGATGCCTGATAAACAACACACACAGCTTTAATGCAAAAACTAAAATCCACATGGCTAAAAACAGGTTGGAAAGTTACACAACAACCACAACAACAACACATACACACGCAAAAAAGGCATTTATTTAACACACCCAAAAAGTGAAATAGACCCCCCAAAAAAACCCACATTTTGCAATTCAATCCAATGCCATCCATGCCCTAAATGATGTTAAAATTCAACAGACAACACAGAAACTGTTTTTAAGCACCCATGATGACTACCTCTGGGCCTACTGGCAGACTAGGCCGCAAGCTTGGAGGCCTATGGCAAAAGCACAGTGGCTGGTCCCACAAAATGGCCGCCACCACATGGCCAAGCCACCCACAACAACAAGAAAAGGAAGACAAGACAGACAATGCAGGCCTATGGCAAAAGCACAATGCCTGGCTTCACAAAATGGCCGCCACCCACATGGCCAGGCCACCCACAATAACAAGAAAGTGAAGACAAAGGACAGGACCAGGAAGTTGGAGACTCTGGGGAACTTCCTTCCTCTTTAAAAAAATTGTAAAAAAAAGAAAAATGACTCCTTGCTCACAAAACTACATCTAAATGACAACCTGAGGAGTTTTTTGAGCAAAATGAACAAAATCATCATTTTCGAGAAGGTTTTATGCTGCTCGAGAGATATTCTTCGCCAGATTGTAAATTCTGCGTGTTCGGCATCGCGATCGTCACAAAAAGTCGTTATCGCGCGCGCGATAACGCATATTGAGCACGCAAAGAAAAAAAAGTATAAATCTGCGTTGTCGCGCAGTGCGGAGTTGCCAAAAGTCCGCGAGCTGAACGCCCAGGGTTACCTACTGGCTGAAAAGGCCTATTTATTTAACACACACCAAAAAACTGAAATACCACCCCAAAAACCACATTTTGCAATTCAATCCAATGCCATCCATGCCCTAAATGATGTTAAAATTCAACAGACAACACAGAAACAGTTTTTATGCACCCATGATGACTACCTCTGGGCCTACTGGCAGACTAGGCCACAAGCTTAAGCCTATGGCAAAAGCAAGCACACTGCCTTGCTCCACAAAATGGCCGCCACCCACATGGCCAGGCCACCCACAAATAATAACAAGAAAGTGAAGACAGACAATCAATGCAGGCCTATGGCAAAAGCACACTGCCTGGATGGCTCCACAAAATGGCCGCTAGCCACCCACAACAAAAAGAAATGGAAGACAGCCAATGCAAGCCTATGGCAAAAGCACACTGCCTGCCTACACAAAATGGCCGCCACCCACATGGCCAGGCCACAACAAGCATAAGCCAAGGGGAACAAAGCAAAGACATGCAGGCCTATATGGAAAAAGCAGCACACTACTAAACTACCACCACAAAATGGCCCCAAGCCACATGGTCACTCACAGTCACAACAGGCCGTGGAAAACAATGAACTCAAGCAGGCCTATAATATGACCAGACAAAGGAGGCCTGCTAAACAACACAGCTTTAATACAAAAATGCAAAAACGAAAATCCACAGGGCTACGAAAGGTTGGAAAGTTACACAACAAGCACACACACACATCCAACAAAGGTATTTATTTATTAACACACACCCAAAAAGTGAAATACACCCCAAAAACCACATTTAGCAATTCAATCCAATGCCATCCATGCCCTACATGATGTTTAAATTCAACAGACACCACAGAAACATGCACCCATGGGTACCTCTGGGCCTACTGGCTGAAATTCCAATCAAAGAAAAACAACTAGGCCCCTACTGAAACTACAGGCCACCCAGGCCACAACAATACATTTTAAAAACGATGAAAATCCCCAAAAAATGTAGGTACAAACAAGCCCCAATCAAACAAACAAGTACACCAATTCTCCAACTTACTTGTAAAATCTCAAATCCAAAAGTCCTCAAATCCAATCCAATGATATGATGGAGCAGACAGACACAAAAAGTGATCCTTCCAGCTCCAAATCCAAATGAAAGTGAACAGCACATGGACAAAGCACTGGGAGGAGCCTGCTGGACAGGAACAGGAAGTTTGAGACTCAGGGGCACTTCCTTCCTCTTGAAAAAAAAAGTAAAAAAAGAAAAAGGACTCCTTGCACAAAAAACTACAGCCAAATCACAATCTGAGAAGTTTTTGGGAGCAAAATAATCATTTTCGAGAAGGTTTTATGATGCTCGAGAGATATTCTTCGCCAGATTGTAGTTTCTTCGTGTTCGGGATCGCGATCTTACCAACACTGCCGCCGGAAGTCGGATCGCGCGTCCGAATGACGTGTTCGCGTTCGCACACTCTCGTGGGATCGTGCGGCCGGATTCCAAATCTCGTGGTGCCCGCGAACGGATAGGAAATCGCGTTGGCGAACGCAGAATCACGGTAGGTCGTTACCGCGCGCGCGAGAACGCATATTGAGCGCGCAAAGAAGAAAAACAGCTACGCTACGCCGCAAATTGCGTAGTGCTCGGCAACTTCGCGCTCTACGTGAATCGCGAAGTTACCAAAACTCCGCAAACTCCGCGAGCGTAGCGTAGTTCACCGCCCAGGGTTAGTCAAGACTGATTTGCATGAAGCTGTGTCTGAACTGGGGTGGCGAAGTGAGCTAAAGAACGATGATGGATTCAACCCAGATCTGTGACTGGGGTGAGTGTCTGAAAAGTTTCAGCGCTCCGTCCATCATCTCCTTGTTTTTGCTTTGTTCGCCCTAAGTTGGCATGGTATGCTCAGACGTGGGTCCCTTGCTCACTTTGCCACTGGATTCAAGCTAGCCTGGCTGATGAGGGCTGTTAGCCCGAAACCGGTCCCAGGAAGCTTGTTTCTGGTCCAGTGAAGACATGGCTTGGCAGTTCGGGCTGGACTGTTCCAATGAGGCACAGGGTCAAGACTGATTTGCATGAAGCTGTGTCTGAACTGGGGTGGCAAAGTGAGCTAAAGAACGATGATGGGATCAACCCAGATCTGTGACTGGGGGTGAGTGTCTGAAAAGTTTCAGCGCTCCGTCCATCATCTCCTTGTTTTTGCTTTGAACTGGACTATGCACAGGGACACCAAATGTGCCCCTCGTGCAGACTTTCAGGCACTTTGGAAGTGCACCCACCCAGCTCCAATGCACTAAATCCTGTCTGAGAGGTGGTCACACCTCCCTGTGACAGGATGCCTATTGTGCTGCCTTCCTCTGCTTGAGCTTGGCTCAGCAGCAGGAGGGCAGAAATATGTCTCTGGTCGGCAGCAACCATTTTGTGCTGTCCGGGTCGAGAAGGCTGGTACCGGGAAGACCAGGGACCCCACAAAGCTTGCTTCTGAAGGGTGGAATCATACCTCCCACACCGGTTACTGGTGTGGAGGTATGATTCCAAGGTGTTTGATACCAAACACGACATGGTTTGTTGCAGCCGTTTTCGAGATAGCATTTTACGCGAGCATATAATGCACCTCTACCTATATGTCTGGCTGCGTCACCGACAACCCGGGAGAATGGTCTCCGAAGGCTGCAGGGGTGCTCTGCTCCTGCAGGGGCACCCTCTCATGTAAAACCCTGCACCCTGCCTTCAAGATTGTTAAGGCCTGCTATAGGGGTGACTTATAGGTTTTAAGTGTAGTGACCTATAGGTATAGTAAACCTATATCTAAAGTAAGTGGTGCATGCACCATCTTACACAGGCTGCAATGGCAGGCCTGTAGTTCCATTTTGCATGGCCTCTCATGGGTGGCATAATACATGCTTTAGCCCATGGGAGGCCTCTGGGGTACCTATGCCCTGGGTACATGTGTACCATATACTAGGGACTGACAAGGGTACCCCAGTATACAATCTGGAGTGTACCTAAGTACATGGCATAACATTTCAGGGAGAAAGCAGATAGGCTGGGGTCCTGGTTAGCAGGATCTCAGTCAGACTAGTCAAAAACAGTGTAACATCAAGTAAAAAGTGGGGGTAACCATAAGAAGCAGATCCTACTTTTCTACACTTATGTTGACATGTTTCAGTCTATGACCCAGAAGGTGTTGGGGCTTTCTTCAGGACTAATAGTGCTGCTGCTTAGTGTGCTCAAGGTGATAAAGATAAATAGACAGTTTATACAAAACCGTCCAGTGATCCCACGGAACATCAGAGGGTAAAGGATTCACTGGCGGTACCTGTGGAAGACAGATTCAAAAAGAGGTCTTCGTATGGAAACACTTATATAATAAATACATGTGAAACCGGTACAAAGCCAGAGTGAATTATATCATAACAAATAGTCAATGCTACAGCATAACGCATCCTGTAGTGGTCATGTGAGTGCTAAAGTCTGTCCCCAGATGTACCAACCTAATATTTTGAGGCCGGGACATTTGGACATTACACACTAAACAAAACATAACGATGTATAAAAAACCAGAGTGGAGGAGCTTACCCGCTGTATTAGGGGTGTTGCACCTCAACCAACTTGGGCATGGAGCACAGGGAAGGGAGGGGTCTCAATCCTACGGAAAATGTCATAGAAGAGAGAATGAGAAAAAAGAGAGGATGAATCCTTAGAATCTTAGGAGGAGGAAAAACAATGGAGTGCACAAACATTATGCAACAGTGTTCACATGATGATACTAAACCAGAACTGTCATCTCATAGAGGAGAGCAAAGAGGTAGTCAAGCAATCAATAGAGAAAGAGCAGGCTGCTCTTTGTGTAAAACTGTAAGAGGTCCCGTGTGTAAAATTTGTCATATAGCTCCTCTGTCGCCCGACAATTCAAATGGTTGTTTAGAGGGGAGGGAGACATTAACCAGGTGAAAGGGAAAACACACAGAAGAAAGTATGTTTATTTGGCTATGCTGTTCACAGCAGTGGTGTGTCAGAGTCAAAATTTAGTAACCAGACACTTCATCATACATAAAACAGAGGCATGTACCTAAAAAGTCATCAGGGAATTGTAAGTTAATACTGTCATGAAGTGGGGGTGACAGCACTGTAACATTGATCCTGATGAGGCAACCGCCTCGTGTTGGCACCCCTCCCATAGTGATACTCCCGATAGCCGGTAAAGAATACCTTTGATAGAAAAGCTTTGTTCATAAACGGAGCGGAGTATAGAATTTTAAAAGGGAGTATATAATGTAGGGCTCCATAAAAATGCTTAGTCCCATGCGAGGACCGAAGCGGAGTAAAATCTATGGTGTCAGTAGATTGGAGTTACTATTCTCTAACAGCGGGGTAGAGCAGTGTTAAATGTTACTTAAAAGAGCCGGTGATATATGGCTCTATAAAGTTACTTCGTTTGTTGGACGAAGTGTAATCTATGCTGCTGGGCAATAGTGATATTCCCATACCGGATGGAATTCAAGGCAGATCTACAACAGGTGTTGCAGCCTCTTGGGTGCAAATACAATTAGTGCTACTAGCTGTAACGATTCGCTCCCTGCGCTCTCGTCCCCACCACCAGAGGGGTGCATAGTGTGACTTTCCTGTGTTCTAATAAACTTCCAGATACTCCCCTGCAAGCATATCCTGACTTCCATCCATTTGGTCACTATTTGGGGATTGACATCCATTCCCAATCGATGCCGGGTTTTGTGAAAGCCAGCCTGCTCATACTTAAAGCTTGCCTGCTAATGTTTAACACTCTGTTACCTAGAATTCCCGGCTCACTGCTTCGTCTCCACTCCTGCAGGCCAAGGATGGGTGGAGGAATTCAGCTCACCTGTGGCTGGCTGCTGCTAACCTGATGCATGTGATTACTGTGAGTTCTTTTAAGCCCCAGCTCCCTTCAGGCCATGGTTGGTCATTGTAGCTGTGTACCGGTGAGACGACCCTTGTTTTCAGTGGTCCTCAGCTGCTGCTGTTTCCCTTGTTCCTGCACTAGCACTGCCTGCAGTGCTACCTTGAGTTCTGAGCCTTAGCATTCCTTGTTCCTGAGCTGCAGCAGTTTCCCTTGTTCCTGAACTAGCACTGCCTGTAGTGCTACCTTGACTCTTGAGCTTTTGCTCAATTCTAGTTCCTGCTCCAGCACTGCCTTTAGTGCTACATTGTTTTCTTGATTCCTGAACCAGCACTATTCTTGTATACCCTTGTAGCCTCCCCTTCTGTATATCCTTTTCCAGTCCCTGCCTTTCTTCCCATTTCCTTGGTTCCAGTTCCTAGTTTACTGTCTTTCTATTCCTGCTGTCTTGCTTCTATTACCTTGTATGTTTGTTACTTGCTTTCTGCCAAGTGTGCCCTGTGATTTCCTTCCTTGAGTTACATTTATAACATCAGACCCTGCCCTTGCATGCATATCCTATATGTGTGTATTTGCAGTCAGTATCTGTAACAGCAATTGTGGGTAAGGAACTTACTGAGCTTCAGTCTTACTGTGTAGAGCTCCCGAGTGCTTAACCCCACATTCCCTTTATTAATAATGTTGTGATGTGTGTGTGTGTATATATATGTCTGCACGTCCATCCTGGGTGTAGTTATTCTGAATGCTAAATTGCCTCTTGAGTGCCCATCCTTTAAGTCTTAGCCATCTTGTTCACTTGTACAGGCTTCACCTTTGGATCCCTTTTTCTCCTCCAACTTCCTGTGTGATCCTGGGCAGCGCTGTACTCCTCTTTCTGTGTATGTTTTCTACCCAGTTCCCAGTCCTTGCCCAAGTCCCTGAATGTGTTCCCGACATAGTCCCGGACAGTCCCTGACACTAGAAGAGATCTGTCAAGCAACCATGTGCGCTTATGCTCATACTTTTCTCATATACTATAGAATAGAAGGAGGGAGGGTGGAGAGTCACTCTTTAGGTCCAACTGTGTTAGATGCATTTTTTTTTCTAACTGAATGTATTTTATAGTCACTAATTAAAGTGAGCATTTATAATTACATGGTGGAGAAAGGCAGGATAATTTTGGCATACCTCTAAAATCATAACTCCGATGAGGACTGTAATTATTCTACTTGGTCTTGTCACAGTTAATACGACCACCCACCTTCCCTTATAGCTGTTCTTCATTTGGTTTGGTACAATCAGTAAGATCTATGGGTAGCTAACTCTATTATAAGTGCCCAGAGGGTGTGTAGAGTTAGCTTGTTGCCTCTACGTAATAACAGTGATGAGGATGAGTGGCTCCCAGCCATAACTAAACTTTCACACAATTCTACCCTATCTCCCCTGCTGCACCTCTCTCCCTCATATCCCACCTTGTCTATCCCCCTGGAGCCAAACAAAGCCAATCATCTCCTCCCATGTGAGCCATGTTCCTCCACTCACCCTCACAATCATTCCCCTCCGAGTGAGCCACCCCAACTCAACCATATAATTATCACCTCCCGCGTGAGTCATGCTCCCCAACCCCACCATAATGAACCTGATTCTACACTCTAGCCCCCTCGCATCGACCACCTTATGAATATACAATCCATTAAGGGGAAGCTAGACTTTATCTTCTCCAAACTCGAATTCCTCTCTTAAATGATCTTGCTCTGGTCCAACAACCTCTGCCTTTGAGCTCAGAACAGGGTCACTCCGACAGACCATAACATCTAATACTCGTCCACCCCACATTCCCATTGACTTGTTTTACACCCCATGCAACAACAAAGGTCCACGTCCCTACAGAGCCTCCTATGATCTCTCTGACAATTCCCTTAAAGATTGTATTCTCTCCAACAATACTGGGCCTCAACCCCCCTCATACACCGGTTGGATACTACCATCACAACAAACAGACCCCAACCCCACTTATGCTCAAGCAACTCTGCTAATCATAAGAACATTATATTTATTCCGATTTAATAGTCCACAATCTCCAAATCTGACAGATCTGGTCCCTCCACAACTGCAGATCCCCAACTAAGGCAAACTAGAAATGAGGATGTGATTAGTTCATACAACCTTATTCTCTTCAAACTTCCATCCACCAAAATATTGTCTTGAGGTCAACCCAAGCACATGAAAGGATGGATTGAAAATGTCCACCACCCTTTCCTTCCTCAAAAACAAGATCTTAACGAAATTAGCATTGATCCTAGTTGATCACAGCCCTGACTCATTACTGCCCACCCTGAACTATATCTTGCCTAAAGTGCCAGACAAAATGGCTCCTCTGAAACAAAAAAAAGTTTAGGAAAAGAAATCCACAACTCGTCAAAGACCAATTCAAAGAATGAAAATCCCTCAGGCTAACAGAACTCACATGGTGTAAAATCCCTCCAAACTGAATCTGCTAACTCTGCAAGAAATGCAAAAGACAGAAAAAACACATTGTCATGGCAAAAGCCAACTTTATCAGTTCTGCAAGCAAAGCCTCTAAATATCACCCAAGAGAACTGTTCAAACTTGTCAAAAATCTTGCAACTAAACAGACAACCAATTTTCCCTAACTCCACAGAAGCCTCTGAAAAATAAAGATGATAGAACTCTTGTTAGATTATTATTATTCATTATAAATTCTCAATTATTAAAAACCATTGCATACAGTTACGTAAACAAGTAAAGAACAAAGCTTCCTTTGGTCACTATTTACATTAACACCATTCGTATTCAATCACTCAATACCCTAATCTCACAACCACTCTCCCAAAAGGGGGTTATATTCAATGCCCAAACAGTTCACCAGAAATACGTCAAAAGTAGAAGATGTTCAAGATTATTTATTAAAAAGATATGTATTGTAAAAACAAGAGTTCTATATAATCACATAAAAAGTTTTTTTTTTTTTAAAGACAAAAGAAAATACAAGAAAAACATTTCATTTGCAATATAGAATCACACCAATAACAGAAATCAGCAAATTGATTATAACTACCAATTACACAAATGTGGGGTATGTGCAATATGTGTGTGGCATTTTTATTTGTCTGCCCATCCAGTCGATCAATTTGTCATTAGTATGAACTTGTTTAGTTATGTTTGCAAAGTAAAAGATCTGACAAGGTAGATAATTTTTACATTTAAAGTGTTAGGATTTTATGAGTGTCTTGTTCCAAATATTATGTCAATATAGTACTGATTTATATATTTATATTGAATATACGACGTTACATCGCAGTGTTTACACTGCAATACCTTTACAACGCAGGCATTACAACGCAAGTCGTTACAACGACTTGCGTTGGAGGGCGTTGGACTTAGGAATAGTATGATTTACTATTCCAACTCCAGCCTACATTACAGTAGGGAAGGTGTTGGAATAGTAAATCATACTATTCCTTAGCTTAGAGCGCCATCCAGCGCAAGTCATTGTAATGACTTGCGTTATAATACCCGCGTTGTAAAGGTATTGCGGTGTAAACACCGCGATGTAACCGATGTTTCCCATTTATATTTGTTCCAATATACAGGAGTACGATTAGGATCAACTATATTTTTAACCATGAGAGTTATAGTAATGTCTTGATAAAGATGGTATAGATTTGGACAACACCGTCGAAACGCGTCGATGCCTTTGATACGCAATTCGTGTAACGGGCTGGAATCATAGATATCCAACAAGTGTTTATGTATCTGGTTTCAGTCTGTATAACTGTTCCACACGAATGTGGTTCTTATGACAAAGTGTACTGTCTTTTCCTTCTCTCATTTTTGTGTAATTGGTAGTTATAATCAATTTGCTGATTTCTGTTATTGGTGTGATTCTATATTGCAAATGAAATGTTTTTCTTGTATTTTCTTTTGTCTACTTTTGACGTATTTCTGGTGTACTGTTTGGGCATTGAATATAACCCCTTTGTGGGAGAGTGGTTGTGAGATTAGGGTATTGAGTGATTACTTACATTAACACCATTCGTAGTCAGTGACCAAAGGAAGCTTTGTTCTTTACTTGTTAATAGTACCCTATTCCTTTGGTGATAAGGGGTCCCTCTCTTGAAAATTTGACTACAGTTACGTAAAAACAATTAATTCACATAAAAACTAATCATAAAAACTTTGAGTTTAAATCCACCCTTTCTGGGCTGAAATCTTCGCCCAAATCAAAGATATGTTAGGGTACCCTATCCCAGATACCCCTGACTTCGCACTCTTGGGCTTACAGGATAATTGCCTGAAATATCAAACAAAAACAGACCTAGCTATAACATGGTTTGCCTGGGAGCAGCAAAGACTGCAAATGCCGCAGCTTGGAAAAAGAGGGAAGCACCGGCCCTGACACAATGGCATGAACGTACATGGCAAGCAGTCATAATGGAAAGAATGAGTGACATTTTTAGAGATGACTTTAAAAACTTTGAATACGCCTGGGGCCCACTGATCAGTTACCTCTCTAGGGGTCTTCCACTAGTGGCCTGCCCCTCGTGGGTGAGAGTGGTACATCTTTCAGTTCTGAACAGCGAGGTCCTACCCACTAGAGTATTGATTGCAGGATTCACACTCACCCCCATGTCACCCGAGTCTCCTGCTATGCTTTCTTTATCTTTTTAGTTATAGTTTGTTATTTCCTGTTTTCTTTTCAGTTCACGAGGGAAGAGGGACAGGGACAGAAGAGGAGGGGAGGCCACAATTTGGGAGGGATGTTTGAAAAATGTTTCCCTATTGACCCTGGCAATGCTTAATGAGAATCGGTACGAGGGGGTACCCTGAATAACGAAAAAACGCTGTGTATTGACATAGATAAAGGGAAGCTGTAAAGGGATTCCTATATTGAATGTGTTGTCATGTTCTATTTCGGAAAATCAATAAAAACATGTTTGACACAAACTTTGAGTTTAACAATATTTCGTGAGAACAAATAGTTGGATTTTTTAATATTACGTGATGACGAGGGCTAGCATTTCTGGATGCTTGTGCTTTTATCATAAAATGTCGGCAGAGAGGTTGTCCAATAATAGGCTACTGATTGTTGCGTGGAGCGGGCATTGAAAACTCAACTTGTGGAGCATTAGGTTTCTTCACCGTGCAGGCCAGAACTTTACAAAGCACGCATTTAGCCTATAGTTAGTGGCTTGTAGGGACTTGATCATAGCACTTCTGCGCGTGCGTATCCCTATTGTGAGGAAGATAGATTTTAACCAATGTCTGAGTTCAATTTGCCTGGCTGGGCAGGTGAACGTTATATGTTCAATTGACTCTCGTTGGTTGTTGCATAACCTGCAACGCTTTCTGCCATCCGGGTTTGCGCCATATCGGGGCCAGGTCTAGGTTTGGGAGGTCACCAAGCCGATACCAGATGAGCTGCTGTTTGGTTGGCAGGCCGACTGCCAGGTAGGGTTCCGACTGCCAGAACTTATAACTATTGATAATGAGGTGGGCATGAAATCGCTTTACTAACGTGTTCTTATCCATGATAGAAGCCGCTGCACAGCTTTGTTGGTTACAACTTTAAAGGTTGTGAAGGAGACTGATGAAGATCAAAAGGTCTCTTGGTTGCAGAGTTGCAATCACCTAGTCTAAGTAGGCTCGAGCCAGAGATAATGGACCTTGGTTCAAGATTTCTAACCATAGGAGCTGGTTTAGAGTGTCAGGCTTTGAGCTGCGGAGTTTGTGGCAGTTTTGCATATGAGCTGTTATGTTTCATAGGGTACCCCAATCTAGGCTTCAGTAGTCCCCTAAACCATTCACCTACATTTACCCTACCATTACACAACATAACGGGTTTTGGTATTGACCTTTTACCTAGTTAAGCGCTGCATAAATGTTGTGTGGTTTTCCCCGAAAACTAGCCTCTTTAATTATGCATGAAGATTCTCAGAAGCACAGCAGGATTATCAACTTCTGCATAATAACTATGTATAAGGGTCATCCCTTCCATCATCCTCGGCCAACATGACAGAGGACTCTACCCCAAAGGGAGTGTCCCCTGAGGGTACATTTTGGGTATATATACACCATATCTTTGCAAGGGCAGGCAGAGGAGAAACACTTCCATGCTGACACACTGACGCGAGACGCTGAGGTTCCTGCACACAGATACTCCAGCTCGCAGTGGTCTGACATCCCTCGCGGGGTGTCCATATCAAGACCAAGACAGGGTCCCACAGTCTCTCACATCAGGTAATGGGGTTGGCTTCAGCCTAGGGGGATTCTTGGCTCTACACCTACATACATGCTAGGTACACAGAGGTACATCTAGTTAGGGTTGCATCGTAGGAGTACGCATTATTATTGTCATGTATTTATATGCTTGCATATATCCATTGTTTTAGCACTATGGTAGAAATCGACCACCCATTTACTCTATTGCTGCTTAATATAGTTTATATCTGTTTCTGTCTTGTGGTTGTTTCAGCACACCTATTTTACACTAGAATGACACTGGTTCAATAAATGTTATTGAAAACGTCCCCACCGTTTATTCTGTGTATCTCTCGGAAACAAAGTGAGCACGAGTGACTGAGAGAAAAGTACTGTACTGTTTCCACGATCCCTGATGGGTCAGGGTTGTCATGTTCGATAGTTGCCAAGAACTATTCTCTCCTTGGTAAGAGGAGTTTACAGTGGCACTGTGAGCTAGCTGGTATACAGGCGAACATACCTAGTGGGGGTGTCTGGAATCAGTCTAGACACCAATCCCACAGTCTATGTTGTCTAAACGCACAGATCCTATATAGGTTTATAGGAACTACACAACATGGCACCGCCAACGCTGGTTTGGTACTTATTTAACGGTCAATTCTGAGTAGTTCAGTCGTGCTTTTCTCAGAGACCCCTACTCACATTTACCCAGAGATGTCTGGAGTGGGAAGGGAAAAAATCTGCTGCAGCTGAGTAGGCATATCCTATGTATTAGCTGTAGGTTTATTCAAGCTTGAAGGACAAATAGTTCCTATTGTGCATAAAACCTTATCTCACTTTCCTTGAACCTTTTTAAACAATGGCTGATGAAGACCTTGCTGCGCCAGCACTACGTGTGAATGCAGTGGAGGAAGGAGAACAAGAAGACGAAATAAACATTTCAGAAAATGTCAGAACTGTCCTTACTTTAAAACTAGCAGACTATGGAGTCACAGCTGTGGTGGGACGGTAACATTTGTGATTGAGGCACACAAATCATATAGAACTGAGGTATTCTATTCATGGGTTAAATTCCCACAAGCAGATGCACGCACAAATACATTTCATTCTTACACTGAAGATGAAACACCAGAGGAATATTGTCCATATGAGGACATTGAAGCTCCGCTCACCTACCTTGAGTACATAAACTGGTTTAAAGGCGCCCTCTCACACACAAAAGATAAAGTAAGACTCAGTCCGCTCGGCAGAGACAGAGTGACTTGGCCGGTCCTAGAAGCTTACACACCGCATCTAGACATTGACACAATGCCGGTAGCAGACTTATGTCCGCTACACAAAGAAATAATAAAACTTTACAGAAACCTGACACAGTTCGTTATGAGAACACACACACTTCAGCCAACAAGGGCTACACCAGCAGGAAAAATTTAGGGATCTACAACTAAAATAACTCCACAAATGCTACACGCAGTTATGGGTAAAATGCCCACTAGACGTGAGCAAATGCCATTCTGGATAGCTCAGAAAATCACACAATTAGAGGCAGTGCTTCCACACACAAGCCCTCAAGAAAAACACAGAATGATAACAATCTGCTTGCCAATGGGGATAGCTCCCAGATAGAGGATTGTACCTCTTGGGCTACAGTTTTCGCTGCCATATATACCAGAACACATGGTATCCCTTCAATAGCAGTGATACCAGATGTATTAAGACAAATACATAATGAGTATGGAGCAGAACCTGCTCTGGACCTTTTTTAATGATTTTTATTAGTTTCAATAAGGTAACATCAGTAACATCTGTATGACGATTCAATCTGGCATTGACATTATAAGGTAACAGTAAATTTGAATGGCATAGGCGGGGTATAGGGGAACACTCATCTAGGAAACATTAAAGTCCACTTTGTTGGCTGGCTTGCCGCTTCACTCTGCAGCGCTGCACAGCTGTAAACAGTCAAATTAAAACAGGAGTACCAAAAACCTGCTCTGAACTTAGGGATGAAATTGTTAGGAAACTTTGCCCGGGTATCAACTATTATATTAGCAAACATAAAATGGGAGGCAGCAGCAGTGGCAATACGCCAACGCCTGAGGGACTTCACTCCATTACAACAGGGGTGTGAGTTACCTAAAATTATCGAAGACACATATGCCGAATTAGATAGAGATGATTTGGGAGCTAGAGCAACAAAACCTAAACTCATGGGTGGTCCTGAAAAGGACAACACCAAGCAAGCACCTGATTCTTCCAAGAAGACAATAAAAAGCAAAAGAATAGAGAGAGTAGGTCACAATCCAGGGGTGGGTCTCCTCAACAGGAGCCCTCCGAAAGGAGGTAAAACCTTAGAAATCGTGATAACATTAAAAAATCTGACAGGTATCAGGATACTGATACACGTTCCTCTCGTTCCTTTCAGGGTTCATCAAAAAACTCCGAGAGGGAAGGACAATCAGAACACAGACAAGAAGAATGGACAAAGTCCAGAGACACACAGCGTACTTCGGACTATAATATCAAGAAAGAAGATAAACCAAAATCAAAACCTCAACTTAAAAAGAAGAAGGTAGCAGGTCTTAAAGTTAGACATGCCCAGAATTCTGAGGACTCAACTTCTGAACGGTGAATGGGCTCAGACAATGCTAGACAGCGCAGCAGAAGTAACAATAGCTCACCAGAACCTGATGGAATTTCTGGTGACAGTGGTGTTGAATGAACATATCACGGTGGAGACAGCTGATACTAGGGTAAGTGTCCCACACCCGTTATATGAAATAACACTCCAAATGGAGGGGGACAAACCCAGAAAGATTGAAGGTCTCTTTTGGGAGAACATGAGTTATGGCTATGACATCCTTTTGGCTGAAAAACATTGGCCGCCTAAGATTGTTATGGAGTGCCCAAAGGGAGAAACGGTAATTTTACCGGCTTTTTCCAACCTCGTTCCAATATACTTCAAACATTCATACGCGCAGGAGTGGGCGGTAGCACTTGCTCCAGCATTATATCGCAACCATGTAGGGTGGGATGCTGAGTCACCTCACCATGTAATCCTGTAAAAACTACTCCAACTCCACAGAGACAATACCCTATTAAACAAGAAGCGAAGAAACAGGTCAGGGAGATCTTAGTTCAACTTGAATACCAAGGTGTAATAGAAACTTGCACCTCTTCAATGAATAATCCTTTGTTTCCGGTAATGAAACCTGCTAATTCATATCGTTTAGTTTTAGACTACAGACATCTGAACACATGCACAAAGACATTTGCAGTACAGAACGCACACAGTGCCGCATTGATGAATAACATTGTGCGGAAAAAATACAAAAGAACGCTAGATATCTCAAATGGATTTTTCTGCCAAAATATAGCACCAGAAAGCAGATATTTGACAGCATTCTCAGCGCTCAGCAATCAGCGTCAATTTTGTAGACTGCCCCAAGGGTATAAGAATAGCACTGAGTTGTTCTCAGCCAGGGTAACTAAGTTACTTCAAAATTTGGATGAGGAGGCATTGTCCTATGTAGATGATATTTATCTGATGGATGATGATTTAAAGGATCATTTGACCGGGATGAGCAACATAATTTGGGGGTCGCCTCTGAGGGCTACAAATTCAACTTTAAAAAATCAAAAATAGTCCACTTCAATGTCCTATTTTTGGGATATGAGTTATCAGGTGAAGGAAAAAGCCTAGCAGCTAACTTTTTAGAAAAGTGCGAGCTGCTCCAACCTCCAAAAACTCTGAAAAACTTACAATCCATATTGGGATTCCTAAATTTTGGCAGGACATACATTTTGGATTACACAGAAAAAGTAAAACCTTTCTACAACTTAATCAGACCTGATTTTTCAATTAGACATTGGACACAGGAACACACAGATATCCTATGTTCCTTACAAGCTGACATGATAGCTTCAAAACACCCACACACGTGTAAATACCACAAATTTGGTGATCTGTGTAATCGCGGGTCAATCGGGATACACTTACCTAACCTTCAATGAAGGAGAAACAGTGCCCATAGCATACAAATCACACTTGTACACAAACGCTGAAATGCGTTTTGCTTCTACAGAGAAAATTCTGACAGCAGTACAGACTGCTGTAGTGAGAGAAAGAGCACTGGCTCAGGGGAAACAAATAATTGCCGTGACTCTGGTACCTGCCTTAGAGGCTGTTACAAAGGCTAGTGTTCCAAATGCTAAAGCTTTACATCCAAGATGGATACAGTGGGCTAATTCTCTTACTGCAACAGATGTAGACTACAAATTTGATTCTACACTAAAAACATAGGCATTCCTGCAATACGAACAAGAATATCCTCTCCCAAACGAAATGATGCCTCTAGATCAGTATGAATACATCATTTACACTGACGGTTCTGCTCAGCCTGTCACAGGAAGTAAACAGCAATACAGCGCAGCTTTTGCGATTGTAAAAGGACGTATGCAGGACGGCAAGTTCCATCCTAGCAGTACGAAGACACAGTCTCTAGGAGATTGCACGGCACAGCTGGCAGAGTTAAAAGCACTATTACTGTCACTAATACAAACGGATCGGGAATTCCCCACACTTATAGTGTGCGATTCGTTTTACTGTTGTGGAAGCGGATTATTTAAAACCCACTGGTGCAGGGGTCACCCTTAGCCCACGGGTTCTTAACAAGTAAGGAGGAATCGACACTGGAGTGAAGTACAAACCATAGGTCATTTATTAGCATTCATGAATGGGGGCCTCGTCCGACAAGCACCATAGAGATACTCGAGGAGAGAGCACACTGAACGATGGTTACATGGGTTTTTATAGCAAAAGATCACAAACAAGGGACGCCCAGAGGTAAATAGAACTTTGGGAAAAACACACAAATGAGGTACCGGTAAGAATCGACAGCCTTGGTGCCTTGTGCAATTGTCGCGTCCTGAAGCTGCACAACAAGATATGCTATCTGGGTAAACTTTACTTGAGGCTTTACCATTATCTGAAAAACCCCAAGTAGACGCCAGCTGTTCTTTTGCGCTGACTCTGCATGTATACACAGCCTACAATGCCCCAATCTAGATTCTTTACTCATGTTTATACAAATGCAGTGTCAAGGATAGAGCCAGGCTGAAAGCAGGGCAGGGGTGAAAAATGGATGAGGCATAGCTTAATCAAACAAGCATTTGCAATGCAATAGGTCTCGCATTTACCCGAGTTTAAGCTATTGGCATTGTAAATGATAATGCCTTTTATTTATGTTTTAAAAACGAAAACAAAAATAAAAGGCATTGTTATTTGCAATGTCAATAGCTCAAACTCGCATAAATGCGAGACCTATTGCATTGCAAATGCTTGTTATTATCGTCAAGGTTATCGTTGTTTCCGTGTCTCGCTTTGAAATGGGCTCTCTAATTGTTATTACGAGCTTGCCACTGCCAAATGAGCCCCTGATTTATGCCAAAAAGTGAGCGTGGAATCCTCGCAAGAAAATTAAACATTTTCTGTATCGAATGCAATTCTGAGAGTCGTCCCCCGAATCTATTCATTATGGCGGCACCTGGGGAGGCGACGACGAGTTTCATCATACGCTTAGTTCCTTGCATCTCCATATATTGCAGAAACCGTTTCTATTAAGGAGAAATTAAGCTCGGCGTTGTATCGGGTTTCGGCGTCCCCGAGCAAAGTAAAGCCCGTAAGCTCTTAATTATTGGTTCATCACCTATCATTGCAAACTGCAGATTGGATTGCCAGTGCAGTGAATAAACAAGCGATTAGAACTAATATGTGCGGATTGTTAGTGGAAACAGTAATCAGTCTGAGATGCTGAGTTAAAAGCTGGAGGTGCGTATAAAGCCTTAAAGAAGTGTGAGCAATAAAAGACTATTTGCTTTTAAATGCTCATTATTTTGTACAGTTCCTTGCAAAGTGAGGATTTAGAATGTTCGCTTGTACGTAATAAACAACAAGCTAAAATAATAATACGCTAAAACAAGCTGCAGCGTGTAAAAGATACAGGCTAGCGTGCGCCGAAGGCTGCTGCACAAGTGCGTCTATTCATGGCAGTGACCACTAGATGGCAGTGAGTCAAAGGGAAATCCACCACAATCAGTCTTCACTTTTCAAGCACTGCACTCGTGCTTGTGGCGCGCCGCTGCTCGCTCCCGCAAGGTGGATGCTGCCACAAGCACGAGTGCAGTGCTTGGAAAGTGAAGACCGATGGCTAAAGGCCCTCTTAGAGCAGCGCATGCGCGCTGCCTAGGCGAGACCTAAAAACAAGGGACTCAGATTTTACATTTTAACAGTCCTTCCTTTTCAGCCTATGCTGAATCCATTTTTAAAAGTATATAATTTAATCTCGTATATCAATGTTCATAAGTTCGTAAATTTCAGTGTGCATCATCATTTCTCGATTCAATTCATGAACATTAATTGGGGGAGGTTTAATATTATTACAGGTGGTTATACAAGCTGTACATATCGTAGGGGCACACTGAATGCAACAACAGCAAGTAAGAAAGATGGCTCCTATTATCACTATTACCATCAATATTTTCCAGCCCCAAGTAGAAAACATACCCCAAAACCATTCTGACCAAGTCCATGTTCCTTTTTCCTGGTGTATTTCTGTAGCTATTTGGTGAAGCTTTTGTGTGGCTCAATTAACCCCTTCGCTGCTAGGCCTTTCCCCCCCCCTGTGCTAAGCCTTTTTTGGGCTATTTGGGGTAGTGCGGGCTTAGGCCCCTGTAACTTTTTGACCACATAAGGTATCCACGCCAAATTTGCGTCCTTTTTTTCTAACATCATGGGGATTGTAAAGGTACCCAGGGTTTGTGGATTCCCCTGGAGGGGACCCAGAAATTAGCCAAAATACAGCAAAATTTTGTTTTTTGGGGGAAAAATGCGTAAAAGGGCTACAGATGAAAGCGTCTTGTTTTTCCCTGCAAATGGCATCAAGAAAGGGGTTGTGGTGCTGAAATCACCATCTTCCCAGCTTTCAGGGACAAGCAGACTTTTGTCAGAAAACCAACTTTTTACACAGTTTTGGCATTTTTCTGGGACATAGCCTATTTTTGCTATTTTTTGTGCTTTCAACCTCCTTCCAGTTAATGGTAGAAATGGGTATGAAACCAATAATGGATCCTGAAAAGCCATACATTTCTGAAAAGTAACAAAATTCTGAATTCAGCTAGGGGTCATTTGTGTAGATCCTTAAAGTTTTCCTTATAGAAACTAACAGTTAAATGAAGGAAAAATTGAAAATTAGTTGAAAAAAACAGCCATTTGTGTCAACGTTTTCACCTGTAACTTCTTCTAATTATGACAGCTATTTGAAAGCAATATACCGTTATATCCGCTGGACCTTTCTGGTTGTGGGGATATATAGGACTTGTAGGTTCACCAAGAACCCGACGAACCCAGAGCCAATAACTGAGCAGCATCTTGCAATGGTTTTTTATTATGTACCGGGTATATAGCAATTATTTTGGGAAAATGTATACATGGAAAAATTGTTATGAAAGACACCTATGTATTTATGAAATGGGAACAAAATGTAGATTTTAGAAACAGTAGATATTTGCACATTTCCGAAATTGGGAGTACCCATACTAGCATGAGAATTATAGGTCATTTTTCAAAATGACTTATTTTTTACACATTGTCTTTCATTTGGAAGGCAGAAATGCATCGAAAGTCAATAGGTAATAACAGTTGCTACCTCACTTGTGAGGGTAGCCCTTGTGCCCACAACAGGAAATGGCTCAAAATGGAACGTGGACGTACCACATTTTCACAATGAAAAATTACCCTTTTTTTGCAAAGTGCCTAGGTGTAGTTTTTGAACCCTACCTCTGCCGGCACCTAGGGAAACCTAGCAAACCTATACATTTTTGAAAACTAGACACCCAGGGGAATCCAGGATGGGGTGACTTGACTGCCTCCCACCAGGTTCTGTTACCCAGAATCCCTTGCAAACCTAAAAAATTGTCAAAAAAAACACATTTTCCCCACATTTGTGTGGTGGAAAGTTCTGGAATCTGCGTGGATCCACACATTTCCACCCACCCCGTGTTCCCCAAAGTCTTACGAGAAAAATGGTACCTCACTTGTGTGGGTCGGCCTAGTGCCTGCGACAGGAAACGGCGCAAAACGCAACGTGGTCACACCTCAATTTCGCAGTGAAAAATGACCCTTTTTTGGCAAAGTGCCTAGCTGTAGTTTTTGAACCCTAGCTCTGCCGGCACCTAGGGAAACCTAGCAAACCTATACATTTTTGAAAACTAGACACCCAGGGGAATCCAGGATGGGGTGACTTGACTGCCTCCCACCAGGTTCTGTTACCCAGAATCCCTTGCAAACATAACAAATTGTCAAAAAAACCACATTTTCCCCACATTTCTGTGGTGGAAAGTTCTGGAATCTGCGTGGATCCACAAATTTCCACCCACCCCGCGTTCCCCAAAGTCTTACGAGAAAAATGGTACCTCACTTGTGTGGGTCGGCCAAGTGCCTGCGACAGGAAACGGCGCAAAACGCAATGTGGTCACACCTCAATTTCGCAGTGAAAAATGACCCTTTTTTGGCAAAGTGCCTAGCTGTAGTTTTTGAACCCTAGCTCTGCCGGCACCTAGGGAAACCTAGCAAACCTATACATTTTTGAAAACTAGACACCCAGGGGAATCCAGGATGGGGTGACTTGACTGCCTCCCACCAGGTTCTGTTACCCAGAATCCCTTGCAAACATAAGATATTGTCAAAAAAACCACATTTCCCCCACATTTCTGTGGTGGAAAGTTCTGGAATCTGCGTGGATCCACAAATTTCCACCCACCACGCGTTCCCAAAAGTCTTACGAGGAAAATGGTACCTCACTTGTGTGGGTCGGCCTAGTGCCTGCGACAGGAAACGGCGCAAAATGCAACGTGGTCACACCTCAATTTCGCAGTGAAAAATGACCCTTTTTGGCAAAGTGCCTAGCTGTAGTTTTTAACCCTAGCTCTGCCGGCACCTAGGGAAACCTAGCAAACCTATACATTTTTGAAAACTAGACACCCAGGGGAATCCAGGATGGGGTGACTTGACTGCCTCCCACCAGGTTCTGTTACCCAGAATCCCTTGCAAACATAAAAAATTGTCCAAAAAAAACACATTTTCCCCACATTTCTGTGGTGGAAAGTTCTGGAATCTGTGTGGATCCACAAATTTCCACCCACCCCGCGTTCCCCAAAGTCTTACGAAAAAAATGGTACCTCACTTGTGCGGGTCGGCCTAGTGCCTGCGACAGGAAACGGCGCAAAACGCAACGTGGTCACGCCTCAATTTCGCAGTGAAAAATGACCCTTTTTTGGCAAAGTGCCTAGCTGTAGTTTTTGAACCCTAGCTCTGCCGGCACCTAGGGAAACCTAGCAAACCTATACATTTTTGAAAACTAGACACCCAGGGGAATCCAGGATGGGGTGACTTGACTGCCTCCCACCAGGTTCTGTTACCCAGAATCCCTTGCAAACATAAAAAATTGTCAAAAAAACCACATTTTCCCCACATTTCTGTGGTGGAAAGTTCTGGAATCTGCGTGGATCCACAAATTTCCACCCACCCCGCGTTCCCCAAAGTCTTACGATAAAAATGGTACCTCACTTGTGTGGGTCGGCCTAGTGCCTGCGACAGGAAACGGCGCAAAACGCAACGTGGTCACACCTCAATTTCGCAGTGAAAAATGACCCTTTTTTGGCAAAGTGCCTAGCTGTAGTTTTTGAACCCTAGCTCTGCCGGCACCTAGGGAAACCTAGCAAACCTATACATTTTTGAAAACTAGACACCCAGGGGAATCCAGGATGGGGTGACTTGACTGCCTCCCACCAGGTTCTGTTACCCAGAATCCCTTGCAAACATAAATTGTCAAAAAAACCACATTTTCCCCACATTTCTGTGGTGGAAAGTTCTGGAATCTGCGTGGATCCACAAATTTCCACCCACCCCGCGTTCCCCAAAGTCTTACGAGAAAAATGGTACCTCACTTGTGTGGGTCGGCCTAGTGCCTGCGACAGGAAACGGCACAAAACGCAACGTGGTCACACCTCAATTTCGCAGTGAAAAATGACCCTTTTTTGGCAAAGTGCCTAGCTGTAGTTTTTGAACCCTAGCTCTGCCGGCACCTAGGGAAACCTAGCAAACCTATACATTTTTGAAAACTAGACACCCAGGGGAATCCAGGATGGGGTGACTTGACTGCCTCCCACCAGGTTCTGTTACCCAGAATCCCTTGCAAACATAAAGAATTGTCAAAAAAACCACATTTTCCCCACATTTCTGTGGTGGAAAGTTCTGGAATCTGCGTGGATCCACAAATTTCCACCCACCCTGCGTTCCCCAAAGTCTTACGAAAAAAATGGTACTTCACTTGTGTGGGTCGGCCTAGTGCCTGCGACAGGAAACGGCGCAAAACGCAACGTGGTCACACCTCAATTTCGCAGTGAAAAATGACCCTTTTTTGGCAAAGTGCCTAGCTGTAGTTTTTGAACCCTAGCTCTGCCGGCACCTAGGGAAACCTAGCAAACCTATATATTTTTGAAAACTAGACACCCAGGGGAATCCAGGATGGGGTGACTTGACTGCCTCCCACCAGGTTCTGTTACCCAGAATCCCTTGCAAACATAAAAAATTGTCAAAAAAAACACATTTTCCCCACATTTCTGTGGTGGAAAGTTCTGGAATCTGTGTGGATCCACAAATTTCCACCCACCCCGCGTTCCCCAAAGTCTTACGAAAAAAATGGTACCTCACTTGTGTGGGTCGGCCTAGTGCCTGCGACAGGAAACGGCGCAAAACGCAACGTGGTCACACCTCAATTTCGCAGTGAAAAATGACCCTTTTTTGGCAAAGTGCCTAGCTGTAGTTTTTGAACCCTAGCTCTGCCGGCACCTAGGGAAACCTAGCAAACCTATACATTTTTGAAAACTAGACACCCAGGGGAATCCAGGATGGGGTGACTTGACTGCCTCCCACCAGGTTCTGTTACCCAGAATCCCTTGCAAACATAAAAAATTGTCAAAAAAACACATTTTCCCCACATTTCTGTGGTGGAAAGTTCTAGAATCTGCGTGGATCCACAAATTTCCACCCACCCCGCGTTCCCCAAAGTCTTACGAAAAAATGGTACCTCACTTGTGTGGGTCGGCCTAGTCCCTGCGACAGGAAACGGCGCAAAACGCAACAAGGTCACACCTCAATTTCGCAGTTAAAAATGACCCTTTTTTGGCAAAGTGCCTAGCTGTAGTTTTTGAACCCTAGCTCTGCCGGCACCTAGGGAAACCTAGCAAACCTATACATTTTTGAAAACTAGACACCCAGGGGAATCCAGGATGGGGTGACTTGACTGCCTCCCACCAGGTTCTGTTACCCAGAATCCCTTGCAAACATAACAAATTGTCAAAACAACCACATTTTCCACACATTTCTGTGGTGGAAAGTTCTGGAATCTGCGTGGATCCACAAATTTCCACCCACCCCGCGTTCCCCAAAGTCTTACGAGAAAAATGGTACCTCACTTGTGTGGGTCGGCCTAGTGCCTGCAACAGGAAACGGCGCAAAACGCAACGTGGTCACACCTCAATTTCGCAGTGAAAAATGACCCTTTTTTGGCAAAGTGCCTAGCTGTAGTTTTTGAACCCTAGCTCTGCCGGCACCTAGGGAAACCTACCAAACCCACACATTTCTGAAAAGTAGACACCCGGGGGCTTCCAGGGAGGTATGGCTTGCGTGGATCCCCCAACGTTTCCTTACCCAGAATCCCCTGAAAACCTCAATTTTAGCTGAAAAAATCACTTTTTTCGCACATTTTTGTGTGGGAAAGTGTGCCATCATTGGCCTCACACAAATTTCCTACCACCCAGCGTTCCCCCAGGTCTCCCGATAAAAATGGTGCCTCACTTGTGTTGGAGGCCCAAGTACCCGCGACAGGCAAGGGCCCAAAACGTAGTGAGGCGACATCAAAATTGCCTATCTCAAAACCACCTGGTTTTGCAAGGGGGGTCACCTGGGTCTTTGGCCCCGTGCTCGGCGGTCATCTAGGGAAACCTACCAAACCCACACATTTCTGAAAAGTAGACACCCGGGGGCTTCCAGGGAGGTATGGCTTGCGTGGATCCCCCAACGTATCCTTACCCAGAATCCTCTGCAAACCTCAATTTTAGCTGAAAAAATCACTTTTTTCACACATTTTTGTGTGGGAAAGTGTGGCATCATTGGCCTCACACAAATTTCCTACCACCCAGCGTTCCCCCAGGTCTCCCGATAAAAATGGTGCCTCACTTGTGTGGGAGGCCCAAGTACCCGCGACAGGCAAGGGCCCACAACGTAGTGAGGCGACCTCAAAATGGCCTTTCACAAAACGACCTGGTTTTGCAAGGGGGTCACCTGGGTTTTTGGCCCTGTGCTCGGCGGCCATCTAGGGAAACCTACCAAACCCACACATTTCTGAAAAGTAGACACCCGGGGGCTTCCAGGGAGGTATGGCTTGCGTGGATCCCCCAACGTTTCCTTACCCAGAATCCCCTGCAAACCTCAATTTTAGCTGAAAAAATCACTTTTTTCACACATTTTTGTGTGGGAAAGTGTGGCATCATTGGCCTCACACAAATTTCCTACCACCCAGCGTTCCCCCAGGTCTCCCGATAAAAATGGTGCCTCACTTGTGTGGGAGGCACAAGTACCCGCGACAGGCAAGGGCCCACAACGTAGTGAGGCGACCTCAAAATGGCCTTTCACAAAACGACCTGGTTTTGCAAGGGGGTCACCTGGGTTTTTGGCCCTGTGCTCGGCGGCCATCTAGGGAAACCTACCAAACCCACACATTTCTGAAAAGTAGACACCCGGGGCTTCCAGGGAGGTATGGCTTGCGTGGATCCCCCAACGTTTCCTTACCCAGAATCCCCTGCAAACCTCAATTTTAGCTGAAAAAAATCACTTTTTCACACATTTTTGTGTGGGAAAGTGTGGCATCACTGGCCTCACACAAATTTCCTACCACCCAGCGTTCCCCAGGTCTCCCGATAAAAATGGTGCCTCACTTGTGTGGGAGGCCCAAGTACCCGCGACAGGCAAAGGCCCAAAACGTAGTGAGGCGACATCAAAATTGCCTATCTCAAAACCACCTGGTTTTGCAGGAAGTCACCTGGGTTTTTGGCCCCGTGCTCGGCGGCCATCTAGGAAACCTACCAAACCCACACATTTCTGAAAAGTAGACACCCGGGGGCTTCCAGGGAGGTATGCTTGCGTGGATCCCCCAACGTATCCTTACCCAGAATCCTCTGCAAACCTCAATTTTAGCTGAAAAAATCACTTTTTTCACACATTTTTGTGTGGGAAAGTGTGGCATCATTGGCCTCACACAAATTTCCTACCACCCAGCGTTCCCCCAGGTCTCCCGATAAAATGGTGCCTCACTTGTGTGGGAGGCCCAAGTACCGCGACAGGCAAGGGCCCACAACGTAGTGAGGCGACCTCAAAATGGCCTTTCACAAAACGACCTGGTTTTGCAAGGGGGTCACCTGGGTTTTGGCCTGTGCTCGGCGGCCATCTGGGAAACCTACCAAACCCACACATTTCTGAAAAGTAGACACCCGGGGGCTTCCAGGGAGGTATGGCTTGCGTGGATCCCCCAACGTTTCCTTACCCAGAATCCCCTGCAAACCTCAATTTTAGCTGAACAAATCACTTTTTCACACATTTTGTGTGGGAAAGTGTGGCATCATTGGCCTCACACAAATTT
The DNA here is from genome assembly GCA_963921515.1 of Calotriton arnoldi. NCBI lineage: Eukaryota > Metazoa > Chordata > Amphibia > Caudata > Salamandridae > Calotriton > Calotriton arnoldi. Next base: position 501,644 of record CAWUFW010006501.1, on the reverse strand, counting down.
CCTACCACCCAGCGTTCCCCCAGGTCTCCCGATAAAAATGGTGCCTCACTTGTGTGGGAGGCACAAGTACCAGCGACAGGCAAGGGCCACAACGTAGTGAGGCGACCTCAAAATGGCCTTTCACAAAACGACCTGGTTTTGCAAGGGGGTCACCTGGGTTTTGGCCCTGTGCTCGGCGGCCATCTAGGAAACCTACCAAACCCACACATTTCTGAAAAGTAGACACCCGGGGGCTTCCAGGGAGGTATGGCTTGCGTGGATCCCCCAACGTTTCCTTACCCAGAATCCCCTGCAAACCTCAATTTTAGCTGAAAAAAATCACTTTTTCACACATTTTTGTGTGGGAAAGTGTGGCATCACTGGCCTCACACAAATTTCCTACCACCCAGCGTTCCCCCAGGTCTCCCGATAAAAATGGTGCCTCACTTGTGTGGGAGGCCCAAGTACTCGCGACAGGCAAGGGCCTAAAACGTAGTGAGGCGACATCAAAATTGCCTATCTCAAAACCACCTGGTTTTGCAAGGGAGTCACCTGGGTTTTGGCCCGTGCTCGGCGGCCATCTAGGAAACCTACCAAACCCACACATTTCTGAAAAGTAGACACCGGGGGCTTCCAGGGAGGTATGGCTTGCGTGGATCCCCCAACGTATCCTTACCCAGAATCCTCTGCAAACCTCAATTTTAGCTGAAAAATTCACTTTTTTCACACATTTTTGTGTGGGAAAGTGTGGCATCACTGGCCTCACACAAATTTCCTACCACCCAGCGTTCCCCAGGTCTCCCAATAAAAATGGTGCCTCACTTGTGTGGGAGGCCCAAGTACCCGCGACATGCAAGGACACAAAACGTTTTGAGGCAACATCAACATTGCCTATCAAAAAATGTTTTGGGTCCTTGCCTGTCGCTGGTACTTGGGCCTCCCACACAAGTGAGGCACCATTTTATCGGGAGACCTGGGGAACGCTGGGTGGTAGGAAATTTGTGTGAGGCCAGTGATGCCACACTTTCCCACACAAAATGTGTGAAAAAAGTGATTTTTTTCAGCTAAAATTGAGGTTTGCAGGGATTCTGGGTAAGGATACGTTGGGGATCCACGCAAGCCATACCTCCCTGGAAGCCCCGGGTGTCTACTTTTCAGAAATGTGTGGGTTTGGTAGGTTTCCTAGATGGCCGCCGAGCACGGGGCCAAACCCAGGTGACTCCTTGCAAAACCAGGTGGTTTTGAGATAGGCAATTTTGAGGTCGCCTCACTACGTTGTGGGCCCTGCCTGTCGCGGGTACTGGGCCTCCCACACAAGTGAGGCACCATTTTATCGGGAGACCCGGGGAACGCTGGGTGGTAGGAAATTTGTGTGAGGCCAGTGATGCCACACTTTCCCACACAAAAATGTGTGAAAAAAGTGATTTTTTCAGCTAAAATTGAGGTTTGCAGGGGATTCTGTGTAAGGAAACGTTGGGGGATCCACGCAAGCCATACCTCCTGGAAGCCCCGGGTGTCTACTTTTCAAAAATGTGTGGGTTTGGTAGGTTTCCCTAGATGGCCGCCGAGCACAGGGCCACAAACCCAGGTGACCCCTTGCAAAACCAGGTCGTTTTGTGAAAGGCCATTTTGAGGTCGCCTCAATACGTTGTGGGCCCTTGCCTGTCGCTGGTACTTGGGCCTCCCACACAAGTGAGGCACCATTTTTATCGGGAGACCTGGGGGAACGCTGTGGTAGAGAAATTTGTGTGAGGCCAGTGATGCCACACTTTCCCACACAAAAATGTGTGAAAAAAGTGATTTTTTCAGCTAAAATTGAGGTTTGCAGGGGATTCTGGGTAAGGAAACGTTGAGGATCCACGCAAGCCATACCTCCCTGGAAGCCCCGGTGTCTACTTTTCAGAAATGTGTGGGTTTGGTAGGTTTCCCTAGATGGCCGCCGAGCACAGGCCAAAACCCAGGTGACTCCCTTGCAAAACCAGGTCGTTTTGTGAAAGGCCATTTTGAGGTCGCCTCAATACGTTGTGGGCCCTTGCCTGTCGCGGGTACTTGGGCCTCCCACACAAGTGAGGCACCATTTTTATCGGGAGACCTGGGGGAACGCTGGGTGTAGGAAATTTGTGTGAGGCCAGTGATGCCACACTTTCCCACACAAAAATGTGTGAAAAAGTGATTTTTTCAGCTACAATTGAGGTTTGCAGGGGATTCCGGGTAAGGAAACGTTGGGGGATCCACGCAAGCCTTACCTCCCTGGAAGCCCCCGGGTGTCTACTTTTCAGAAATGTATGGGTTTGGTAGGTTTCCCTAGATGGCCGCCGAGCACAGGGCCAAAACCCAGGTGACCCCCTTGCAAAACCAGGTCGTTTTGTGAAAGGCCATTTTGAGGTCGCCTCAATACGTTGTGGGCCCTTGCCTGTCGCGGGTACTTGGGCCTCCCACACAAGTGAGGCACCATTTTTATCGGGAGACCTGGGGAACGCTGGGTGGTAGGAAATTTGTGTGAGGCCAGTGATGCCACACTTTCCCACACAAAATGTGTGAAAAAGTGATTTTTTCAGCTAAAAGTGAGGTTTGCAGGGGATTCTGGGTAAGGAAACGTTGGGGGATCCACGCAAGCCATACCTCCCTGGAAGCCCCGGGTGTCTACTTTTCAGAAATGTGTGGGTTCGGTAGGTTTCCTATGTGGCCGCCGAGCCCTGGGCCAAAACCCAGGTGACCCCCTTGCAAAACCAGGTCATTTTGAGATAATGTGTTGTTTATTTCTGCAGCGTGAAAATTTTGGCACAATATTGCAAGGAAAATGTGACAGACATTTTGAGGTTTGCAGGACATTGTCGGTACCATAACTTGTTGGGATCCACAAGAGAGATATCACCATGTACTCCCATGGGTGTTTCGTTTACGACAATATCTACAGTTAGTAGGTTATTCTTAGACGGAATGTACACCTTGGCAGACAGACTAAAAAGACAAAGATTACTGCACAGCCATCTATTCCTCAAGCACACACACATACTGGTTGGATTTGGCACGAGGGCAAGTGATGGTTCAGTATATACAATTTTATTAACAAGAGATTTCACAAAAATGAAATGCACTGTCAATAATTGAAAGGACAAAAACGGAACCAGTGACTCGCAGCTCGTGAGCTGTAAAGCCACGTCAAGGCCCCAACCGCTTTACAGGCCATTCACACACCTTTCATACGTGATACACACAAGACCATTCACACCACCAGGCACGAAACAAACACATTACAACATTCACAAAAAAGGGACAAGGTACACCCTGCTTGAGAAAGACAAAAAAATATATTACTGCACAGCCATCTAATCCTCAAGCACACACACACATACTGGTTGGATTTGGCACGAGGGTGAGTGATGGTTCAGTATATACAATTGTATTAACAAGTGATTTCACAAAAATGAAATGCACTGTTAATAATTGAAAGGACGAGAAACTGAACCATTGACTCACAGCTCGTGAGCTGTAAAGCCACGACAAGGCACCAACCTCTTTACAGGCCATTCATACACCTTTCATACGTGTGACAAATACAAAACCATTCACACCACCAGCCGCGGGCCCATCACATTACAACACTCACACCAGCAGACAGCGCCATTCAAGGGCCCATCACTTTCACACGCCCACATTCCTAACACAGCAACCACACAAGCTGATGGATTGCGTGGAGTGTCGCTCGGCTAGCAGTGTGTGTAGTGACCAGCAGCAAGTCACTACTCACACACTGCCAGCCGAGCGCCAGTCCACGCACACCGCCAGCCAAGCGCCACTCCACGCACACCGCCAGCCAAGCGCCACTCCACGCACACCGCCAGCCAAGCGCCACTCCACGCACACCGCCAGCCAAGCGCCACTCCACGCACACCGCCAGCCTAGCGCCACTCCACGCACACCGCCAGCCTAGCGCCACTCCACGCACACCGCCAGCCTAGCGCCACTCCACGCACACCGCCAGCCAAGCGCCACTCCACGCACACCGCCAGCCAAGAGCCACTCCACGCACACCGCCAGCCAAGCGCCACTCCACGCACACCGCCAGCCAAGAGCCACTCCACGCACACCGCCAGCCAAGAGCCACTCCATGCACACCGCCAGCCAAGCGCCACTCCACGCACACCGCCAGCCAAGCACCAGCCTACACACACCACCATCACATTTAGGATTTTTTTATACAAAAAAGAAAACACAAACAAATTGCAAATAGATACAAATCTACTAACACAAAATCAGAAACTAAATACATTGCACTAATGCCAACCTTGAAACAGAACAACAATTCTTAAACATTACAGACCAGGCAGTTCACTTTACCACTCATGGTTGCTCCCAATAATTCTTTTGCTTGTGGTACGCTCTATAACAAGCAGGCACACACAGCCCAGGGTTAGAAGGACACGCAGGGCAGTACATACGAGTCTCCTTCCGCGTACCTCTTCGCCAACAGACTCTACATCTCCTAGTGGGAAAGTCTTTTGAGGGTGTAGGAGGAATGTGATCAGGAAAGTGGCGAACTTTCAATCGAGCCACATCCTCCACCACTCCAACTCTAGGAACACTTGCCTGTTCCACAACAACAAGGCTGCCTATGACAGACTGCTGAAACTGAACAAAAGTCAACTTTGACGCAGGAGAACACTCCTTGAACACAACAAAAGCATTGAAAGTTGCTAAATTGAAGAGATGGATGGCCAACTTCTTATACCAAATGTAAGACTTACGAATAGCAGTGTAAGGTTCCAACCTCTGATCTACTCTATCAACACCACCCATGTGCTTATTGTAGTCTAAAATGCACACAGGTTTGCGCACTTCAGCAATCTGACCCCAAACAGCCACAGATGAAGTACTCTCATCATGGATGGTAGTCAGCATGTACACATCCCTCCTGTCCACAAATTTCACAGCTAGCAGTTCCTCACTACGCAAGGCACTGCACTGTCCCCTCTGAAGTTTTTTGCAAACAAGCTCTTTTGGATAACCTTTACGGTTAGAGCGGATTGTGCCACAAGCAAAAGTGTCCACTTTGAACAATTCCTTAAACAATTGCACAGCAGTGTAGAAGTTATCAAGGTACAAATGGTGGCCTCTGTTAAACAGTCCTCTAGCAAGATCCCACACAAGTTTCTCTGAAACTCCAAAAGTGGACGGACAACCAGGGGGTCAATAGTGGAATCCCTACCAGTGTACACACGCAAATTAAAAACATATCCTGTCCTACTCTCAGACAACATATACAGCTTAATTCCATAGCGTGCCCTCTTGCTAGGAATGTACTGCCTAAAAACCAAACGGCCCTTGAACAGGACCAAAGACTCATCAATAGATATTTCTTTCCCTGGAGTATAGATCTCTGAAAATCGATCTACAAAGTGATCAAGAACAGGCCGAATCTTAAAAAGACGGTCACATTCAGGGTGATCTCGTGGCAACGCCAAACCATTATCAACAAAATGCAGCATCCGAAGCAAAAGTAAATACCGATCACGAGTCATAACTGCAGGAAATATGGCCGTTGCCATCAAGGGACTGGTAGACCAATATGAACCCATGGACGGCTTCCTTATCAAACCCATCAAAAAAGTCAAACCCAAAAACTTCTTCATCTCTTCCAGATTTGTGGGACTTCACCGGGTAGCTCTAGAATGGGGCCTAAGTCTGGCACTGTTGTCCCTCAAAAACTGTTCAGCATACAAATTAGTCTGCTCAACAATCTCACCCAAAAATACATCATCCATAACCAACTGAAAATACTGTATAGGCAAATAATGTTCACAATCCACTCTACACCCTGCATAACCACTAAAGGCAGGCAACACCGGCTGCACCATGTTTGGATCAACCCAGAGTCCAGCACTTCCAGTAGGAAGCCTAGCAGCCCCAGGCTGCAATCCAGATGCCTCTTGCACCATCGGCACAGTAGTATCCTCCTCTAAATCAGGCACTTCATCTGCACTGAGAGTACCTTCATCATCCGATGATTCCATGTGGAGAGAAAACTCACTGCCTGAATCTTCCCCTCCCTCCTCTCCCTCAGACGCACTGTCAGTCTCATAATCCTGCTCAGAGGAAGATTCAAGAAGCAAACCAACCACCTGCTGAGCAGTAATTCTACGGCTAGCCATAATGCTTACTAATAAAGGTTACTTGTCAAACAAGTCAACAACAACAAACCCTTTGTAAAAAAAGAAATAAACAAAATGTAGCTTTATCACAAAGACCTATATACTCCAACACAATACCACTCACGTGACAGAAGCAGCTAGACTCACCACCACCTACTCTGCACAGACACAGTAAGGCTCAACAATATCCCACTAAAAAACAAGAAGAAAAAAATTACACATAAGACAATGCAAAACATCGCAAAGAATTTCATGCTCTGAACACTAACAAATATGCTGCCATTATGACAGCACTTACAAAAAAATTCATTCATGCATGACAATAATACTCATTTGGAGTACACACAACAAAAATATTTTTCTTACCAAATAAATGCAATTACGCAAAACTGCAGAACAACCACTGCCGAAACCGCAAACAGGAATCAAAAGCTTTACACTAGAATAAAAAGGAGAAAAAAAACATTACAATCACATATGCAAATAATGCACCAGTCCACACACAATCCACCAGCCAAGCTAAGGGGTAGGTGGGCCAAAGAGTATAAATAAAATATTCACCCCCGTAAAAGGGGAGCAACGCTTGCCCTTTTGGCCACTCCCCAACACAAAAATTAAAAGAAACCTGGTGTCTAGTGGCTTCTGCCCTCCTTGGGGGCAGATGGGCCTAAAAACATACTGCTATTCTGCCACCCAAGGGGTCACTCTCCACAAATAAATGCCTGGTGGACTAGTGGGAAGATACCTTTATCTTCCGCACACGATCTCTCACTACTCAACTCTACTCTCAACTCTATTCACAACTGGATGTTAGCTCACCAACTCATTCTGAATCCCGCCAAAACTGAATTCCTCCTCCTCTCTACCTCTCTCTCACCTCCTCCTGTTCAATCTTGGATGGATCAGCTGAACCTACTCAACAACAAACCCATCATTGTCGACAGCGCTAAATCCCTAGGTGTCATTCTTAACAAAAGACTCAACCTAATCTCCCACATCAACTCTATTGCTAAGAACGCACGTTACCAGTTGCGACTTCTATGGGGGATCCATCGGTTCTTCCCGGAGAAAGACTTAAAAACCTTGGTACAATCTCTGGTTCTCTCAAGACTGGATTATTGCAATTCTCTTCTGACGGGCCTACCCAAATCCCACCTCTCCCCTCTCAAATCCATCCTCCATTCAGCAGCTCGCTTCATTTCAGGGTCTAAACGAAGCGACCACGTCACTCCTATCCTGTCCTCTCTTCGATGGCTTCCGATGGAGGCAACATCTATTTACAAAACTGCCTGCATCACACACAAAGCCTTACACACGTTCTCCCCTTGTTACCTGGCAAATAAATTTAAATTGTCCGGTGGCTCGCAATGCGGAAAAGCTTCTGCTTGCGCACCCCGCCCCCCCTCTTCAAAAGGGAAAGATCGATGGCGCAATCCAGTGAGAATCGCTTCCCCCATTGCTCCGTGCCACCTCCTCTACCCGGATCTTCAAAGCTGACCTCAAATCTCTTTTCTTCCAAAGACACTATACTTTCACTCTCAGCCCCCTCTAGTTCGCTCTTCATTGTGTTCTGAGTGCCACTTATTGCAGTATACCTCTATATCATGCACATGTGTGTGTGCCCGGAAGCTGTTTCAGCCCGGGCTGCCACACACGGGGGGTGGTGTATGCACTGCCAGCAACCTGCCAGGCCAGTGCACAACACTTGCCCGATTCAAGGCCCCATTTATTAAATAAAAAACTGCCCAGGGGGGGCAGAGCACCAAAAACATATGGCCCCCAAAAGGGGAGCGACCTTGCCCAAGGGGCCGCTCCCCAAAACAGTATTTATATGTTTTTAACCAACAAAAAAAAGAAATTCCCTGGTGTCTAGTGGGCATTCCTGCTGCACGATCGCATGATCGTGCAGCAGGAATGCACAAAGAGGCATCGAGGGAAAGGAAAGGGTTTTCCTTTCCCTCGATGCCTCTTTTCTTTCAAACCCCCTCCCCGAGCCAAAACTCACCTGATTTCCCGACGCGCTGGAAGCAAATGGCTTCCAGCGCGTCGGGAAGAAAGGGAACCCTCAATGACGTCAGCGCGCCTCGCGCGCTGACGTCATTGATGGGGAGGGCGGGGGGAGGCAGGGGAAGCCCTTCCCCTGCCTCCCCCCCAAAAAAACTAACGATCGGATTCCCACGGGGGGAGCGCCAGCGCTTCCCCGTGGGTGGTCTTATGACGAGCTGGACTCGTCATGAGCACACGACCACTGTGTGCCATGACGAGTCCAGCTCGTCATAAGCATCGAAGGGGTTAACATTAAGGGCATTTATGTAAATATTGAACAAATGTATTGTGCTGATATATTTGGCAGTGTGAGTCCTTAAGAGAGGACAAGGTGAAGTGATAATGTTCAGATGCGGTAGGAGTAGAGGGCACTAGGCTATGAACAGGGTAATATGTTTCAAGCCTCCAAAATAGACCCAAAAAATCCCAATACTAACAATAGAAAACATACAAGTATCCCTATTTTTCTCCTTTTAATCCAAAACTGTCAGCTTTTAGCGGGGGCATTCGGGGCAAGTACTTCTATTCCTCCTAATAGGTCAAAAAACAACTTCCCAAAGGGCCTTAATGGCAGATTGACAACTCTACCCATTTCAACCTAATCTATATACAAATACCTATTTCAGAAGAACACCTAACACTATTCCCTATACTGATCTTTTATATTCAACCTGTATGTTTCTTAACCTTCCTTCCTCTTACTGTAGTATTTGTTGTTTGATTGCCAAGGTAAAAAGAGTAGCGTAACGATCAGCCAGAAACAGAGCAATGTAATCTCAATTCTCCCAAAATTCCCTCACTACTCTATCAGAGAGCATTAAGTCCCAAGTGTCTTTTGCTTCAAAGCCTCACTGGCAAGCTTATGTACCGGTCCGGACGTTGGCGGTCTTGACCACCGGCATGGGTTGCTACCTCTCCAGAGATAGTTTCTTCAATCAAAGTCTATAGTTCTTTTCGGCCCTTGGCCGCATTTTGTATCAGGGCTGAACAATGTCAGGACGTTCAAACAGAATCTGTTCATCTGGGTCAGGCATGATGGCTGCAAGTTATTGTTCCAATGACACCACTTCACCATGTTTCAAAAAGATCACCATCCCCAAAAGGCACTTGCTGAGAGATCTGATCATATTCAAAATCAGGTATTCCTCTTGTTATCCACTGATCATATGTCAAAGGGAGTGGCGCTTGCTTTCTCCACATCACTGGCATGGATCCAGTGTCTGTGCCCTGTGCACTTAACAGCAGTCTGAGTGGTGATGAGAACTTGCACTGGACCCTTCTAGCATGTCGCAAGGCTGGACTTCCTCTGAAACTGTTGGGTAAAGACACAGTCTCTAGGCCTCAGCTTGTGACCTGGACCTTTAAGACTGGGAGAGAGACTGGCCTTCACCTGTGAATGGATCAAATGCAAATCTTTAGTCAACACAGTAATCAACAAGAAAAGTATATTCAATGTCAGATTGTCTTTGATCTTGGTACACCCTATACATTTGTCGGCCTCCCCATAACCACCTCAACTGGTTGCAAGACCTCGAAGGGCAGATCTGGGGATGCAAAATATCCTGTTGAAACGGGGTACCTTTTCCTGTGTTATAAGTATGGCACATCATGCACCTCTTGACATAGAACTCTGCCACCCTGGGAATCAGATTATTGAACCATACATAATCTGACGTGGCCACTATTCCTTTAGCACTGATGTGGGCTGAACTGTGGGCCATGGTAACAATAGCATTCACATAACAATTTGGAAGCATTCATCTTTGCTTTCCTGACAGATCTATCCAACATCCTGTTGCATCCTGACACCCATAACTTTTACACTGTTCCTTCTCTTCCTCCGTAGATTCTTCCTGTACTTCCCTAATGCAATCTAGAGTCTGATTAAACATAGGCACTTCTGGTGTCCATCTAGCTGTCCCTACAATATACATTAAACTATACTCTAAATAGGCTGTTCGTTTAGCTGTTTCATTGGCAAAAGTATTTCCCTGTATTACCTCATCTATAATTTTCTTGTGGACAAAACATTTAACAATAGCAAATCTTTTTGGTAACATCAAGGTAGCCAGTATCTTTACTATTCATTCCCCATACTGTATCTTATCACCATGCAAAGTCAAAAAGCCCCCTTTTTTTTTTCAGAGTCGTCCGAATGAGTGGGCAACTCCAAAGGCATATATATTGATATTTACAGTCAAATCTTTACTTAATTCACAGGCTCTAGTCAAAGCTGTCAGCTCCACAGATTGCGCTGACATTTGTTTTATTTTACATAACTCAACCACAGATTTCAAGGGGGTAACTGTATAGGCCGCTGTACTAGAGCCATCAGGTAGTTTGAAACATGAACCATCCACGAACAGTTCCCCTAGTGGGTCAGATATAGGGGTATCTGTCAGGTCTACCCGTCCCTTAGTCTCCTTCTCAGTAATAAATATGCAATCATGCTTCTAATCTTGTTGGGACTCAGAAAGGGGCAATACAGTGGCTGGATTCAAAATGTTACAGCATTTCAGAGTGATGTTTGGAGCAAAAAGTGTCAACTCATACCCTGTTAATATCGCACTGGTCAGGTGCTGGGTCTGAATTTTTTTTTTTTTTAGATATTACTAAATGTGGTACCATAACTGTCAAATTGTGACCTTAAATATACATTTCAGATTGCTTTATCGCAGTGGGGTCCAATGTGGAGGAGAAATATGCGCATGACCTATTCCTTCCTACATGGGACCGTGCCAAGCTGCAACCATCTTTTGCATGCACAAATTTGTAATAATCAGGTTTTACCTAAAGCAGGAGCATTACATAAAGCATTTTTCAATTGCAGAAAGACAGCTTCACACTGATTAGTCCAAGGAAGCGGCATGCATACGTGCTTTAATGTTAAAGCAAGCAGAGGTTTTGCAATTAGTGAAAAATTTGGTAATAAACGCACAGATATTAGATTGAGTCAGTGGTTTCTGCAAGTTCTGCACCAATTATATCCTATGTTGGTGTAGCGTCTTACCCCCCTTCGACAGGAGGAGACCTAAATAGGTAACCTTCTGTTGACAAAACTGTAATTGGAAAAGAGGCTAAGTAATGCAATAATTTCACTGTAGTCTGTTTGCAACCTTCTGCTGCATTGCTATGTCTCCAATGAGTGGCTCATGAGCTACCAGTAGATCACCAGGTACCTGTGAGTAGCTCTCCTGTATGCAGTCCAACCTGTATTTTAAAAATAAAACTCATGCATTCAAGACAACATTTCTTTTGTATTTTCACCAATCATAAACTGATATCTACAGAAAAATAGTTGACATTTTGAAAATGTACTTACAGCTATTATTTCAGTTGGAGATATTTATTACTCATAATTATATCTTGGCGCAAGGGAGTATTGCAGCTATTGTTTGTATCTAGTACCCATGTAATATTTCAGTTCAAATTGTCAAAGCCTTTTTTTTTCATTACTGCTGAAAACCCTGGCTAATGCACCAATGTGATCACTACTGACACTCTTAGATGGGGTGGTCACTTTTTCATCACTAGTGACTTTTGTTACAGAAAATGTTGGAGACCCTTGTACTAACATTCAGTTGTTGTGAAATAGGGCTTTGAACGGGGATGCCAGAAAATCCCATAGGTGTATTAACTTTACCTTAGAAACAACAGGATATTGAGGGACTACTATCTTGTTACTTTCTCTCAAATCAATCACAAATCGATAAACTTTTATCCTGTATTCCATCCCCTCTTTTAAGGACAGGAAGAATCGGGCTATTACATACATTAGAGGAAACTTCCTCAAAGCGAGTAAAGAAATCAGGGACGGACTCGCCCTGTCTTTGCTTACAAGCAGTAAGGAGCGTCCAATCTATTTTCCGTGCCAGAATTATCGTCTTTATGTAAGTAAGTATGTTACCAGGAAGATCCAGTATAAGCTGACTAGGTTTCTGACCAGGTTTCCTATCCCTGTCGGCTGCTATAATGGCCGTCCAGTCTCCTCCTAAATCAACAGCATGATCCTGTTTCCAGGTAAGTCGCCACATATCTGGTGACAGGATCATACCAAAAAACATATCAATAGCTGCTAAGGTCATGACAGAAGAATCAATGGCTGCCTGTACATCAACATAAAATCCTCTAGGATTTTTCCGTATATCTGGTAAAGAGGCCTTTAAAGTGAGTACATCTGTCCTTTTCCAGGGCGTATATATCCAATTGTACAAGAAATGGGCTCTAGCATCAGGACTATTAGGGTCATCATTATCTGCATTCCCTCTTCCAGGAATGAATTGTGGCGCGGCTTCCCTCACAGGTCTTATTCGAGGAGAGGAAGAGAGTTCATTACGATATCCAATTATCGTTGCTATGGCATTGTTAATTCTACTCACAGGGAAGGCTCCTATCTGACACTGTTGATTAATAGCTCTAACATCATCAGGGCCATTCTGTCCTGTAATCATCTCCCATTGGACCATAAGTTGATGAGAAAGCTTATTTACAAGACAAAGAAGCTCGCCCTCAGAAAAATCCTGTATCTGATCTATCATTTCTCCTACCTCCATTTCTAGATCACTCAACCAATTTAATACCATCAACCTGATCGCGTCCTGACGCAACTGAGGTACAGTAGAACGAAGAATTAGAGGGGTCGAGACAGATACAGAAAGTACGGGATCATCAGTCATTTCAGGTGCAGTGGCCTGGGATGGAGGCGCAGTGGCCTAGGATGGAGGTGGGAAAAGATGTACCGGTACTGGTTGGAAAATAGGAAGCTGGACAACCGCGGGCAAAGGAGGTGGAGCCGGAGCTACAGGGGGAACGACATTTGGTGGTCCAGGGGGAAGGGGTGTTAAAGGGACATATGGGGGCGGGGGTCGTTCAATCAATAATCCATCAATATCTGAATCCACATCTTCTTGGTGGATTTGTGCTGTTACTGTCGGTCTGACTATATATTCCTTAGATATTAGCAATCTATGCTTCTCGATCTAAACATTCCTTCTTCTCCTGAACTTCCTTATCCTTCAATTCCTTATACTTCTGATACTCTGTCTTCCTTTCTTGTTTCCTTTGTACCTTCTCCGCCTTGAGCTGCCGCTCCTTTACTTCTTTCCTCCACATACGCAAACTGTCAAACATAGATGGCCTAACTTTCTTTAAAAACAATCGTTTCTCTAAATACTCGAGTTTGTGAGGGTCCATTGTTCCCGCTAATGGCCATTGCAACTGGGGATCCCCTTTTGTATATTTGTTCCACAATGCATTATACATGATGGGACAAATACCATATTTAATGTACATCTCAAAATTCGGCGTACCGTCTGGTGGCGCCGGCTGACTTGCTTCCAAAAAATGCTCTGCTTATCACAGCGGCAGCAACAAAACCCAAAGTGTGCTAAATACAGGCATGTTATTTAAGATATAAAAAACTTATAAACAGATAGAAATGAAAAAATATTCTCACATTACCTGTAAGAATTTTTTTTAATCAATATCAAATAGCAAGTTCCAAAGAAGGTTCAAAACAAATTCCAAACAGATTCCAAACAGATTCCAAACAAAATTCCAAACAAGTTCCAGACAAATTCCAAATAACCAAAAGAACCGGTTCAATACAAATCTACCTTATTTGTAGTCTTCAACTCCCACCTGTCGATCCTCCCTGATCCAAAAGAATGACCATCCGAGGGCCCCAGTCAAGGTTAGCAGCCGCCAGGAAGATCAGAGTCGGAGAGCTGAAAAATCACCTTGGACACGAGAACTAGTCTCTTCAGGTGGTGCGCTCCTCAGTGAAGTTCGCCTTACCGACACGATCTCCTTCCCCGATCCAACTGCAAGCCTTTGATGGGGCCCCACGTTTGGGCGCCAATTTGTGGAAGCGGATTATTTAAAACCCACTGGTGCAGGGGTCACCCTTAGTCCACGGATTCTTAACAAGTAAGGAGGAATCGACACTGGAGTGAAGTACAAACCATAGCTCATTTATTAGCATTCATGAATGGGGGCCTCGTCCGACAAGCACCATAGAGATACTCGAGGAGAGAGCACACTGAACGATGGTTACATGGGTTTTTATAGCAAAAGATCACAAACAAGGGACGCCCAGCGGTAAATAGAACTTTGGGAAAAACACACAAATGAGGTACCAGTAAGAATCGACAGCCTTGGTGCCTTGTGCAATTGTCGCGTCCTGAAGCTGCACAACAAGATATGCTATCTGGGTAAACTTTACTTGAGGCTTTACCATTATCTGAAAAACCCCAAGCAGACGCCAGCTGTTCTTTTGCGCTGACTCTGCATGTATACACAGCCTACAATGCCCCAATCTAGATTCTTTACTCATGTTTATACAAATGCAGTGTCAAGGATAGAGCCAGGCTGAAAGCAGGGCAGGGGTGAAAAATGGATGAGGCATAGCTTAATCAAATAACAAGGGACTCAGATTTTACATTTTAACACTGTGTCCAGTCTTACAATGAATATCTCCACTACTGGGGTCAGAATGGGTTTAAAGACTCAAAAGGTTGAACAATAAAGCACAAAATACTTTGGGAACAAGTGGCAGAGTTGAAAAAAGACTTGCTGAGAGCTCACATGATACACACACTGAGTCAACGTGATGGCGTTCACGTTGAAGGGAATTCATTGGCTGATTAAGCCACAAAAGGGGCAGTACAAACTGCTGCCGTAGCTGTAATCACTCGTTCTAGCACAAGAATAGACGAGAACACAATGATAGCTGTCATTGCTTCACGCAAAAACAGCATAGGCTTGCCAAAAGGCTTTCCACTCAAGTACTCCTACAAGTTAGATGCAAAAAATATTCCGTATGCTCAAATTCCAGGAGTGGGGGATAGAGTAATACCAAACATGGATCGCAGGTTGGGTTTAATTCTAGCTGCACACGAGATTCTAGGTTCTGCACACGCAGGGGTTACTGCGACTGTTTCAGTGCTGAAACAACGCTATTGGTGGTCAGGTCTAACCAAACAGATGAAAGCGTTTGTACTTAAGTGCGACATAGGTAAGCAGATGAAGGGTTCAACTGTACCACACCCACCACAAACACCATTACTAATATCAGACAGACCTCTCGCTTGTGTCTATTTGGACCACTGCGGCCCCTTACAATCTGATGGGGCTTACAAGTACATCTTGGTGGCAGTGGATTCATGTTCTAGATTCCTGGGGGTTTGGCCTCAGCGCTCGGCTGGTGCTCGAACTGTTATAAAAGATTTGCGAGTCTTCATAGGGATATACGCAGGTGGCACATTACATTTTGACCGTGGCCCTGCGTTTAGCTCTGGGGCTTACAAGAAAGCCATGGGAAGTTTGGATGTTGCATTGTGGTACTCCTCTCCATACCATCCCAAGGGAAATTCGGTCATGGAGAGGAAAAACCGGGACTTAAAGCAATCTTTAACAGCAAGGGTATTAGGTTTGGGTAGTAGTTGGGTCAATCACCTATATGGGGTCATGAGGGCACTAAATAATATGCCAAGAAGATCCCTAGGTGGTGTCACCCCTTACGAAGTCCTATTTGGGACAAGAATGTGGGTACCTGATCTCGATTATGAAAAGCACAGTGGCGGATGAAAAACCTTTTGACATCGATAAACGTTTGGCTGTTTTACAGGATCTCAATGAATTCCAGGCACTACAAAGCAACGTGCAAGTAAAATGCACCGCCACTGGGGAAGTGAAATCAGTAAGGGCAAGACCTGCCTGGATCTCAAAAGTCGGGGATCTGGTCAGAGAAAAGATTGTGGACAAGAAAGAATTTGGGCCATCATACAGAAAGCCTGTAGCTGTACTGGCTGTCGCAGGAACAAGAACAGTACTCCTTCGGCCTCTTGCCGTCAAGAAAGGAAAGAGATTTGTCTCCATTGATCTGATCAAACCACACTATGTGGCCGATCCTGAATAGCAGGTCCGTGGGCTCCTGGGTAGCCGCTGCTCTCTTCTCACTACCATACAGGAAGTTTAGACAGAAAGACTATAACATTCAAAGAGTCTATACTTCAAAGTAATGGAGTTACCAACAATGAAATGGAACTCGTTGCTATTGAAATGGAACAACAACAAAATTCAAGTGAAACACAAATATCAATTCGGCCTACCACCGACATCTACATCAATATGCCTCTACAACTGCCAGTTCAACAAAACCTGCTGAGCTACCAAAAACAGATCGAATTGCATCTGGCTACTTCATCAATTTCGACACCTTTTCTCTGGATCCAAGTGAACCTGAGTCGCTGCCAGCTCCAGTTTCCCGCAAAAAACAACTTAATGATTTCTAAATTTTTCTGAAAAAGACCTATCTAGTTTCACCATGGCTACAGCTCTGGATATTCACTGGTATACTGTTCCTAATTTTCTGGATAGGTTTAGTGACTGTCTTTTCCTTGATCGTGAATAGACACTATCTCCCAGAACGCTCTGCAGTATCAAAAGTGAACTTGGTATTGAAAGCTCATACGTCATCTCATCGTGAACAAAGAGACCTGTCCTATGTGAATATTACAGCAGTTCCAGTTCCTGACGGAATAGTTTGGGATACGATTTCATATGATGTATTGGTCCCACTGAACTTTTAAAAATACCACATGTATTCAAAATTTCTTTAAATGATATCATCACCTCAAGTACATATTCTGATGATTGGGATTTTGACACTGTAAATAATATGTTGTCTGATTTAGAACTGTCTGCAGCAGAAATGTTTGATGGCTCATCTGATTTTGATACCATGTATTGTTACCAACATTATGGTCATCCCTTTCTGCATAAAACAAGTGCACCACGTAATGTTTTCACATACCACCAATGGGAACATTGCCCAAGACAACCGAAAGGTAGTTAACAAACGTTTGCACAAAAGTTTGCTTATTTTTCTGGGTTTAATACATCAGATCCACGCTCATATTATTATAAGCTTGCACCTACATCTGCGAAGAATGCTATGCTCACTAACACGGAACAGATATATTCAGCGTCCTTCATTGCCCAACCGTCTGCACAGGGTATCGACTTATGGAAAGACATCATTGACATAAAATCAATCTAGGGTACTAAGGAACGGCAAGTTCAGGGAACTGAGGCACTATTTAGTGCATGTCTTATACCGCAATAGATTATCTTCCTGAACGACACTGTGCAACAGACTTCCTGTCTTGGGTTAGCCAAGATTAAGGACCTAGGCACACCTCGTATTCCCTCTCTAACACACTTTGAGGGATGGCAAAATGGTGGGAGCACTCGATGACATCATGCACGAAGTTTCAAACAATTCAACAGACCCCAATTAAATGGGATGGTTAGTTTAGCCTATCGACACAAATAGGTGTCAGTCAAGATTCAAGGGTACCACCGTAGGGTTTAGTACCCGTAGGCCCGACTCACTTATGTAGAACGAGAACATACGGGGGTGGTGACATCATAAAGTGTTGGGAAGTTATGCCTAGATTGACTAAGAACCTCGAGACAGTCACAGGTGAAGCAACACTTGTCTATACTGTCAGATGACATGAATCTCAGGAATTTTTTACTAGGTCCCCGAAAGCCTTTTCAGAAACGCTTCTTATACTCTGTTTATAATGAAATTTGGAAAATATCTCAACAGGAAGGTGGGGAGAGATTGCGTGAAATTGACAGAATTTTTTTTTTTTTTTGCAACAAACCCATTTATTATCCCAAAATTATCACATCTTTTCAAGAGACAAATACCGGCCACTTGTTAACATTTTAATTTGGTGCAAAGGTCAGACGTGATACTGAATTAGCACTTTAAGCAAAATCATCTGTTTTAGTTTTTTTTTTTTTTTTTTTACTTTATTTTTTTGATTTATCACAAAAACAATACATTGGCATCAAATAAATACGTATGCATACATTTCGTTGACAGCAATTAGAGGCGCATGAGACACAAGGCCGCACCAAGAAGGGAAGGGGCAAAGGGAACAGAAGAATCATTTCTAGACATGTCGCTGCGGGGAGAGGGGCGGCAACAAGGCACCCCCACCCAGTGTGGACCCCCTCAGAGCCAGGCGTCGCGTTCCCCACTAGAAACAGACCCCCGGTTATATCAGCATCACTCTGCTCACTAGTAGTGACATCCCGGGAGGACGGCTCCACCTCCGTCAACCCTGTGGCACACAGGACCCGCCAAGCCATCAGGTCATCCTGCAATTTCTCATCCCGTCGGGTGTGCTTCATGTGGGCCTCTTCAGCCAGCGACCACTCTCGGACGTCTTTAAGCCAAGCAGGAAGTTCAGGGGCCCGCTGCCCCATCCAAGTTATGGCCACCCTGCGCCTGGCAAGCACCAACATTAACTGTAAGAGTTTATAGGGGAGTTTCTTCCTCTTGGGCCTGCGAACCATCGCGAGTAGACACTGCAAGGGATCGAGGGCCACCCGAAGCCCCGTGGCGCTTACCACCCTAGGCACTACCCCAGACCAAAACTGTGCAACCAATGGACATTCCCATGCCAAATGTAAAAAGCCTGCATTGTCTGCTGCACATCTAGGACAACCAGCGCCCCTGCTACTGTCAATGCGCCTCAGTGACACCGGGGTAAGGTAGGTGCGGTGTAGGTAATTAAAGTGTGTTAGTTTAAATCTGGCATTGCATGAAACGGTGTGTGTAAGGGAGCCTATGCGTGCCCACTGTGCCTCCTCCAGCGGAGCAGCAAGGTCCCGTTCCCAGGCAACCCTAGACGGCGGGACCGGAGGGGTAGAATCCTGCCTCATCGCGTTGTATAGGAGGGAGATCAAACCGCGCCCCCTGCCGCACGTAAGCATAACATCCAGGGTATGCGTCAGTGGTGGAATGTCTGGGTACTGGGGCCAGGTGATCTTCACTACGTCCTGCATACCCCTGAAATGCAAAAATTGGCCTTGCCCAAGACCAAAACTCTCCACTGCCTGCTCATAAGTGATAAAAGTTTCATTAGGGTATAAATCAGCGAGAACCTCACATCCTCCCTCCCTCCAGAGTCGGAAGGACATATGACGTGCCATAACTATAAATGGAGCCAGTATCCAGGGCGAGAGCTCCCTGTGAAAGGGCGCCCTTCGGAGGACCGTCTCAACAAAGCGCTGCCATATACCAGCAGTATGTCGCACAGTATAGGGGAGATAAACATCCGATCCCGCACCCTGCATCAGTGCCTCCTGCAATGTCTGGGTGTCTGCCCCAGCCAGCAAAAGGCGCTTCTCCCAGTTGTCAGTGTCGGTGAACCAACGGGCCGCATGTTGGAGCTGGGCGGCATAATAGTATAGGTCAAATCGAGGGGCTTCGAGACCGCCCTCCTCGTAAGTACGGACAATGGTGCGAAGGGCTACCCTACTACGCCGACCTGCCCAGAGCAAAGATGTGAGCAATGTATTGAGAGTTTTAAAAACTCGCAGTGGCAGAGGGCAAAGTGAGGTCTGTAGCACATAAAGTACCCTAGGGAGCATCACCATTTTTGAGATGGCGAGGCGGCCCATCAGTGAAAGTGGGAGAGTATTCCAGAAACGCACGGACTGTTGCAATGCCGTCGTGACGCGGTCCACATTCCGGACTAGTGCCTGCTCATCCGTCAGGGTCACCTGAATACCTAGGTAACGGAATGCCGTCCGCTCCCACCGCAGTTCCAGATCCGGCAGATCCTCCGAAGGCACTGCCGCCAGCCCCGCCAAGGGAAAAACTAGGGATTTGCCACGGTTCAGCCGCAATCCAGAGACCTCACCAAACCGATCCAGGTGGTGCAACAGCACCGGCAGGGCATCGCGGGGGAGGTCAAGTAAAACAAGGCGTCGTCCGCGTACAAAGAAATGACGTGAGTCATGGTTCCCAGCTGAATACCCCACCGCGCCATATCTGCTCTAATCCGGACCGCAAAGGGCTCTATAGCGAGGGCAAACAAAAGTGGGGAGAGAGGACACCCCTGTCGTGTACCCCTCCCGAGTTGCCACTCTTCGGACCGCGCGCCCCCGAGCTTAACTCTAGCGCATGGGGCCTTATATAAGATACGAACCCAGCGACAAAATTGGGGGCCCATCCCCACAGCACGCAAGACCTCGAGAAGATATCCCCAATCCACCGTGTCAAAAGCCTTGGCAAGGTCAATAGAGACCAAAACCATCTGCTCCTCGCTGTCCCGCACCTCATGCAAAATGTGAGTCAGTCGCCGTAGGTTCATGGCCGTGTTGCGTCCCGGTATGAACCCACATTGATCCTCATGGACCAGGCGGGCCATATGCGGCGCCAAGCGAGAGGCCAGGAGCTTGCAAAGGATTTTTATATCCGTATTAATCATTGTAATCGGCCGATACGATGACGGTTCGTGTGCATCCCCCTGGTTTCAAGATCATACAAATCTCCCCCTGTGTCATACTTGGTGGGAGGATTCCTCGTTTGAAGGCCTCATTATAAACTTGCAGGAGGAGAGGGGCAGAATGTCGGGGAATGCTTGGTAGAACTCGGGCGGAAAGCCATCACTACCCGGAGATTTGGCCCGCGGGAAGCTGCTTCAACGCGGATTGAACCTCGCACAGTGTCAGTGGCTCATCCAGTTCCTGCCGTGCCTGTTCAGACATGGTGATCAGGGTCAACCCATGCAAATACGGGAGATAGGATGCCTCCCCTACCACAGGATCCGCGGTGTATACTGCCTGAAGATGTGATTGAAGGACCCGCAATAATCCCACCTGCGAATGCACCAGGGCCCCAGAGGAGTCCCGTAAAGCCTCAATCGCAGCAGGAGCGTGTTCTCGGCGGAGGATCCAGGCCAAGAGACGACCAGATTTATCCCCTTCTCTGTAAAGGCGCTGTCTGTATTGCGTGAGCGTATATTTATCAAGCCTATCTAGGATGTCATGGATGCGCTCCTGGATCTCTCGTTCCCCATCCCTCTCGGATGCGTCAGTGACTGTCAAAGTCTGCACCGACAACAGCCGGCATTCCTCGTCTCGGAGCTCTTGTTGGAGCTGCTTCCGAACCCCAAACGTCACACTCAGACATGCCCCTCTCACTACCGCTTTCAAGGCTTCCCATTTGGTAGCCTGCAATAGGTCTGTCCCACCCCAATTGAGATCGACGTAATCCGTAAGGGCAGTCTCTACATGGTGCCTCCCCACCGGATCTTCAAGAATCTCTGCCTGCAACCTCCAAGTCCGCGGGCGGCATCTCGGGGCTCCCCACTCCATCACGCATGCGACAGGGGAGTGATCAGATAGGAATCGCGCGAGATGGGTCACCTCCAGAGACATGTTGGGATAGGGATTCGCGACTAAAACCCTGTCGAGGCGGCTATATGTGTTATGAGTAGATGAGAAGCAGGTATACACTTTCTGGGTTGGGTGTCTTTGACGCCATACGTCTTGGGCCCCCAGATTCCCCATAACCTCCCGGAGTTTCACGGTCATTCTGGGTTTCGTGCCAGTGCGGGAGGGAAATCTATCCAGGGCAGGATCGAGAACACAATTAAAATCTCCCAGCCAAAGCAATGGAACCTCTAGTTCCGAGACCAGGACCTCCTGCAGGGACTGATAAAAACCTGGGTCATCCGTGTTTGGCGCATATGTGTTCACTATGGCAACGTCTCGACCATCTAGCCTAGCCCTGAGGAGTAGGTACCGCCCCTGGATATCAGCTTCCACATATTGGACGGCCAGAGGAACCCCGGGCGCCACCCACACAAGGACCCCTCTAGCATAGCTCGAGAAGGAGGAATGAAAGAGCTGGCCCCGCCACTTCTTTGCCAGTTGTTGAGCCCCCTCATCCGTGAGATGAGTCTCCTGAAGGCATGCTAGGGATACCTGATGTCTACGAAGGAAAGACAGGACCCTGTACCGCTTGGTGCATGTACCCAGCCCCCTCACATTCCAGCTTAAAAATTTAAACCCCATAGTGGTTGTAACTCCCAATCCCCGGGCAGACCATGCCCTACGCAGCGGCCATGCTGTGCCTCAACTGCAATGCATACGATGCCAACAAAAACCCAACAAAACCCCCTTAGAGCCCCCCTCCCCCCACCCACGAGCAATTTACTGTCAACCAAACATGCAGAAATGCCCTTCCCGTGCTGGTGCCAGGACGTGCACAGCGAACCCATGAGCCCAACAGGGCCTAACTCCATGTAGGAATGAAAGAAAAAGAAAGAACCCCTCCCCCTTCCCAAAGTCCGACCCCCGACCGGAACCAGCCGCTCATGTCCTGGGTATATATCCCGGGCCACCCAACTAGAATCTGATGCACATAGTGCAGACCAACGCAATCAGCGGAGCCCAACAAAGACAGCCATCGTCATCCCTGTGATCTCGGCAACATCTCTAAAATCCCCAATGTGGCCTAATCCCCGATCCCTCCCAGCCCAGCCCCATCCACCCCAACTTTGGGAAGAACAACAGGAGACCAGCAATAGGGGCCCACAAGGAGCCCATGCCCGAATCAGGAAATGCACGGGGAATGTACAGATGCGGGACCAGCAGCGGGCCCCCCCGACCCGCATCCTCAACCACGGAGCCACCACGGACCAACTGCCGGCGTGACAAAGTGAGGCAGAGGGTCCCTGCGCCCTCAGGGTGGGTCCGCAGCAGCAGGAGGCGGATCCATAATAGTTTCTGGAATCACTTGATTAGTGGGTAGAAGGGTGTCCGGCACCAAGCTCTCCCCCGGCGGTCCCACCATCGTGCCCGGGGAGAGAAGCCTCCGAGTCCGAGGAGTCCACACGCAGAGCACCATCATTCCCCACCGTGATCCGCTGTCGTTCCTCCCTGGCGCCGGCTAGGGCCCGGCCCCCGCGTCTACTTCTGCGTCTTCTCCTGGGTCTGGTTCCCCAGGTACTCCGGGATTCCCCCCGCTCACGCTCGGGGAGGGCCCCCCCTCGGACCTCGAGCCACTCCCATACTTCCTCCGGTGAGTCAAAGAATTGAGCCTTTCCCTGGGAGATCACCTTGAGTTTCGCTGGGTACAATAGCATATATTGCAGACCAAGTTCACGGAGCTTTTGTTTAACGCCCAGATAGGATTTTCGCTGTTCCTGAACGTGGCGGGTGTAATCAGGATAAATGGATATTCTTGCGCTCTCGTAAGTGAGGTCCGCTGCCTCCCTAGCGGCTTTCAGGATACAATCCCTGTCCCGGTAGTTCAGGATCTTAGCTATGAGGGCCCTAGGGGGGGCCCCGGGCGGAGGCGGAGGGGTCAACGCCCTATGGGCCCGTTCCACCACAAAGACCGCAGACAATCCCGTGGGGCACAGCTTCGTTCGGATCCATTCCTCTAAGAAGCGCTCCGCATTGCCCTGCTCCGCGCGTTCCGGGACAGAAATTGACAGAATTAACTTGGAAAAGGCTTTGGCTGTGGTTGACAATGGTATGACCACACTGACATCCAGAATTTATTAACTGGGCAACATTGTATCTTCTGCTATAGATATAATGGAACAAGATCTGTTCATCTTACAACACTGACAATCACAGTTACGTTCTATTGTGTCATTAAGCTCAACGCTACAATCACTGCGCTCTGGATATGTGCCCTGGCGATATATCAACAGTACGTCTCTGTTCTCTGCATATAATTTGCCTGAAAAGCAGACAACAATGGCACAAAGGGATGCGAAATATACAATGCTGCACATTGAAAAATTAGACCAATTACCTTTCACCGTGGCAGAGTCACCGTCCACAGAATGGTTAATTCATGGCCATATAACATTACCAATAACAACTTTCCAGTTTCAGTATTGCCTAGAACACCACCAGGTGGGCAGGTGTGAAGCAATGGGTAGGGAATTCATCCATGAATCTTGGAAATTACTGTATAGATTTAGATGCAGGAACGGGGACACTGAAGTGTTTCTCAGCGGTACAGACTGTGAGAATTCTTTGAGTGGATCTTTCATTTGTCAGGATAGTATGCTTCACGGGGCCTGTAATGGTTCAGTAGCTAACTTATTCTGTCATTTGAAAGGTTCCCCAGCTGCCGTGATTAATCCAGTGTTCAGGCTGCTCTCGAATGGGAGTTACTTAATTCTGAATGATCAAGGTTGTTGTGGGATGCTTCCAGGCATCGCATATCTTGTCACTGTAAGTTCCAGGGTTACTTGTATGCAAGTATTGTTTCCACCAACCCACAGAGTCAGGGAGGAGCCGTTATGGCCTTCGTTGAATGTTTCCTTTATACGGTTTGATACTCTGAGCCGAATGAAAGCCATGCTTTTACAGAAAGATGTGCCCTTAACCTCAGCCCGAGAGACTTTTGATCTCCAATTTTCAGTCTTTGGCTGAGATACAGGCACTAGTACGAACTAACTGCCCTTTCCATTTCAGAGAAATGGTACAGCGTATCTTTAACATGTGTGATACGCAGGGTATAGTACACCTTTTTAAGACCATAGGTTCTGGACTGTTAAGCACCTTTCAGACAGTCTTTGGAGTAATTCCAGCTTTCATACACTCCGTATTCTGAAGCATTTTTGGAGGGCTTCCGCTAATCCTGCTACTGGTAGTGCGAATACTGATTTAAAATTTTCTGCTACCCAATGGATGTCCCAGTCACCAAGGAAATGGAAAAAATGCTCTTGCGGCGACGTTACCGTGATCGCATGGTACTCCATCTTGGCACACCTCGAATTCGGGAGCTAAGCGAGTCTTGGTTCCTATCGTTTCCACCAGTCTGGATTGACTGTGTTTTGTCTGTCCTCCGCTGCTTGTTCTGCAGCTATGAAAGTTTGTTGGATCTCTGTCTAACACTTCCATCGGTTTCACCACCGGACGTGGATGCATTGCTGGACCTATTAACGGCCCACGCACTGCAGTGTCTCCAGCGTATTCCAATGTTGATGTCTGCATTCTTAGAGCCACCACGGGACCCTTCAGCTCCTGTTGGATCGGATACTACTACAGGCACACAGGCTTTGGATATTACAAATGCTTCCCCAGCATCGGCTGTGGGAACTGAGGAAGATCATCTTTGCTCAATTGACCTGATCTGTGAGGTGTTACAGGGACCGTCGTCTGCGAAGGCAAGCAGCAGTGATGTTGCATCTCCCACACAGGACACATAAACATTTGGCTCTGCGTGTGCTGGGAAGAATTCGGCCTTTTTTCCAAAACAACCAAAATTGGAATTTTAAACAAACCTTTTTCTTTTGATGCTATTACTGAGCTCCGTGGCTTTCAGATTTACTCAGCGGCTCAGACTATATATATGAACATATTTTTAAGGACTTTTAGAGTTTATTTTTTAGAGATTTTATTAATTTTTAGAAGCTTTTTTAATGCCTTTTTAACAATGTTTTATGCTTGATTAGAAGGGCATTCCCTTTTTAGTATGTCGCCCGGTCGGATGAGGATGGGTGTTATGTTTCATAGGGTACCTCAATATAGGCTTCAGTAGCCCCTTAAACCCTTCACCTACATTTACCGTACCATTACACAACATAACGGGTTTTGGTATTGACCTTTTACCTAGTTAAGCGCTACATAAATGTTGTGTGGTTTCCCTTGAAAACTAGCCTCATTAATTATGCATGAAGATTCTCAGAATCACAGCAGGATTATCATCTTCTGCATAATAACTATGCCAACATGACACAGCAAGGTAGAGTCCCCTGAGGGTACCTTTTGGGTATATATACACCATATCTTTCCCAGGGCAGGCACAGGAGAAAGACTTCCATGCTGACGCAAGACGCTGAGGTTCCTGCACGCAGATACTCCAGCTCGTAGTGGTCTGACATCCCTCGTGGGGTGTCCATCTCAAGACCAAGACGGGGTACCACAGTCTTTCACTTCAGGTAATGGGGTTGGCTTCAGCCTAGGGGTATTCTTGGCTCTACACCTACATACATGCTAGGTACACACAGGTACATCTAGTTAGGGTTGCTTCGTAGGAGTACGCATTATTATTGTCATGTATTTATATGCTTGCATACATACATTGTTTTAGCATTATGGTAGAAATCTACCGCCCATTTACTCTAGTGGTGCTTAATATCGTTTATATCTGCTTCTGTCTTATGGTTGTTTCAGCACACCTATTTTACACTAGAATTCCGATGGTTCAATAAATGCTTATTGAAAACGTCCCCACCGTTTATTCTGTGTATCTCTCTGAAACAAAGTGAGCATGAGTGACTGAGCAAAAAGTATAGCACGATCCCTGATGGGACAGGGATGTCATGTTCGACAGTTGCCAAGAACTATTCTCTCCTTGGTAAGAGTTTACAGTGGCACTGTGAGCTAGCTGGTATACAGGCGAACATACCCGGTGGGGGTGTCTGGAATCAGTTTGGACACCAATCCCACAGTCTATGTTGTCTAAACGCGCAGATCCTATATAGGTTTATAGGAACTACACGACAGAGCCTTACACATTATGTTTTGGCTAATGAGCCCAAATTTTGGTTGTTTTTGGGCCAGGGACACGCTATGTGGTAGTCTGAAGTCCTTCCTATATGAATTTGAAACCAGGCTATCAAGAAGCAGCGCATCCCTGCTGCGCAGGGCTTCAGACCCATATGTTATGTTAAATCGTCTTATAGAGGGCAACTGTTTCCCAACAATAGGCATCCCATTGCAGATAGAAGGAGCTCATTGACACACAGAGTTATATGAAGATGTTGTCCCAGACTTATGCAAAGAGGTGGGTTTTGAGTTGCTTCCTAAAATGTAATTGATTATTTGACCTAAGCTGAACAGGATTGTCGGGATCAATTTTGCCTTGATTGCTTCTGTGAGTGGTGTCAATGAGAGCCCGTTCAGGCGGTTTGCCAATTTTCCAAAGGCATTTAAAAGAGCTCCAGCCTTATTCCTAATGCATTTCTTTTGTGACAGGGATGAGCCACGGCTGTCTATTAGAACGCCTAAATACATATAGGTGTTGTCTTTGGAAATTTTGCTTTCGTTTAAGAACCATTTACCCTTCTTTTTGATTTTTTACCCTATGATCATTGTTTTGGTCTTTTGTAAGTTCGCCCACCAGTTGGTTCTTGTCAGTGTATGCTTAGAGGGTGTTTAGCAAACTCCCAAGGCCTATTTTTGTTTGGCTTATAAGTGCGGCATCTGCGTAGAACAGGCATCCCAAATGATTTCCATCTATTTTGGGGAATGTGCAGTGATGTTGTTTACTGGAGGTTGCCAGATTTGCCAAGAAGAGATGGAAATGGAGTGGGGCTAGGACACCCCCCTGCCTCAGGCTGGTAGTGCAAAGGATTTTTCTAGAGACTGTGCACTCGTCCCCCACCTTTATGCACACCCAAGTGTTCATATGCAATTCCAAAATCACTCTGAGTAGATGTTGTGGTACCCCCTGTGCCGCTAATTTTGCCCATAGGAGTGGTCTGGATATCAAAGTGGGAATGTGCCGGTTTTTGTCATGGTCACACCCACTTTTTGCCACTAGTACTGATGTTTTTCAACTGATGTGCACTGGGTTTCAGCTATCCAGGCTCCAGCGCCAATGCTCTTTCTGGACTTTCCACATAGTGTATCTCATTTTAGTACACTACATAAAACACCAGCTTCCTCCACCAAATCAAAAGCTGCCATCAAGTTTATGAAGCAAAGGTAGAGGAGGGTACAATTGGATTTGATCGATCATAAGGGAAACAGTCATTAAGTTATTGATGGTGCCCATTCCTTTTTAAAATCCTATCTGGTTTGTGGGCACGATGGAATTCTTGGATGCCCAGGTCTCAAGTTCTTCTAGGAGGAGGCCCCCATAATATTTTGCATTATTGTCTAGCAGGGAGATGCGGTCATAGTTTCCCAGATTTGAAGGGTCTCCTCTTGTAAAAATAGGATGTATGATAGCCCCTCGCCATAAGTCTGGGATCTGACCTGTCATGGCTGCGTGGTTATAAAGCAGTGTTAAGATTTTTGCTTTTGCAGATGGAGAGCAATATGGTCCAAAACATGTTGATGTGGTTGTTCTTGTGCTCCCAGGGTTTGATTTCATATTGTTTGTGTAACAGCCTGACCTTTTTAAAGATGTCCTGGTTTGAATGGTTGCAGGCCAACAGACGCAGTTTTCTAGTTAAGAGCGCTTTTTAAGCACTTTAATATTGAGGGGAGACTGGGTGGGCTTGTCGGGCTGAGTGTCAGTTAGTGAGCTTTGCATGTTATCGGTTTTTGGTCCAGAAGCAAGGCTCTTACAAGCTACTCCCACGAGTTACGTGGATTTTTGAGGTCTATTGATTTGGCTAAAAACGTTTAAGCTTTGGCCCGATGGATTCTGCCAGGGTGTCCTTCCAGTGAAACCATTTCAGGTTCATTGAGTGCAGGGATACCCCCAAGAACTGTGCTACCTTTTGAAATGACGTTTTGAGGTTGCTTTCAATGTGCTGTGGGAAGCTCTTGTTAGATTCAACAGCTGACCATCTACAGAACAACCTACTAGTAAGCCTCCATTGAAAAGATCGACTTTTAAGGAGGTAATATATTCTGGTATTATCAACAAATATCCACCCAAAACGTTCTAACCACTTTTCAGACACTATCCCTCCAAAATTCTGAAAGAAATCCCTGCTACCTATACTCGTGACATGGGTGATAAAGAACTCTTTCTCAAAAGTAGTCCCTGACTCTCCTTTAAAAACCCAACAGACACAGAAGACCTGAACAATTTCCGATCGATATCCAATCTTCCTTTCATGGCTAAAATCTTAGAAAGCAGCGTAGAGAAACAGCTCAAAACTTCATGGAAAAAAACAACCTGCTTGACCCTCACAAATCTTGATCCAGAGACAGCTGTAGCACAGAATCTGGTAGACTACAAATAAAGGGCAATGCGGTCACAATCTTAGAAAAGGTAATTCTGAACTGCTGGTTCTTCAATATTTGTTGGCAGCATTTAACAGTGTCAACCACAGCTCTCTGCTTAAAATAAAATAAAAACCTGAACAAACGGATGGGTCTAAAAGGCATATTTCTAGCTTGATTTGAATCATACCTTTCCAATCAATCACAACATGTGAAAATGGCAAACAACATCTCAACCCAGTCTCCCATCAATAAAAGAGTACCTCAAGGCTATATCATTTTCCTCACGTTGTTCACTTTATACATAGAACCCCTGAAAACTCTCCTGAACAACTCGGACATCTCATTCCACACTCTGATTACATTCAGTTATGTCTGAAGATCTCTTCCCCGAGTGACATAACTGCACTGGGAAGAGTGATGAAGAAGCTACAGTCTGCAAGACAGGTCACAGAATTTCTTCTTATTTCGCCCTATCAATGCAAAACCCCTGTGCAAAGATGGTTAGATGCTTCTAACATTCCAGACTGTAAGACTACCATTATTAAGACAGCAAAATCCCTAGACAAGAAAATAAATCTTCATGCCCCCATTAACACCACAGAAAGTAATGCACATCACCAGATCAGACTTGTTCGGAAAGTTAACCCCTTTATTCATACAGAGGACTAAAAGATTGTGGTGTAATTCCTAGTATCAAAACTTGATTATGGAAATTCTCTCCTGTCTGGCATTACCAAAATAACCCTAGCCCCTCTAAGAACAGCCTTAAGCTTGGCAGCCTGCCTGGTATCAGGCACAATCAAACAAGATCACATCTTACAGATACTGACCACACTTCACCAATTAAAGCTAGAAATCAATTCAAACTAGCCTTTATTATCTATAAGGCCCCATGCTATGTAGCCTCCATTTCCATCTAGTTATTACACTACCCTTCATTACTTGAACACTTAACCTCACCTCAGGCATTTTTTCACTATCGAGTCTATTCTAATTGCTGTAAAGCGCTCCAGTACCCAGTTGGGGCTGGTTCGCATTACACTAACCCGTAAATCAATAAGGACAGTGAAGATTATCAGTTAGAAGAGCAACTGGATTTGAGCAATTCTGCTATATTTTCTGCATAATTATTGATTTGCTGCATTTGCCACATGATCCATCTACTGCATAATCTGCAGATATAACAAAAAAATGTGTTTCTAGCTCATCCTGATCAAAAGTTTCTAAAAATGTGGCGACACGTGTTGCTGCGCTGTGGAAGACCCTTCGCAAATGTTGACTGGTCATCTTTCTGTAGCTTATTGCAGTATTTGAGTGTTAGACTGATACTAATTAAATTAAACCTCTGCCTAGGCAGTGTTTACAAGTATAAAAAGGACAAAATAATTAACTCTATGACAAAATGTGGTGCATTATTTGGCTTTTCTTGCTGTATTATTTAGTTCTTCCCTATCGCATAGTTCCAGTGCCCCTGCAAGCCAACTTTTGGGTATACCTTGAAAGGATATTTTGGTTTAAAAAAAATGGGGGATTTAATTTGCCCAAGAACTTGGAGAGTGAGAAATAGGGAGATGTGGCACAACAACCCCTGGAAAACCTAGAAACTGTGGAATCAGGCTCGAGGCCCAGCCTAACATCCTGTGATTCTGGGTTAAATACTAAATATCATTTGGTGTACCTGCAACGCTCTCTAATACCCTTGGGACACGCTCGCGCTAAAGTTCGGAATGGAAGAAACCAAAATAGCACCATTTTATGAATTTACGTTCGCGCTACAAGCATCTGCACAAAAGGTTCTAAATGGAAGAAAGCAAAATAGCACCATTTTATGTATTTATTGGCTTACAAATCGAAGCCTTCCGCTCAAATTCGGGAGTCCTTGGATGTATAAAATAATTCATACAGTAATCTGGAATTGCGCAATTAAGGTAACGAGCAATCGATGAAGCACAAATTACAACCACCGCTCCACACACCGGCCTTCTACCCCTATGTACATCTCCAACTCGGGGATCCCTCCAGACCTGAGACCACCACCCTTGAGTGCAACACTACCTGAACACCTGGCTGAACGATGGCAAGAATTTCCTGCTCTGTAAATATGTAATATATAATTGTCCAAGCCTAATCACTGTTAAAATGTAATCCTGAGTGAATTTTCAATTTGTATATATATAACTCTAACCACTAGTATATGTAGTAGACCTTTGTACTTACTACCATTCCTATGTGATTTTAGAGTTTATGTTTGTATCTCTTCCTTCAGTGACTTTACAACTTGTACATTTGCAATTTTTTCTGTTTGTATCTCTTATGTAACTCATGTAATCCAAAGTCCTTATGTAACGCAACTGGTTCTTTTGTAAAGCGCTCTGACACCTTCGGGTAATGTTCGCGCTATATAAAATCGCATTCAATAAAATAAAAAATAAAACACACTGCAAATTAACTACTTGGCGGTCAGTGTTTTTCCGTTGCCTAGGATCTTCTGAGACACCTATTTTTGCCTGTGAGCGGCTGTGCTGGCAAGCAGAGCTGCTTCCTCTCCTCTTTCTGTTGCAGCTGCTGGCGATGGGGGGAAATGAAAATGAAATTGACTTTTCCGAGAAAAGAATGAGGCGGTCTGACTTCACCAATGAGAGCTCAGTGCTGACTTCCGCACTCCTTCCTCGTTAACTGCCGCTCTCCTTCCTCACCCTTGGCAGTGTAGAAACTGAGAGGAGACTACAGGCTCTGGCAGGCTGAGCAGGGGTCGAATGGAGATAGAGGCCATCTTGTATGAAAGCGTGATTCCGTTGCTTCAAACATGCACTGAGCGCTTCGCTTACAGGTTGTCTTTCAGTCTAAAAGAAAACAAATGCAGATAAACACGTTATTTTACAGCTTTAATAAACAGTAATCATAGAAGCAGTAAATTATATTTTATTCAGTTTTATAAGAACTAAAATAATTATATTTCACAACAAAAGTGGCCATGCTTATTGTTATTTGATACAACTAGGAAGAAAAACTATGATTTAACAGCATGGTCTCAGGGAACAGCTCCCTCATCATATCGCTTCAAAATGGCCTCGCGGTTTGTACCAGAGCGGGCACGCTCCATCGGCGACTGGTTGAGCCAGTCCTTCTCGTATCCATGCCCCTCCAGCAGGTCTCCCTTCCCCCACCGCTCCCTCTGCAAACATGAAACAAACAGCAGGGAGGGGAGGCGTTTCCAGGGCCAGCTCGCTCTCTTCGTCTTGTTTTGCTTTCGATCTAGACCCGTCTCCAGCAACAGCCTCTGCTGCCTTAACTTTTAGTTTTGATACAGCGGATAATTACCCAGGGTCCTTCTAACTTCCATTTTCAAACGCCTTGACAACAGTGAAACAATTTGGGATTTCGTTGTTTACACCCAGCCAGAAATTAAAAGGTAACCTCTTTTTTCTTAAAAGGAGTCAGGTTTTGCATCGTTTCTCAAGCAGGAAGTAGCTGTTGGCTCGTTGACAGGAAGAAAAAAAATCGTGTATTTGTCAGCTCAAGTTTGGATCAAGCGATTTTGGGTTTCGTTTATGAGGTGAAGTTTGATTTCACTTTTGGATTTAAAATGATGTCACGCGATTGGATGTGAGTGTGCGTTTGGAAAGCTGTTTGTTTACCTGTCGTTCTATTTTGCCAGGTTCGCCCCACAGCCCTGGGACGTGTTTATTGAGCGCTGGATTTTTATAAACATGTTACTTTACTGTTTGTTTGTTTTTTTAAATGTCACCGTATTCCTTGTTGTGACTATTTCAGAGGGTTAATCTGGTATATTCATGCAATACGCACTCGGTTTGTGTCAACAAATACAAACGTACATCAAATGATGCCTACCTTTTGGATTTTTTTATATAGGAGACGAGGGTTAACGTTTAAGCTAACGGCTGGTAAATGGCTTCTGTTAAACTAAAGTTGTATATGTTTTATTGTATTTCTATTGTGGTTCACATTTTTTCTAATCGCCATAGTTCCATCAGTGTAGTCTAGTTACATTTTACTTTTTGGTTGAATTCCAAACCATTTGCTTCACTGATTTGCGTTTTTCATTAACTGTTTGATACCTTCCAAACGAGGAATTGAAACTGAAACCAATTAAAGGGGAAGGGGCCCCCCTTGGTTGCTTTAAAGGTTGCGCAGGTCCAAATTGTTACTTTTGGACAGGATCGCACAAATATTGCACAACACATTTCTTATTTCAGATCCAGATGGCGGCGTAACTGTTTCACGATGCCTTGCATCCTTTTAGTACATTCGTTCATACTTCAGTGTGTCAAGGCTTTTCACCTCACCTTTCACTGGAAACTGTTGCAATTTGTGTCTTGGTCTTTGATAGCCAGTGTTTAAACATTTCTTTGGGGGGGCATATTAACCACTTTTCTTTTAACTACCAGAAGGGGATACAGTCGACTCTAGATCATTTTTTTGGGAAGATATACAGGCGCGTAGAAAGGCCATTTAAGGTCACATTGAAGGTACCCTATTACCTTTCCGTATAGGGCATTTGCTGGCAGTTCTAGTTTTCATGGCACGGCGTGCCAGAGCTGCATGCTGGCACTTGTTGCAGTTTAAGCACGTTACACTCTGCTGAAGTGGAAGCAACTCGAACATTGGTAACTGCAAAGGGGGAGATGTCTTTCTTATTTTTAGCGCTTGCAACGACAAGCTGGTAGCTGAAGGTGTCTAAAAAAAGCCCGGAAAATGTGGCCACGTCCCTCCTTTGCTGGGAGGCAGGCTGCTGCCTTTCCATTTTACTGCACGACTTCTGTCAGTCGGTCCTCTCGTCTTGCTGTCGGTGGCCTCCTAAGCAAACATGATAGGCTGACCAGGTCTTCAACAAAATAAAACCCCTGACAAATCACTTTTAATAATAAAGAGCTCCCACATTACACACCACCCCCTCTGAAAGAAAACCAAAACGTTTAAAATGATTATTGCGTTTGATGGTCTTGCAGGAAGTTGAACTGCTTTTTTTTTTTTTTTTGCTCTTGCCACCTTGAATGACCACTCACTTTTTAATAGCTTGTCGCAAACCCCATTGGCCATGTTCACACAACTACTTCCATCTGCTGTGTTTCTTCTGATCTTTCCCAGCCTTTCTTGTAATCATTCTTGTCAACCACTTCTTGATTTACGTCCTACTCCATCATCAATTTCCATATCAGATAAATAACCTATTCTGAAATGTCAGTCTCTGACATATGGTAATATTACATAATTACACAGAATCCCTGCAGCCTTCTTGTGTGGATAATAACCCAAATTTTACTTGGGAAATGTGGCCCCTTTTTCCCTCTTACAAAATGTCCAGCATATTCCGTGACATCCTACGCACAGTTTCTTTTTTTCATATTACTGATCTGAGAGTCAGTAAATTTGCTCTTCATGTCCTCCGCTCTCCATTTTACTACTCTAGACAGTTTCATCCACCAAGCACACTTTTGGAATTGAGAACCCTGTCACTCTTGAAGCTCAGTGCACAGTAGCTTGTGGCGTCTCTGGTCATGGTGCTATGCGTGTCCCACAGTCATTAATTTCTAGCTCCATTTTAATTTCCTGTATAATGACAACGGTGATGTATATGTATTCAATTTATTACACCTTTAAAGAGGTCCAGGTGTATTGATGACTAGCAACTCAAAAACATTTCTGCATTACATGAACTGAATTGAACCTGATTGTTATTAGACAGTCCTTCACTGTGATTGACTATTCCAAACATTTTAGCACAGGTGTTGTGTACTGAGTCATCACCTGTCCATTCAACCTACTTATTTGACATTGTAAACAAGGACAACTGTTTGTACACAGAGACAACTGCTGTCTGTGACCCCCCCCCCCTGAAAAATGTCGGTCCACAACGTCCTTGTCTCAGTTCTTCTACAGTTTTGTACAGCAGCAGAACAGGTCTCAATATTTTCAATGATCTGTTCACGCTCTAACATGGAACACACTCCATAACAGCGTAAACTCTCCCTCATTAGCATAACAGATGCTTATGAAGTATACTGAAGTGAAGATTAGGACACATTTTAACTGTGAAAGAGTGCCAGAAAAACAGTAAATGCACCACTCAAAACATGGAAGAAACATATTCTACAGAAAACACTTCAGATATCCTCTTGCGCTCCTCTGATTATGATGTTCTTCACAGTCCACCAGTGCTGTGGGAGAGTAGTCTACAAGACCTGGCTTGTTGTCATTCCCCTGATCTGTGCAGAGGAAAAAACATTAGCTCTTCAACATTCTCCTGGAATAGACACAATAAAGTTGAGCTACAAATGAAACAGCTTTCCGGACTTGAAACTCCAGAAGTCTGACAACTCCTATGTGAACTCTGAACTCCACACCACAGGAGAAAAACAGCATATTATTGTTACAGGTTGGCGGATATGATCTAAACTTTTGTGTCATGTCTTAAACAGAATCTCACCCTCCTGTCACACTAGTGAGGGAGATTTTGCATTTGATGGCCATCATGAATATTATCTCGCTTATCTCGCAGACAAGCTCACCATCTCTGGTGTTCGCGGCAGAACCGCAGCCAGGGCACCTTCAGACTGCAGGCTAAGAAGCGTAAAAAAGAAAAAAACAGACAAGGCCTTTTCCATCTCTACATCCAGGATCGGGAACAAAATCCCCGTATCCATCAGGACTGCCCCAACACTCTCCTATTTAGGATTTATATCTTTGAAGAACACTGCATTACATTCATATAGAGAAAAGCAGAATCCTTGATGCTAGAAAGCTCTTAATTCAGTAGTTATCAAAGCATGGCTGCTTAACAAATGGCTGCTTTGATTCTGTGGAGGCTCACCATCTCTTACAAAAAAATTGCACATTCTTTTTCAAACAACTGATAGTGTATGCTGAGGAAATCCTTGGTAAAAGTTTAGAGTTGCTCCTCCACCAAGTTTGTAATACCTTCAAGTAATTTTTGTTCATAAGTAATGAGAGTTCATTTTCTGCCCGAACTGAATTCAGCGTTACATTTATTCACTATCCTCCTGTTTTGTGTACCAATTGTAGTATACAGGACGCAGCAAACTTACATTTGAGATACTGTTGTGTTGAATCTTAACCTCATTCAAAATCCTTTTGCACTTTGCAACTCTTCTCATTTGCCAAACCCAATCATCACTAATTTAAGATAAATTGAGAAAAAACTTCCTTCACTTCTAAATGCTCCAAAAATATATTTTCCCCTTTTCTAACCTTCCACGGTTTCTTGACCCGCACATCTCCCATTTTTCCAATTCAACAACCATAGCTCCCTATCTTTTGTTATGTTACTCCTTATATACTCCTTGTACCTTCTTAATGTTGTTTCTCTCAACCTCGGCAGACCAATTTATTTGTCTAGATTTTGACATTCAACTGATTATGGTAAATGAAACTCTTCTGCATATAATGGTAAAGGGGCCAGTATTTGTGAAAGTGGTAAGTTACATCCAATTAATTTCATTCACTTCCAACCTCTATTTCTTATTTTTACTTTTATCCATTTGTAAAGTCCCCTTAATGACACAATTAAACTACTCATCTTCTCGATTACCCTCTGGACCAAATTAAATTTATGCTGAGACTGAAATGTGTTAAAAAAATTCAGTCTCTTCTGCCTTAAACTGAACACTATTATCAGTAATTATCCTCCTGAGTAATCCTTCTCTCTGGAAAACCTCATCCAAAAACTTGACCCCACTGGAAGCATCAACACTTTCCACATATCTCACTCAGCTCTGGCCACTTTGAAAAGTAATCAGTGGCAACTAGAGTAAATGTGGTATTAGCCTCTTCGTCCACCGCAGGTCTCTTCGTATCAACTCCCCCTGTCTCCCAAGCCATACAAAGGCTTTGCACTGGACACAAAGCAGATTTCAGTGTAAGCTGAGATTTGTCAGCACTCTCGCATTCCAACCACTCCCTCACTGGTTGCTCCACCTCAACATCCATTCTTGGCCACCAATACGATTCATTGATCTTTTTCTTCCTTTTTACAATTCCCAGGTGTCCCTCAAGGCACAAATATGCAGTTCTTCTCCTTAACTCTTTCAGTGGAACTGCTCTAGTTCCTTGCAACAACTTTTAATTTACAACTGAAAGTTCATCACGTAAATAAAGCATATGGGGGTGCACCAGGTAAAGAAGTCCAATCATGCGTCTTGTATCAAAACCTTTATTTTTTCATCATCTTTTCTTTATTCACATACACTGTCCAGCCAACGCGTTTCGTTCCATAAGCAGTAGGAACTTCATCAGGGCTTTATCTCCTTTGACAGTACGTGGAGTTCCAAGCAGCGTTCAATATCATCATTCCAGCTCGGTACGCTGGCAACTTAGGGCTTTCACGGGGCATCACCGTGCCCCCGTTTGATACCCTGCCAAGTATCCGTCTCCTCAGTCCAGCAAAGTTCATCACGTACTTCCCCCAAAAAACACTGTTAAGCACTCAAAACTTTTTTTTCTTGGCCTGCCCCGACACTACTAAGTCTTTCGCCTCCTTCAGCTGACAATCTCATGCCATTCTTCCTTAGTCACTGCCTCCATTCCTTTTGCCCCAGTGCTAAACCAAACTGAAGTCTTTCCAATTGTCTTTTGACACTTCCTCAAGCAGCAAGGCTAAGTGGCTCAGTCAGTCTGTAACCTTCTTCTTATTGTTTAAATCTTTTATTGTTTTGAAAAGAATGCCAAGCACATAAAGTATGCATCATTACAAGTGTCGCCATTAGACACCTAACCTTCTTTTTAACACCAGGAAAATACTGAATCTTATATTTATAGTCCAGGAGACTAATTGAAAAGCTTGCAGTCCTCGTGGTGGCAGAGAACAATCCCATCTGTAGACAACAATTTAGTGAGAGGTTTATGGTCATATTAATTACAATTTCAAAACTGAAGTCTGAAATGCTCGAGAGCACAAATTAGAGCAAGAGTCTTCCCCTCAACCACGGAATAACGTTCTTCCTCTGCGACAACATACTTGACGCAAATGCTAGTTATTTCTTTCCCGTTCCGATCTCTTTGGGATAAATCTGCACTAATCCTTTTATAGCTCGGGTCTGTAGTGAGAATGCAATTCACATGTTGGGTCAAATCCTTGTATCGCGTTCGCAGAACAAATGTCAGATTTAATAAGTTTGAAATCCATTTGTATGTCAATAGTCTATGCAAATCTTACTTGGTTCTTTAAAATATGTCTTAAGCTAAAAGTTTTTTTTCAAAAAGTTGGGCATAAACGTAACATAAAATTAAATGAGGCCCAAGAAATACCTTAATTCTTCTTTATAAGGTACTGGGGCATCTCTAACTACACTAAACAATTGTTTTTTTGTTTTGATACCCTCCTTGCTGACTTTATGCTCCGAAATAATTCAAAGATTGAACACCAATCTTGAATCTGCTAAATTCTGCTGTTAACGTATGCTTTCCTAAGTTAGCTAAAACTTTCCTTATATATTCAATGTGATGCTTCTAGCTGGTACCAATCACCAAAATATAATCTTGGAAAAACAGTTTCCTCAAAATCTTTGAACAACTTATGCATCAATTTTTTGAAATACAGCAGCCGCTGAAGCTACATCAAACAGCATGCGTACATATCGATAACACCTATTAAGCATCATAAATGTATTCAGTTTCTTACTATCAGGGTGCAAGCACACATGATAAGCGGATAAGTCAGTTGAGGAGAACTTTGCCTTCCCTTAGCCATTCCCACCATTTCATTAATCTTAGCTAAAGGGAGCCTCTCAAGTACCATGTTACTGTTCAAGTCTATGAGGTCAATACACAACCAAAGATCATCTGGCCCATTCATCTCCTTCTACCCGCTCCATAATTCCTGCCTTCAGGAGCTTTCCTATTTCTTGGTTGACTTCTCTAACCTCACATGGCAAATTATTCATTTTATCTACCTTGGGTATCAATCCTTTTTTTAACACTATTTTGAGACAAAAACTAACAAGGGCCCAACTTTTTCAGAGAAAAAGGACATTAAAATCTTTCAAAACTTTCCTTTCTACGTCCTCACTCTGTCCAACCACTAGCTCTGAGCTGTTGGGGTTCAAAATGATACCTGGTGCCCTGTAATCGATCCAGCCCAACACAGAGGCACCTTCTACATCAACATAGAACTTTCCTATTGCCCTTTTATTTTTAAGTTCAAAGAATACTGTCCTATCCCGGTAATTGGTATCGACGCTCCAGTGAAAATATCTGGAAAGGTACCTGTCTGCAGAAGGTTGCTTCCAAGTACACTTGCAAATTTTTCTTCCCAAACATTTTTATCCACAATGGTATACGGGGAACCTGAACCTGCTACTATTCAAATTTGAGCTCCACCTAGTTTTATTTCACGTTTACTTCTTGAAATCTTAGTAGGAATACTCACTCTCCCAGGAGCATCC
Organism: Calotriton arnoldi; assembly: GCA_963921515.1. Taxonomy (NCBI): domain Eukaryota; kingdom Metazoa; phylum Chordata; class Amphibia; order Caudata; family Salamandridae; genus Calotriton; species Calotriton arnoldi. The sequence continues at coordinate 462,298 of CAWUFW010006501.1, read as the reverse complement.
GCATCATTAACACCCTACACAGACACTTTCAGACTTGTAGCATCTTCATCCTCTGATGTCCCAGACTCACAATTAGAATATGACAACTCTTTGACAATGTTAATTCTATTTCGGGTACTAGTCTTTTCCTGTAGCATAGTGTCTTCTATAACATATGCAGCACACTTTTAATTAATCGCTGGACAGTTCTTACATAACGCACAGTGTTCTTGACTTCTATACTTATACAGTTTTCTTCTGTCTACTTTATCCCATAAATTTTCATCCAACTGACCCTAGTCTAGAACTTCTTTGGATTTCAAGAAATTACATTTTTTATAAGCATTCGTTTTAGGTTCTGCTATCTCCACATGCCATTTAGACCTACTTGTGGACCTCTCTAATGTGACAGTAGTACACTTGTTAGAATTCTCTGCTCTGCGTACCACCGCATTCACTTCACTAAGCTGTGAATCCCCATGGGCCCATATTCTTTCCCGAACAAACTCATTATTCACATGCATTATGATTTTGATCCGTGACCAATGCATCATGCAGTGACCCAAATTTACAATTAACTGCAAGAATCTTAAGGGATGAGGCAAATTCATCAACAGGTTCTGATTTTCTCTGTTTCCTCTTAAAGAAATGAAATCTGTTTAGAGCAGTTAAAAGTGATGGAGCGTAGTAGTCATTAAATCCGCTAAGGTGTTCAAAAGGTCTCCTTTTTTTTAATACCTTCTCACGTATTTTCAATTCAGTTATAAACTTTTAGACCCTGTAGCCCCGATAAATGTAGGATTTTATTTTCCTTTTCATATGTTAATTCTTCATCCTCAATAGTGTTATAATTTAAGAAATACTCTTTCCACTCCTGTCATTTCAATGGCGGATTCTCTGAAGTAGCGAGATATGGTTAAGGAGGAGTCATTGTGAATGTTTGTGAAGCACAGGTTGTACAAGAAAATTCCACAAGAGATCAGTAAGCTGCTCTACCAATTAGATCGAAGAATTTACAGAATGTTTAAACAGAACGTTGAAGGAAAGGAAAAAATCTTCTGTAAACACTACGCGGTAAAGAGTGTATTGTAATTCTCGCTGCCTGGATATTGTAGGATTACTGATACATCCAATAAGGAACACTGGGAATAATCAGACAGTAGTGCACAGACGATGGTAAATCCTGTATTTGCAGTTGTTCAATAAGGTTGATGGTAACGGTGGCTTAACAATACCTTTCTAGTATTTACACCTCTGTCTGGTAATCTGTTAACACTGTAATGGTATATGTGTAAATCCAGCTGTACATCAGCAAACATGCATGCAGTGACAGTAGCCACTTGAATGTCCTTTAACACTGTACAGACATGCCACGCCCAGGAGCCATGAAACGTGACCTTCTGCATTGTGATAACATGCGCGGTGAGCTCAAGGCTGGTACCTAAGATTTCTTGTGTTGCCCAAGCTGATCCTCTCACACAGTACTGTGACTCGTGCCTGGAGCAGACTGCCAGTCTCTCGTGCCCAGAGTAGACTCTTGGCAAGCACCGCCTGCGATGAACAGCTGTTCACTCACCCAAAAAACACCCAAACCGAGATTTTGAGTGAATTTTAATGAGGAACAAGGAAATCAAGTCATGCGCCAGCGATCTTACTGTTTCCTCAGGAAAATCAACAATTGGAACCCCTCTTTTCTGAATTCACAGTTGGTAACTTGGCTAATCGTGGGGGTCATCCTGCTATAGATGTCCTAGTAAGATTCTGCACCAGTGTATGATGCACTGCACAGCTGATTAGCCTGCACCTGTCAGATTCCATTGCAGAAGGTCCCTTGAATGATATACTGAGTTTTCCTTCTGTCCAAGACTAATCTAGTGGGCACACGTGGTTTAGATTGTCATGAGGTTTAGAGATGTAAACTGTCTCAGTTCTCTAGTATTAGGCTATTCTCCAGTGCAGTAGGAATGCATCATCCTGAGATACAGCCTAAATCTGACCTCCCTATACAGGGCAGAGATCACATTATTTCATTAATGGACCCATATTGAAGCTCTCATACTACTGATGTTTTTTGCAAAGGTTGTGTGCCCATGCATGATGGACTACATGTAAGTAGCCTGCACCTATCCTTTTCAATTGCAGACTTTTTCTTTCATGGTATTCTAATTGGTGGTTTCACAGGTAACTGTTTGTCTGTCACCAGTTTTCTCATTGTCTGCAGCCAGTAAGCCCTCTACTCTTAGTATACTTCAGGACTCTAGTACCCTCACTAAGTTGATGATGTCTGACATAAAGTTTTCCTAAGCTAGCATCTGATGGAACATGACCAGCTCAGGGTGTGCACATAAAAGGGACAGTGACAAGCCATCTGCTCTGACAGCTCGTTGGACAGTTTTAAGTAGGCCTACTTTTTGCCCCATTGTGTGGTACTGCGTATTGGGTACTCCGTACCTCAGGGGAAATGGAGAGCCTGAGTTTCCAGCTGTTAGGACAGGTGCACTAGAGTTCCTCAGCTTGGTCAGACTGTGCAAATAATAATGAGACGGACCACAGCAGTGTGTTCAATTAATCTAAATCGTGTATGTACAATACTTTGTCAAAGACACTCACACAAGTCTTGATTTTCAGCACTGCCGGAGTCCTGCAGAGGACAAGTACCAATTACTTTCTTCTTCATTACTTTCACTTAGCCCCCTTTGTCAGTGGCCACTAAGGCTGCCAGATGTGGGATATTGGAAATTGGGGGCACTGGGAATATAAAATTAGTCGTCTGTAGACTTGATTTGCAGGGTCATTGGTTCCCTTTTTTGGCAGTCCCCATGTTGTAAACGCATTGCATTTAAGCTGCAGCATGGCAGTGAGCTTAGCTTAGGTTCAGTAGAATGAAGAAATGGCCCACATACTGCATCTGGGAGACAGCAAATTTCAATTGTTGCACCTCTTGAGTAGATTTCCTTCACTCATTTGAGTTTTGCAGTAGTTGGCTTGGAGCCTCTTTGGCTTTTTATATGGCTGCCTACCATCTGCGCAGAATTAAATGGCTATTCCTTTACTTGTTCCATAGCAAAGATTTTAAACCCAAGCTGGTTAGGAAAGAAAGAGATACGGTAGACCATGATAACCTTTATGTTTAAATACATATGCCATTTGGCAGATGGGGGAAACCGAACATTTATGTAGAAGTCTGTTTTCCAATGTTAGCAAATATTTGGGAGATTTGACCATGAGCTTGAGGATGTTTGGTTCTCTGGATGTACATATTTCTACTGGCTTAGCAATATTATTCTGGGGTTTATAGAAGTGTATAACTATAGTTGAATAACTGTAAACTTGGATGAGCAACTGCTTGGTAGAGCCGTGGTGTTGCCAAAACAATTCATTCAATTTCAGTCCAGAATTATTGGGGGCTCGCCAATCTTTTGCATATTCTTCAGGATGTTCCTACGATGTCAGTGCTTAAGTTGAGCGGGTGACTTCCGGTGCTCCACATCGGCACTTAATTGTCAACACTGCCACTTATGACAGCTGCCACATGGTGGCGCTGTTTATATAATTTAGAGATGAGCAGAACAGCAATTGTTTATTAATTCAGTATACATTAAAAACAGCTAATACCTGCTGCGCAAGCCATTTTTATAGCTTTGGGGGCCTGGAATAATCTGAATTGTCACACTTGTAGTAGTGTGCTGGTTAATAGTTGTGTAGGTACTGCCATTGGCAATGCTGAAAGTGACAATAGGTGGTGCAAGCTGCGGATGCCTCCTGACGAAGGCCCTGGCACTTATTTTTGTATAAATTAAGGTCCTTAAATATTTTTGTTTTCTAAAACCCAGCTGGTATTGCAGGTGTGACCCCGTAACAGTTTTTGCTGTATAAACTCCCATCTTTTTGGTTAAATTATGGGGGAGAGGCAGGGAAATGGGCAAGGAATCTTTCCAGTACTCACATTGCCCCCAGGTTAACTATTAGTAATTCTTTATAGGGTGGCCCAAGCCCTTCTAGTTACTCATGTGGTCTGGATTTTCAGTCTTGTCTTCTGAGAATGGTTTACCCACCAGCGTACTGTCTATTAAGTTCTTGGTGTTCAGGGAGGCTGTTAGCATCTTTGATGATATGTGTGAATGTGTAACGTGTGTGCTATTTAGGGTATCCTAAGTCCTGTGCTTCTTATGAGAGGCCTGACTCGTGTTTGTATTTCAACTTGTTACAGCCCAATGCCATTTAGCAGTCTGGGACATGCCTTTGATATTTAGTTCATAGTGATCCTTCTCTCGCTAATAGCAATTCAGGGGCTAAAAATGTCATACCTATCCTGTCTGTTTTGGATCGTGGCCCCAGAACGCTTTTCAACTGTATTCAAGCACTTATATCCCATCCCTTTTGTCAAAATGTGTGTGATGTCTCGTCAAAACTGTACTACTTCTGGGCATTCCCATGTCAAGTACTGATTTGGTGAAGGTTGGGGGGATTGAATGTACTTATGTACTTGAATCTAGCATTGCGGGATAGCTTTGCAGGGTACAACTGCATTTTCTTCCACTCATTCTCATGAAGCCCCCTGTGTAGGTCTGTTTCCCATGTTTCATTTAGTCTTATCAGGGAGGTCTCTGCTGCCCCAAGCATTGCTCTCTGTAGCCAAGTTATTAACCACTTACGGCTCCCCATAGAGTATATTGATTGCTGAACTACAGCCATCTACACAAGAATTGAACAATCTCCCATATTTTACGCAGCCCTGTAGTTATGGTTCTGCGGCCCTTAGGGAGTCTGTACTCCTTTACCGGTCACTCAGATGTGGCTAGTGATCCATCGCCAAAGTTGTGCCCTATATTGGTAACACCGCTGTCTCCCAATACTGTTGATTCCTGGCCGACTGAAAGCTGAATCGTCCTGGGACTCCCAGCAAAAGGAATATTGGAATGTATGGTGTTTCCTGCTTAGTCCTGTATAGTGGTCTTTGATAACACTTTAAGGCTACTCGTAGCAGTCCGGGGGGAGGGGGGGTTTCTGTAGTCTTGTCTTCGGTAGCTGTAACTCATGTATTGATTTACTGTGGTTTCTGGCCAGATCCATGCCCAACAGCCTGCCAACCACTGGGCCACTAGCTGTGTCTGTGACGCTAGACATTAAAGCTTGAAGTCCTGTGCTCCCATTCTGCCCTATTCTGTATGTGTTTTCAACATTCCCAGTGCCACTCTATACCTGCTTGCATTCCAAATCAGGTCTCCCAACATATTGACTCATTCCTTGAAGACCTTCATCGGAGCATACACTGGAAGTACATTAAAATAATGTAAGAGTCTGGGCAGCATTACCATTTTTTTTCCAAAGCAATCATCCCTTCCACTGACAGCAGCATAGTTTTCCATAAAGAGATTTGCAGTCTCGAGGCCATAATAGCTTCCCTATATTTCCTTCAGATAGATCTGGTTCTGCATGTGAACTCCTAAATAGCGGAAAGAGCTTGCTTCCCATCTTATTTCGTCTCTTCCTATGTCAGTCTGAGGTTTGTGGGGTAGAAACATCATTTCATCTCATTAACTCCCAACCCATACATCTCCTCAAACTAGTCTAAAGCAACTGTGATCAGAATTAAAGTAGCCCTCACTCGTCTTTAATGTATAATATAAGGCTATCCAACCTTTTCTGTAATAAGAACTACTTATGTTCTATGAAAATCCTACGGTGCTACTAATATTATTAGAGATGTAGTAGTTACCACATCAGACAAGATTACATTAGTGGCCACCGAATGCAGTAATTACCAGCAGAGATCACTTCAGTGCATCAAGCATGGTTGCTAGCAGTAATGTAAAAATGCCTCGTCAATGTGGAATGCCTCTACATGTGTAATACGTAACAGCCACAGTTGCAATGCCCCTGGCACCAAGTTAATATTATTCATAAATCTCCCCAACACCTTTTGATTTCTCAATCAATTATCAGCTTCAAATATATTTTGGAAATTCAACCATTGCTCTCCACACATGAGCTTATGAGTTTTGCAAATACACAAATTTTTGTCTCAAATGCATGCTTTTCAGTTTTGGTTTACATATTTATTTATTTATAAAGTTTTATATAGCGCGAACAAGATCCCGAAGGATATCAGAGCGCTTTACAAAGGAAGGAAGGACATGAATCCAATATCGCCAACAGGAAAAGATTACACAACAGGAATACATGCATAAGTACAGACAAATAATCGCAAAAATCCCAAACAAATGAATCAAGGAGAGTAGTACCATAAACGGGTATGTAGCAGACTACGAAGGGGGTACACACTGCGGAAAAGAAGAGCATAGATCCAATATTAATTCAATCAAACACAAACTTCAAATTTAGTTGACGAGGCTGCACACAGGAGCGCTACTTACAGGTAGCTGGAGAGCTACTAGTAGCTCACGATCTACTCGCTGGAGAAGCCTGATATAATAACATTTCATATGCCTTTCTGGATGCCAAGTCTGAGATAGTCAACCCGCCCTCCTGAACTGATATGGGCTGTTTCATCCATTCCCGAGAATCTGGGTCTCTCTGAGGGAGCGCTGTTATCTAAATGCATTTCTATTTCTGCTAACAATGCCCTTAAATAGTTGTAGATATTTTAAGATTATGTTTCTAGATGCATAATGAAATGGAGGGCAGATTGGTATTCTGAGACACAATTTTGTGCTTTGTGAAAATGAATGTATTTACCCTAATTGAAGGCATCAGGTGGTGTTCGATTGTTTAATCTTATCAATTGTTTATGTAGAACCATGGCACGTGAGAGTCGGCATTGTTAATCTAATTCAGATGAGCAGACATTTATTAAGTATTTGTTAAGGACTTTTATAAAGTGTTACATGTCACTTTTCGGTTGCATGTGTGCTCTATTGGTAAACAAAATGTCTGGATGTTGTGTTGATAGGGGAAGTTAGAGTCCAGTCGATGAGAGGAAGCACCTACCTATCATATATATTTGCCTAGCACTGCCCCCAAATACATGGCCTTCAGTTGTAGACAGCCTGGACTAAATGGTTTCAGGTCTTTTTTTTTTTTTTTAAGTGTACGTAATTTTTTTTCAACCCTAATGTGAGGGTTTTGTTCTTTACTCTGTCTTGGGCCCTCTGTTTCCAGAGACCTTCGCCTATGATACAACCTTTTGAAGGGTGGCTTTTCAATGACACATGTATCAGCAGAGTTATTAATTCATTTTCTATAAGGAACTATAACAGAATGACCTAATTTATTGCAGGATACTCTAAATTTGTTCATAGGTTTGAAATGTCTAACTTTTGATGTAAGATAGTTCCAAACTCTTGCAACACGGAGCTTTAGGCCCAATGAAATGCTGAAATTACAGGAATTCAAACAGGTCTTTAGTTACTGATATCCAGATTCGTGCAGAGCATAATGGGCCATTGTGCCCAGTTAGTAGCTGTGCACATCAGTAATGTTAAGAGTGATAAGATGGCTTTAAGAGGCGTGTCTCTACAATCTAGAACTTCCACGCCAATAGAAGTTGAAGCATCACATATATTTTATTATTCATTTGCTTTATAAAACATTGATAAGACCAACTGGGTTTGCTAACTCAAAGGGCTTCACATGTAAAAGGAGGTAGTACCAAACACATCTTCACAAGAATCATCCAATCATGTAACCTTTAACAAAACAGTAAATAATTGATAACTCGTAGTAAAGATGTTCAAAGACGAGGACATACACAAGTGATTTTAGCTCCCCAACTGACTGCCACAGGCTCGGGACACAAAGCACCTAAATAACACCAGATCCTGTCTTGACCCGGGGCAGTCCAATTGTGATCACGTGTTTACGCTGTGTTCAAACTGATGATACATCTCAAGATAAATGGTGTCCAGTGTCAAAGGGCGCCGTGTACAATTGCCCTGGAGTAAAAAGGTGTAGTATCCAGATCAGGTTTCTCAAACACCTGTATCTTTCCGATGCCGTCGTAAGAAAGGATGGGCAAAATAGCAGTTAAAACCCTGGCTTGTGGGCTTACCATATGGTCAACTGTCCCTGGTGGTAATAATGTACCACTTTCACCATCGGATTGCAAGTGGTGACATTCATTTGCCTTTGAGAAGATCACACATTCAAAGAATTCAAATAGGGGCTTCTCATCTTCACACTATTTCCGTCCCTCTCCCTCTCTCTTAACAGTCAAACTTTTTTAATGTTTATTTACACTGTCAAACCATTGACCTTTAAAACCTGTATAGAATACCAGCACTGCCCCTGCCCTGTTCCATGTACAGTGTGGTAAAGGCTAACCAGGGGGAGCTACGTTTAAGAATATCGGTCAAGTAGGCGGGTTTTGTGCTTGGCCAAAGACAGTATTTACATTCTTATTTTTTTCAACAGTAATTGTTTTAGGTTTCAGCCAGATCTAGCAATTTGGGGCAAGACTGTTTCGAAAGATGAAATGGTCCCGATGTGAAGAACAGTTTAACTTCTTATGATGTATTCTATATTGCACTTTGAACTCTGCTTCTTTCAGATGTTATCTAAATTGCCTAAGCTAACTGTTGCATAATTACTGTTTGCTTTATGGCTCTACTATACCTGGCTGTGTACTTTAGAATAACACGCTGTGGCCACTTCCGCGTCTTAACTGGGTCTTGTTTCATCGTTAAGGCTGCGTACTAAGCGAGGTCACTGCAACGCAGATGCCTCTTTCAGTCCGGCAAGTTTGAACCCCTAAATGAACCCAAAGCGCCACTCCCTGAAGTTGGTGATACTGCGGATTTTTGTAGTCCTCATACGTTCTCGGACTGTAGATGATGCCTATCCCGTGTAAAGAAGAGCCTATACCCAAGTAGTACAGGCACGATCGAATAGAAAGTATGGAAGGTACTCAAACCGGACACTGATGTCTTATTTGTGGCATTTTGTAAAACAGGTGTTTGCTTTATTCGTGTTCTTTAATGGCCAACAGTGTTTCAACACATGCATGTAGCATCTTTGGCATTTTTCTTTTAACTTTTCCAACGAATATGTATTTTAGCTGTACAAAAGAATGCAAGCAGTAATACATAGCATAATTTCAATGACAACACATTTCACCTTCCGCTACTCATGTTGAAGATGAATTTGTTTGCGATAAGGGGAACAATATGCATTACTTATATACGATAACGTTTTTGCAAATGAAAAATGTAAACTTCCACTAAAAATATGCATACATCGGTACTTTGACTGTCTTGTGCTTCAATTCCTCAACCTAATGATGTACTAGAAGAATTTCCAGGATTTTTAATGCTATATTTTAGTTCTAGACTAATGTGCGTTTCTGATCAAAAGCACACTTTTTACTGTTTGAAACCCGTTGGTCACTTGCACCCAGAACAGAATCTTGATGCTAAATAGCCTATTGCAAATGTGATCGGTGCTTGTTTTGAAGGTGGGTAGTTGGTGGAGATAGTTTTTATTGGGCACAGTTATGTGTGAGTGAGGCAGAGGAAGGGATGTGACTGGAGCGCGGAGGAAAAGAAAGCGGGAGGAAACCCGGAACATGTACGGTGCATCTTTACAAACTGGGCTTAACAGAGAACGTAAATCCTTGGCAGCTGTACGCAGGCACTCATTTATGTGGCATTTTCTTTGTAATGCATTTCTCCCCAGAGTAAAAGATTGCCTTCCAAAGACAATGTACAGCACTGCCTTTGATGTGACATGTTTTTTTATTTTTTATTTTTTGTAGTCCTCATTCTACAAAACATGCTCGAGATTCAAGAATGTAGAGCTGGTCAGTCCGATATATCACAGCCCAGTGTAACCATGAAAAATTTAGGGAAATAGGAGGCCCGGTCGCTTCACATTGAAGGATGGGAAAGTTTAACCCCGGGCACTTCCCCTTCTCCCCTTTTCAACAAGGCTTATCGGAAGTTACCAAGGCCCTCTTCTTCTTTAATGGGCCGTTCCCCTAGCCTTAGCTAGTTTCCCAACAACTCGGCCACACAAGCAGGTTCATAATCATTGGACCACCAGAAAAAGTATAAAACTTAGCAAAAGCCGGATATATCTGCACCCAGAGTTAGTTTAAAAAGAAAATGAAAAGCATATTCCCATAAGGGGTGACTCCAACTGAATTTACCCGCTATAATAAAACAACAATTTTAACCAAACTAATTAAAAGCGAAAATTGTGAACCAGCTTTCCCAAAGATCCCAGAACTTTGTTTTTTTGGCCCTACTGCTTGCTCGATCAAGGATTGAAATACGTTGTACCGAGCTTATCCATTCTAGTTTAGTAGGTGAAACAGATGAGATCCACTTAATGCAGATCTCCCTGCGTGCCAAGAGGATTAAGACAAAAAGTAATGCCCTCAGGTTTCTTGAAAAAACAGTATTATCCATCTCACTTGAAATTACCCCAAAAATAACTTTAACGATGCTATTAACCCAACCTTTCTCCCCAGAATTTCAGAGATGCTGTTACTCACGTGTACCCAGAAGAGCTCGATCGAAGGACATTGCCAAAACATATGCACCTCGTTTACATTGATGTCGTCACATTTCGGGCACTTCCGTGTCGCTCGACTCCCCAACTTAGACAGCTTCAGAGGCGTCCAATAAGCTTTATGAAGAGTGAAAAGATGATTTCTTTTTAACGGGGCAGCTTTCACATATGACCAAAGGGTAGACATAGATACTTGCCCGAGAATCTCGGTGTCTTCATCCGGCATGTCCTTCTTCCAGCTCTCCGTGAATACATTCGAGTTTTTATCTCCAGTCTCGATCATTTTCCAATACCATACTGCTACTTCCTTATGTGTTGGTCTTGCACGGATTGTTTTTATTGAATCTCCATCCCCGGCTAGTTCTTTACTTAGTGATTTTGTCCAACCAAGAAGTTGCAGATATTTAAATCTTGATACTGCATTGTTTGTTAAAGCAGATAGACATTGCCATGGAATTAATTCTTTTTCCACTATTAGTTCTCCCCATCTTGCTATCCCTGTTCTGCGTAACGGGAGAGCCAGGGCATCTTGCAAACAACTCGGTGTACCCGGGGAGTCCCAGATTGGTGTTTCTTGATTGTAATAGGGTATATCAAATAATGTCCTCAGTTGTATCCAGACTCTAATAGCGGCTCTCAATATCTTCAATCTAACTTTCTTGAAAAATTTGGGGTGGCCAAACTTTAAAAGAAAAAAGTCAGCATGTGTGTTATGTGCCTTTGTTAGGGCTTTAAATAGAGGTTGGTAAACCTGACCATCATTTAAGAGTTGTCGTGAATTTTTAAAGTGGAAAGCGCAATAATAGAAGTATAGGTCAGGTGTATACCGCCATTGGGTTTTTTCCTCCTTAGTAAAAGCAAAAAACAAACAAGATAAATCACTTAAATCGGGGAGTTCCCGTGTCACACCCTCCCTGCGTACTTATTTAAAGTACAAGCCCAAACTAAAACTTCAGGTATACAGTCAACCCGAAATCTGGAGAATCCCGAGAGACCACTCATAGTATCTACTAGAAAATCTAGTACTAGTAGAGATTTAGGGGTCATGGAGCAAGGTAGTAATTTAATTTTATTGGAGAATAGTTTTTCCTGTTTAGCAGAGGATATGATCTTATCAAAAAATGACTGTATGCAATTAGAAACTGCGCAAACCTCCACTATTGCAAATACTACCACAACTACTGCTAGCTCCCTCTCTTCTACTTCTTTGAATATCGCCTCTATTACTGTCTCCACTTTAGCTGGACCGTCAACACAACTGGCTGACCAAGGGGAGGGGCCAGCAGAACAGACAGCGGGGGCCAGTTCCATAACAGACAACTTACTTCTGAACCTGATTTCGGAGATGAGAGAAAAATTCACAATCTCTGAAAATAATCAATTGAAGATTCAAGGGGCCTGTGAGGCACTGGAAACTAAAATAAACGATATTATGGGCCGAGTGGAGGTGGTAGAAGCCACAGTAGAAGATCTCTCGAAAAAGGTTACTGAAAACACAGAGGAGATCAAGAAATTAAAATTGAAAGATAAACTCTGGGCAGACAAGCTGGAAAGCTTGGAAAATAGCGCCAGACGAAACAACATTCGGATTTTAAATGTCCCTGAAGATCTTGAGGGGGGAGACATCAAAAACCTTTATAATTGATCTCCTAAATGACCTCCATCCAGAAATTGAGAAAGCGACACTTGAAAATGATATCCAAAGGATCCACTGGGACCCTTTCAATAGACGGGTAGGAAAGAAAACCCCTAGGAAAATCTTAGTGAATTTTAAGTCATACTCTATAAAAGAGGCGGTTCTCTCTCAGGGGCTAAAAAGGGGAGCGTACAATAGGGGAGACTGGACATTTCGCATAAGATCAGATATATCACGCACCACACAGGACAGGCAGTGGGAATTGGGGAAGCAGATACAGGAGTTGAATAGTCTAGGAGCCAATGCAAAACTCCAATTTCCCGCCTCCCTGAAGGTGATGTGGAGGAATAAAATGTACACTTTCAGAGATCCTGTAGAGGTTGGCTCCTGGATCCAGCAGGTTAAAAGCTCATCCAAATAAGATTCTTTTAAATTCTTTCTCATTTTCCTCATCCGTTTGAGAGTGTGAGAGACAAAAAGAGAGGCTTTAGTATGCCTCTAGAGATGAGGGAGGGTTCCCCAGGGAGGGAAGGGGAGGGTAGGGTCAAGGGAAAGCACCAAAGACAAAACACTAGGAAAAAATATGGATCACAGGGTGGGGGAGCATTTTGGGTAAAAAAAATAAAAAAGAGTTCTCATTCACATTATACATTAAGAAGTAGGTTTTTATGGCTGGAAGGTTTCTTGACTAAAATCTGTCTTATAAGTGGTTATGGGTAGTTTCCAACCTTTAAAGATCCTATCCTGGAATGTGAACGGGCTTAGGTTTCCTGCCAGAAGATAGAAAATCTTGGAATATCTGCGATACACAAATTACGATATCATACTCATTCAAGAATCGCATCTTGTAAAAGAAGAGTGGGCAGGAATATTAAAAAAACATAAATGGATAGAATATTGTTTTGTCTCAACACAGACGGTACCGACAAAGGGAGTTGCTATTATTTTTAGGAGAATCAACCGATTAGTCACCGGCAAGGTAGCTGCAGATACCCATGGCAGATGGGTAACCGTTAGGGCTAAGATCAATGCAACTTGGGTAACCTTTGTTAGTTACTATGGCCCTAATACGGATGACCCGTCCTGTCTCCAGTCCCTAATTCTTAATTTGGGAGAGGTAAATGACCAAATTATAATAGGAGGAGATTTTAATGTTGTGTTAAATCCCAACTTTGACTCCACGTCAAAAAAAGCTGCAGAGGCCACACCAAAAACCCGAAAAATTTTGAAACGCTTAATGATAGAGGGTGGTTTATTCGATGTATGGGGAGAAAAAAGGCAGGTTCGGGGGTTGACAGGGGGGGACTTCACTTATCACAACAAGAAACATGCTCACCGTTCTAGAATCGATTTTTTTCTGGTGGATCGTGTTACTAGCAGAGACACGACTAAAATCACCCATCTGCCGGAACATTTATCCGATCATTCTGCCGTCTTATTAGAAATTACCTTAACTCACTGTTCTACTCCACCTAGATGGACTTTGAACCGGGTAATACTTCTTGAGTTATCAATTATTGATAAGATTAAAACAGCGACAAAAGAGTTTTTCTTAATTAACATAAATTCAGCAGCTCACCCTATTGTTTGGGACACATACAAAGCTTTTTTAAGAGGTTTATTAACCTCCCTTTCTATTATACACAATAAAAAAATAAAGGAGGCCATTAAAATAATGGAATTAAAAATTGCCCATAAATCCATAGCGGTAGAATCTATGCCAACCGATACAGTTGAAATACAACAGTTAGCTTTAGCTAGAAATGAATTGATCGATTTATCTAGAGGCATTAAATAAGAAAAATGGGAGGCAAGTAGACTTGCCCACCATGAGTATGGAGAAGGGTGCGGAAAATTTCTAGCGTGGAAATCAAAATCTGACCTCGTTAGAAATACCGTGAAAAGTCTGAAATGTCCAAACACGGGAGGATTATTGAGGATGATCTGGAGATAGAGGAGGCTTTTTCTCATTTCTTCTCAAATTTATATTCTGAAGATTTAATTCCATCTGAAGATATGATGGAAGCCTTCTTTCGGGATCTTCAACTTCCTACCTTATCAGCTACCGACATGGATAAACTGAGCGAATGCATCACTTTAGAAGAAGTTTTGCAAGCTATTACATCGCTAAAAAAGGGAAAGCGGCAGGCCCCGATGCCATTCCAAATGAAGTGTATCTTATTTTGAAAGAGGAACTAGCACCATTTTTACTCCAACTTTTTACATCAGTGTACTCAGGTGCACAGGCGGTACCGACATCTTGGAATGAGGCAACAATTACAATAATTTTAAAACCAAATAAAAATCCACAGTACTGTGAATCATATAGACCCATCTCACTTTTAAATAGCGATCATAAAATCTATACTCATATTCTCACCAGGAGACTAGATAAAGTAGCAGGTTCCATTATACACTCTGATCAAAAGGGTTTTATGAAGGGAAGACAGTTGAAAGAATTAACGCACGATCTTATTGGGGCTATAGACTTGGCAAGTTTATATCAAACTCCATTGGCAGTTTTAACATTCGATGCTGCCAAAGCTTTTGACAAGGTTAATTGGATTTTTTTAACTGAGGTAATTAACCGCTTCAATCTGGGAGAAATTTTCGTGGCGGCAGTAAAGGCTCTTTATAAGAACCCTCAGCTAGCATTCTTGTTAATGGAAATTTGACTAAACAACTAAAAATCTCGCGAGGGACTCGACAGGGGTGCCCCCTATCCCCTCTTCTTTTCAATCTTTATATTGAGCCTTTGGCATGTAAATTGAGATCAAGTCATATTATTTCCCTTTTAGATGTGCGGGCTGGGAAAAGAAAATAGGTCTGTATGCAGACGATCTCATGATCCTGACAGGAAACATAGAACAGGCATTTCCAGAGATCTGCAATCAGTTGGAGAATTTTGGGAAGATTGCTGGATACTCTGTAAACCAGCAGAAGACCGAGCTGATGTTATGGAATTCTCTTAATAAAAACATGCTTGAAAAACAACAAATAAGATACCTCGGGATTCAAATTACCAAGAACATAGATAAAATTGCTCAATTAAATTTTGATAAGACCATGGTTAGTGTACGACAACAGTTACAGGTATGGGAGCTTTTACCTCTTTCTATCATAGGAAGATCCAATTTGTTAAAAATGTCTATTTTGCCTAAGTTTACCTTTCTCTTTGACACCATTCCCTTAGAATTTTCTAAAAATTGGTTTAAGAAAGCGCAAGGGCTATTTTCCTCATTTATATGGGGTAGGAAGAACCCTAGAATCTCTCACAAAAAAAAATGGATGTGACATGTTGCGGTGGACACAACTCTTGAGATGCAGCCTCCAGAACTGGACACTATACGCATTAGGCAGTCTTCACACAATATGCCAAACTTAGCATCTCACAGAAGTATCAGTGTTCCTCAGATGGCATCGATAATTAGGCTTCCAAAACTGACCATATTATCCTGTAGCTGACCTCCACGACAGTGCACAATATTCTAGATGTGTCTTCTAAAAGGTAAGCTCTGAGGGCGTGGCCAAGATGGCGGCGAGGTAGGACGCATTGGCTCAGAGCTCCTGCCCGTCGCCTGCCCTAAAAGAGTTTCTGAAAGGTTTTTCCCGAGCACAGGACCAGCGGAGTAGCGCACCGCCATCCGGAGCACACGCGGCACCAAACGACGCACAGTGGGGTCGGAGACCCGCGACGCCCTTCTGCACTGCGGCTGTTCCCCTGCCGGGGCCTGCAAACCTCGCCTCGCTCAGACGGTTGGCCGCGCTGAGTGGGGACCCGCCGGGAGGCTTTCCCGAGGCATGCATCCAGAGAACTCGGCCCCTGCCACTCACCGCTTTGGAGGGCCCCGTCACCTCCCACGGCGGCGGAGCACAGAGGGTGCGACTCACCCCAACAGGGCCTGCCCGATCTCCGGCCTCCAGCTCCCAGCAGCCGCGTGAGGCCTCGGGCTGTAGTTGCGGCCTGCCCCGCACTCGCGCTCTTCCAGCCACAGCACTTCTGACTCGGCGAGGCGGCGAACCCTTTGATGCATCCGGGACTTCCCCACTTATCAGTGTTTTCTGGCCCGTGGCGGGGTGGTCCTTGGACCCGGATGCCCCGGGGCGTTCGGCAGGCTGGAGGGGGGCGGCCTCTCGACCTAGGGCCCTCACTCTCCCGAGGGCCGTGAAACACACTACACAACGCAGCGGGACCGGGGCTCCCTGAGCGGTTGTGGGGCCATCAACCAACGCGTGGCCTAGACTTCTGGACCCCCTCAGGACCCGGGACACCTCCGCTGACAGACCCTCGCGCCCAGCCTTCGAGGCCCCGCAGCACACCTGGACGACATCTCTCCCGCTGGCAACACTGCGGGGTGAAGGCGAGCGTGGCCGCCATTAGAGGCGGACGCCGCAAGAGGGTCGCGGTGGCTCACGGCGTGGGTCCGCCGCTGCCCCAGCTTGCCCTCCACTCCTCGAAGCAGCACCTGGGCCCGTCACACAGGCGAGCAGCACCCAGACGGGCCCTGATCGAGTGGCAGTCTTCTGTACGAGACACGTGGCGGCCCGACGTTAGCAGGTACGGAGGTGTGTGGGCCCGACACAGGGGACACACACGCTAGCACCCTAAGAGCGTGCCTCCCTTGGATTACAACACCAACCCCGACGTGGCCCTCTACCCGTCCGAGATCTCCCACCCTGTGGCGGTGAGTGCCCCAGTTGCGGCCCGCCACGGGTTGGACTCTCTGCACTCTCATTGCTCGCAAGCCTGCCCCACAACTCGACATCCTGAGGTGCCCTGCTTCACATCCTCACTTACAGGGGGCCCAACCACGCCTTCCCGCGCCGCGGCACCTTAGCATTGGCGGCAGCTGACCGGCGGCCGGGTCTGGCTCTGACACGACACCTTGACGTGTTCCACGCCAGAGACCATCCCTACAGCGCTCATAGATCCTGAGCCAAATCAGCGACGTTATCCTGGTGTTCACACGTACCGTTTACCACTTATCGGACCAGCTATACTCGAACCACCTCCTCACCTCGCCTCACAGACTGACTGGGCCTGGGATTATGTCCACTACAAGGGCAAAGAAAGAAAAGTCGCTAAAGGACATTTTCGCTCGCCAACAGAATACTTCCACAATGGCGCACTCCGCCCTGGGGGGGCTCGACGCCTGTGAAATCCGGAAGCTCGGGTGAGGAGCCTATAACCCGGGCATTTCTGGAGTCTCTCTTTTTAACCTTACGGGAAGATCTCCAGACGGTGAAGAAGGATCTTACCTCCGAAATAAAGGACATTCGCAGAGACGTGGATGGCATCGGGGAAAGGGTTGCTGCCCTGGAGGATAGAGGGGACACTAGAGACACTGAACTGTCCACTCTCCAGCAGGAAGTGATACGACTCCAAGACCAACACCTTGATTTGCAGATCCACCTGAAAGACTTGGAGAACCGCTCCCGGAGACATAACATCCACATCCGGGGATGAAAGCCACAGCAGACACCGATGATCTCTTCACTTTCTCCAGGGAGTTATTCTATCACATCCTCGGTGCCTCACCCGATGCCGACATCAAATTAGACCGCGCCCACAGAGTTGGTCCCCCTCGAGCGAGCAATGCTCCACCCGCAGACATCCTTGTCTGCGTACATGACTTCAAGACTAAGGAGGAGATCATTCACAAGGCCAGAGCTATGCACCCAATCTTGTTCAAGGGTCAGACTCCTGTGCTATTTCAGGACCTGGCTCTCCTTACCTTTCATCGGAGACGACCGTTTCGACCTGTCACGGAACATCTCCGTCAGCAAGGTGTCTCCTACTCTTGGGGCCACCCATTTCGGCTCATCTTCAGACATAACGGTAAACTGACACAGCTGCGCTCCCTCACTGAAGCTTGCCAGTTGCTGGGAATTCCGCCACCCCCAGATGATGACGAGCGCCGCGGCACAGCCTCCGAGCCTGAGGTCTCCCCATCGGGCTGGCGGCGGCAGGGTCGCAGGCGACGAATCCAGCGGCCTGACAAGTCTGAGATTGCCAAAGGCCAGCGGGCGGTCCTTGATTCCATGTCAGAGGCTTTTGCACAACACACTCCAGAATACACTTGAGTAGGTCGGATGACCTTGCTCTCTCTCATTGCTTCTGAGGTGGGCGGCGGGCGGGGCGCGAGCTCTGACACTTGGCCACAACATGGACCCCACACTGACTCTTACCCGGTCATCCTGGGATGACAGACTTTCTCTCTCGACTCCGTTTTGCTTCTGTGGTTTTGCATTTGATTCTTTGTTTGGGGCGATTTTCTTTTTTGTTTCGGGGTCCCTCGTCCACCTTTTCTCCTAATCGCTTAGATGCCCGCTGGGGTCTCCCCTTTGGTATATGTGCTCAACCACTACAGCCTCAGAGGCGATCTCCGAGCCTGGCTATCGCTGTTCTTGGACCTACACCCACGTAGATGCCATCCACCACTCTTAAAATCCTCACTTTGAACGTGCGAGGACTTAATAACCCTGCCAAACGCAGAGCGGTCCTTTCCTATCTTGGCAATGCCAAAGCTGATATATGCCTCCTACAGGAGACGCATCTTTTGTCGAAAGACTGCTACCGCTTAAAATCCTGCATGTTTCCGACCCAAATGTTCTCATCCCGCCCCGCTAAATCTGCTGGCGTAGCCATCCTGGTCTCCCACACGTTCCAGGGTAAAGTCCTCCAGAAAGAGGCTGAAATCAAAGGGAGGCTCCTCACCTATCAATTGATCCTGGGAGGCCTGACATTCACTCTTGGGTCGGTATATGCCAACGAGGGACAAGAGAAATTCCTACACGCTGCGCTCACCGAGGCCACAGCGACAGCTGAGCGCCGGATATTGTTGGGAGGAGACTTGAACCTGGTCTTTGACAACATTATGGACAGATCATGCCAGCGCACGGGCCAGACGGGCGCGCTCTCTGCGGCAGGTCTAGCTCGACTGCAGGAATTAGTCCTAAGAGATCTTTTTGGCGCTGCTCCCACCCCCATAGCCGTGAGTATTCCTTCTATTCAAACGCGCACAAAACGTACGCTAGGCTTGATTACCTCTTGGGTTCATCGCCTTTACACGCACTTGTGACTGACGTTGAGATAGGGGTTGCCTCCCTGTCAGACCATGCCCCAGTAATCGCTACCTTCACACTCCCTCCTCTGCAGTGCGCCAATGGCGCCTCCGCGACGCTCTCCTACACCGCGCAGATGTCGTAGAGCAGATACAGCGCGCCATTAGGGATTACCTCTCACATAATGCTAATCACGACACTTCCCTCTCGACACAGTGGGCAGCACTTAAGGCGGTCATACGTGGGGAATTTGTGGCCATCTCCACAGCAGACAACGTGGGGCGTAGGCGTAAGAGGGACGATCTCACTCAAAAAATGGACTGGAGCAGATGCATCAGAGGACAGGGGCACCCAGGGTATGGCGTCAACTATGGGCTATGCGACAGCAACTCGCTGCGCTAGATCAAGACAAGACTGAGTTTGCGGCCCTTCGATTATGCCACTCGTATTACACCGGAGGGGATAGGTGCGGCCGCCTCCTTGCCCACAAACTTCGGGAAGCCAGGCAGAGACAAGGGGTTCAGGAAATCCGTCGGGGGGGATGGTAGGCGGGTATCGGAGGATTCAGAGATCGCTGAAGCCTTTTGAGATTTTTACGCTCAACTCTATACAGGCCTGCCGCTAGATAACGCCTCTGGCGCTGCTTACCTCGCGGAGGCTGATTTGCCCACCTTAACTAAAGCACAGGCAGACCACTTGGAGAGAGAAATCAGAATAGAAGAGGTTGTTGCAGCCATCTTGCGCCTTAAACCAGCTAAATCCCCTGGGCCCGACGGCTACTCCGCTGCCTTTTGTAAAACGTTTTGCACACTGGTGGCCCCACTCTTGACTAGTCTTTTCAATTCCTTTGCCCAGCCAGGGGTGATCCCTGAAGACATGCTCGAAGCATCCATTGTGGTTATCCCGAAACCAGGGCGAGACAGGACTGTCTGCGGAGCGTATCGTCCCATATCCCTCCTTAATATTGACATTCAATTATATAGCGGAATCTTGGCGGCTCGCCTAGCGCCCTCCATGCCGGGGCTGATAGACCCAGATCAAGCAGGCTTTATCCCCCACCGCCAAACGAGCGATACTACCAAACGGGCCCTCCATCTCATTGAGAAGGCCTCCCGGACGCAGGGGGAGTATATGCTGCTCACCATTGACTCCGAGAAGGCCTTCGATAGGGTCCATTGGCTATACTTGGAACAAGTACTCACGTGAGTGGGGCTGGGGGACAAACTTAGAACACACATCTTAAATTGTTACCGATTCCCCACAGCCACTGTCCGAGTGAACGGCCATACATCGTCCCGCTTCCCTATAGGTAGGGGCACTCGGCAGGGGTGTCCCCTTTCACCCCTCCTTTTTGCACTCTATATGGAGCCTTTGGCTCAGCGAGTCAGACATAACCCTCTAATAACAGGGATCAAATTTGGGAGTGATGTCCATACTATTAGTTTATACGCGGACGATGTCTTGATCTCACTATCAAACCCGATTCCGGCACTGAGAGCCTGCTTCCTGGAACTGGAAAGCTTTGCGCAAGCTTCAGGGTTTAAAGTTAATATGGAAAAGTCTGTGGCGCTTGACCTCTCCCTGTCACCTTCTACTCGGGCATGTCTCCAGGAGCAGCACCCTGTTCAATGGTCAGACGACGCGGTCCATTATTTATGGATCCAGTTGGCCCCCTCCATTCCGGCTACAGCCGCTATCAATTACGCTCAACTGCGATCACGAATTCGCAAAGAACTGGGCCAATGGAAGCATTACCCGCTCTCCTGGCTTGGCAGGGTGGCAGCCACCAAAATGACTATATTACCCCAGATTTTATATGTATTTCAAACTCTGCCGATCCGCCCTCCCGCTGGATGGATCCAACAGACCCAATCCGAGCTTGCGCAATTTATATGGCAAGGCCGCAAACCCCGGTTGAAGCACGCCATAGCGGTCTTCCCGCCTGAGGAAGGCGGCCTCGGAGTTTCCGACCTTCAGCTCTATTTCCAGGCGACACAAATGCGTTATTTGGTTGAATGGAATCGGAGAAACATTGGCTATTTCAAGATCGTGTTGTGGCCGCCACATCCCTTCAGAAAGTTTCCTTCCTTCGAAAGGCACACAGACCGCCTAATCTCTATGCGTCCTATATTACTCGGGTGTCCTTGGAGGCCTGGGATCGTACTAGCATTAAACATAAATTAACTACCTTCCCCTCTCTGCTTACCCCAATATTCGATAACCCCGACTTTCAGCCGGGCATGGGCGAGGCAGCGTGTGTACGCTGGCGCTCTACGGAATGTCGGTCTCTGGGTCATCTCTTCGATGTCGACGGGATCATACCGTTCCAGCAGGTCAAATCGGAGTATGGGATCCCTGAAACCGAGCGACCACGATACCTCCAGATCCGACACTGGGCACTACACCCATAAATAAAGCTACATGCTCACCGACATCTCTCCACATACGAAAAATGGCTTCTCACACGCACATCGGATAGAAAACTCATCTCCGACTTGTACAAAATGCTATTGGCCAGGAACACACATATGTATAGCGCCAGTCGGGCACGCTGGGAGCGAGACCTAGGTAGGTCACTCGGTCACAAAGAATGGGAGGGTGTGTATTACAGGGCTCGCCACTCAGCCTACCATTCGGGACTGACCGAGACAATGACGAAAGTAGCCACTTATTGGTATTACACCCCTGCACGCATCCACTTAGCAGACCCACGACAGAGCGCTGACTGCTGGCGGGGCTGTGGGAAACTTGACACCCTGGTGCACCTCCTCTGTGATTGTGAACACCTACAATCATACTGGACTCAGGTCCTCGACGAGGTGGACAAACACCTGGACACACAAATACCGAGGTTTCCCACTTACGTCTTATTAGGCCTCCCGAACCCCCTGACATACCCTCTTAAATCCCGAAGGGGCCGCTTAATTGCAATCGCTCTAGGCTCAGCGGTTCAGAATATCCTAACCCATTGGCGCACCTCTCAGATCCCCACATTCACGGGTTGGTTGCAGCGATTATGGCATGTCCTAGGGATGGAGAAGATGACCCTTACGCTGGCTGGGAAAGGCTCCGCTTTCGGAGAGCTCTGGCAACCATTCTTGTCCCTTCTCGCTTCAGAATTTCGAGAACTCACCTGCCCCAGGTATTTGCGACTCCTGCGTCTCTCTGATCAGCAGCCGTCAGCGACATAATCCCATATCCACTTGCTGGGCTTCTGCCAGCCCTCATAACTTTCACTACCCCGGTGGACGAGGGAAGGGGAGGGGGTGGAGGGGGGTGGGATAGAGTAAGTTTTATTTCTATGTCCTTGTATTTTGTTGGTTTGTTCCGACTCCTCTGCTTTTGTATACTAGCCACTCGGGGCTCTTATCGCCCTTGCTACTTTGTATACCATGGGATGCCGGACAAGTTGTTTGTTGATAAAATCTTAATAAAAGATTTAAACCATAAAAGGTAAGCTCTCACAAACTGACCCACAATTCCATATATGGCTTCTCAAACTAGACACAGCGTTCCAGATATGGCCCATAGACCTGGGCTCAATACTCCAGGTGAGAATTGCAAAACTATACACAACATTATGTAGGTGGTCTCCAGAACTGGGTACTGCGTTCTGGTTGAGGCCACCAGATGTGAACACAATACTCCAGCTTAGGACTGTAGAACTAAAAGCAATATTTAGTGGGTGGCCTGTAGAACTAGGCAAAGTATTCTAGATAAAGACTCAAAATAAGTAGCAGTGCTGCTGCAGGTCAGGATTAAGAACTGGATACCAAACTCCAGATGAGTCCTCCACAGCTAGTCACAACACACTCTAGATGTAGCTTCCAGTACCGACCACATGAAGAGGGTTGTGGCCTTTATGACTGTTCATAAAAAGGTATGCTGTGACGTTCAGATCTTAACACAATTTTGCTGGGATGGTCCCCAGAACTGGATGCAATCCACTAGCGGTGGTATCCAGAAGTGGACACAACACCATATAAAGTGGATACAAAGTGCTTGTGAGCGAAAAATGTGAATGGCTCATGTTGGGCACGTGGAAGAGTGAAGGCAACAGCAAGACGTACTACAGGTTGAAACGCCGTCGACACAGACCAGCGAATTTACAGCCTGTGGCACTTAATGTGCTTCTGTAAAACTCCAGTATTTGTACCATTTTAAATTGATACTCTCTCGCTGATATTTTCGTTCTTCCTCGTGCCTCACATGCGCCGTTCACATTTTTCGTTCACGAACACTGTCCACTTTATATCGATTGCACATCCATAGAGTAATAATATTATTGCTGCCGAATTTGTTCTTATTCTTACTGCTCAATACAGACTGCGATAATCAATCCTTGTTTCTCTTTTTTCTATGCAATTACTTTACTTTGTGCAAATGTTTTTTTTATTTTTTATTAAATCGTCTTTATTGGTTTTCCACAAGCATAGTACAGTTTGCCAGCTTTATTATACAGAACATTACAGTGACATTTACGAACTTGACACTTGGTGGGGAACCAGGCTGCGTTGCATGCTGGTGCCAGGAAACGTAACTAACATTTTGTATATGTCTTTATATGTTATCAACTTTGTTTGCTGTAACACTTTTCACCCTAAGTGGGATGGGTATGCCCAGACGTGGGTCCCTTGCTCACTGCGCCACTGGATTCAAGCTAGCCTCGCTGAAGAAGGGTGACATACCCTGAAACCGGTCCCAGGATGCTTGTTTCCGGTCCAGGGAGGACCTGGCCTGGCAGTTCGGTCTGGACTGTTCCCATGGGGCACAGGGTCAAGACTGATTTGCATATGGCTGGGTCCAAACTGGGGTGGTGTATTGGGCAAAAGAACGATGGATTTAACCCAGATCTTTTGACTGGGGGAGAATGTTTGCATTGTCAGCATTCCTTCCATCATTTGTTTGCTGTAACACTTTTCGCCCTAAGTGGGATGGGTATGCCCAGACGTGGGTCCCTTGCTCACTGTGCCACTGGATTCAAGCTAGCCTGGCTGAAGAAGGGTGACATACCCTGAAACCGGTCCCAGGATGCTTGTTTCCGGTCCAGGGAGGACCTGGCCTGGCAGTTCGGTCTGGACTGTTCCCATGGGGCACAGGGTCAAGACTGATTTGCATATGGCTGGGTCCAAACAGGGGTGGCGTAGTGGGCAAAAGAACGATGGATTTAACCCAGATCTTTTGACTGGGGGAGAATGTTTGCATTGTCAGCATTCTGTCCATCATTTGTTTGCTGTAACACATCATCAAATAAAGCAACAGACTTTCTTTGTCTCTATATTTTCCCACCAACCAAACGACAGTGAACACAGAACTATACGATCTCATCTAACCTACATGTACTGTGCGATTCAGATCATGTATGAGCTAGGGTGACTGCTTATGTGTGCACTTTTAAGGACAGCGGGAGCAGCGAGAGGGGGATTGCCGCATGCATCGCACCACCGTGTGCACGCGGAAGCTGGAGTTCTCGCCAGTTAGGTTAAATCGTGCCTGAGGAGGGGCCCAACTTGCTCACGTCTGTATGTTAGCGTGTTATTACAAATGCCCAGAGCGAGAAACCGTCTCATCCCTGGGAGGAACTGGGTGTGTTCAATCTGCCTTCCACAAACGACAAGTATTCTTGCCATTGCATGGGGTTAGTCTGTGGGGGGGGGTTACGGGGTGCCTTCAGTGCTTGCGTCGTATGCTCCGCCACCAGCGCCTTGCGGAGATCCAAAGCCAAGTGCGTGTGTTGGGAGCTGCACTCGATTTCCAGGACATAGCTATTCTCCGCTTTGCTAATGCCAAAGCTAGGTCCAGGAATTTATTACGGTTTTTCCGTCCTGCAGTGCGCTTGGTGATCCCAAGTAAAAAGTGTAGGCCTTGCACAGGTATTGTGGTGTCAGTTGCTTCCCCTAGTGTCGCTGCGATCTCGTTCCAGTAGGCGTTAAGGCGAGGGCATGCCCAAACCATGTGGAGTAACTTTGCGTCTGTTCCTAAGCAGCGAGGACATATGTTGACAGAGGTGGGGTACATACGGGCTAGTCTGTGTGGCGTTAAATATGTGTGATGTAAATAATTAAACTGTGTACATTTCAGTCTAGCATTCGTGGATATAATTTTGGGGTACCCTATACACTGCGCCCACTACCTATTGCTCAAGGTAGCTGACAGCTCATAGTCCCAGTATGCACAAAGTGGTGCCAGTAAGGGAATAGGATCGGGCCTAAGGGAACTATATAGCGCTGTTACAGCATGCCTGCCTCTACCATGTGTAAGTTAGGTCTGCAGCACCTGTGACGTGTCTGGTTCTTTCTCAATGTTCCCCCATGTTTGGAGGAATTGTCGCGCTAGTAACGCATGAAGGTACCCTGTGTCATACCAGAGTCCTCCATTAACCCGTCTAGGCTCTGTAGTTGTGCATCTACGAATAAGTCGCCCCAGTTATCCAATCCCACCGCTGCCCAGGACTCTAGTTCCGGACGGTCGTGGCAAGCAAATGAACCCAGTAGAATCTCGAGTGGTAGCATAGGTGCATATGGTGTTGCTTGGCTCTTAGGCATCACGTATCGTTGCCAGCTACGTCTGGCCGCAGTCATTAGCAGGTTACCCTGTTTCCACTGTGTTAGAGCTGTGGAGCTCGATAGCCATTCTACTATGGCTGTACGTCTTAATGGCATTGCCTAGCTTGACATCTCTGCCACATGGGCACTCGCAAGCCATCTCATTAACCACTGGAGCTGTGCAGCAGTATAGTAATGCTCGTAATTTGGTGCCCCCAATCCTCCATCTGTAAGTGGCGGGTACAAATTACGGAGTGCCACTCTGGACCTTGAGCCGCCCCATATCAATGCAACCAGGAGTACTTCCATGTCTTTAAATATACTCTGTGGCAGCCTATGTGGGAGGGCGGTAAAAAAATAGAGAAGCCTCGGAAGTAACAGCATTTTAGCAATGGCCACTCTGCCCATATGGGACAAGGGGAGACCACGCCAGAACGTTAGTGCTGCGCGTGCTCTGGACACTGCCTTGCCCAGGTTCCTATCTATGATATCTGTACTGGAGTGATAAAACTGCACGCCCTGATACTTGAAGGTGTTGAATCCCCATTCCAGCGGGGTTCGAGGCATGGCCTGTCTTTGATCTAGTGGGACCGCTCTCATGGGAAAAACTATTGACTTAGCCCAGTTAACCCGAAGGCACGATGCCTGCGCATGGGTATCTAGGAGCGCCATCAGGTCTTGCAGCACAGCGCTATCTCCCCTGAGGTAAACCAGCGCATCGTCTGCATATAACGAAATTATATGCCATTGCCTATCTGCGTGAATTCCCAGTCCACCCGTTGTCGTAATTTGCATGCTAAGGGTTCCATAGCAAATGTAAACAAGATAGGCGATAGGCTCCAACTCAAACTGTTACACAGAGCCGATTACACCAGCTCAGTGCTTGTCAAGATGGGGGTTCTGGGCTCTTCGGTTTGTCCCAGAGGATGTGGTCGCACCGGCACCTACCTACATCAGTGGTGGGAGTGCCCAATCCTTCGGGGCTACTGGGGTAGGGTCACATCAGCGCTAGTCCTAATATGTCATAAACCCCTCAACGTATCACCACGCCTCTGTCTTCTTACTATCTGGGAGGCCACCGACCTGTCGAGATCTGAGAGATAATGGGTTTCCCTGGGTTGTATGGTTGCAAAACGCAATATAGCCAGAACATGGAAAGGAGTGGCCAAGCCAAGGTTCAGGGACTGGGAAACCGAAATGGATTGGTGCATGCAGGCGGAGAGGGTCATATACGAAGGTAGAGGTTGCCCACAAAAATGGACCAGAATCTCGGGTCCTTCGAATGTAAGCAGAGGGCTGATATGTACACCTTTCAGTGACGTTCCTCCATTGTCAGTGGACCACGAATCCGAGTACTGTTTTGTATATGAAGTAATGTATGAGACACGCGACTGCATTGTAAATCCTATGAATCACTATGACAACTGCTGTATTATCGTAATGAGATCGCTGAAAATGATGGAGATGGCACTGCACCTTTTTATTTTCTGTCAGTGTTGCTTTTTATTTTGTTCACTCAATAAAAAGATTTACAAAAAAAAAAAAGATAGGCGATAGGGGGCGGCCCTGTCTGGTGCCTCGCTCTATAACGAACTGTGGGGAGATGTCTCATCCTGTCCTTTCTCTTGCCTGCGGGTTAGTGTATAATATGCGCACCCAGCATAAATATTTAGGTCCAATACCAAATTTGCCCAGCACTTCCAGCAGATACTGCCACCCTAGGATGTCAAATGCTTTTTCAATATCCAGGGCTGCTAGCCAGGGGGTATCAGTTTCCGCGTGGGCCCAGTCCAGTAGCCTGAACAGACGGCACAAATTCAGACGAGTACTTCTCCCCGGAATGAAGCCGTTTTGATCCTCGTGTATCAGAAGGGATGCTGTTTCTATTAGCCTATTGGCCAGTTCTTTTCCCAATATTTTATAGTCGGCGTTTAATAACGACAGGGGCCGATATGAAGCCATCTGCAGCGGATCCCTACCCGGTTTAGGTAGCACCACTAATAGTGCTTCTCACAAGGATGCAGGGAGTTCTCCCCTCTCATAAGCGTCCTTGTATACGCTAGATAGCTGGGGCACAAGTTGTTCTGAATAAGTAGAGTAAAACTCTGAAGGCCAACCATCCGTGCCCGGAGTCTTACCGCCGCTAGCTGTTTAATGGCGTCGAGTATTTCGTCCTCTGTGATAGGTTCCTCTAGCGAGTCATGCTGGGGTTGTGTGACCTGCGGAAGTTGCACTGTTGCTAAAAAACGTTGAATGTGGGGTAGGTTATCAGTGACGGGCGCCCTGTACAAAGATATATAGTATTTGTAAAATGAGTCGTTAATTGCGCTTGTGTGTTTACAAGTACACCCTCATTGTTGTATATTGCTGTAATGGGAGGTTGGGAAGCGTCAGTTTTCAGGAGCCAAGCTAACATTTTGCCTGCTTTATCACCCTCTGTATGTTGTCGGGCTAGATAGTGTTTGTAATCCAGTGCACAGAGACTGTCTAAAGTCTCCTTGTATGCTAGCCACACCTTGGCTAGCAGAGGAGTCACCTGGGGGTCTGTGGGCGCCAGGCTTTCACATCTTTGGATTTCCGACTCATATCTTTGTAAATCTACCGTCAGTATCATGAGTGAGCCGTATGTCGTTTTGATGGCATGTACCGGAGTGACCAATTTAAACGCATCCCATTCTATGCCTCTATTAGAGGCGGTGCCTGTATTCTTGTGGAAGTATGAGGTGATCGTCTGTGAGATGACAGAGCAGAATGTCGTGTCTCTAAGCGCAGCGACGGAGAGATGCCAGGTCAGGATTCTAGCTCTGAGAGCGCCCCACGAGAGGTGTAGCTGTAGTGAGTTGTGATCAGAAAGCGCCTGTGCTACATATTCCGTGTGCGTTACCCTAGCCAGGGTTTCCATGGTGCAATATATTGCATCAATTCGCGTGTGAAGATCATGCAACGAGGAGTAATGGGAGTATGTGTGCGTTTCAGGGTGTTGGCTGCGCCATGCGTCTTTTAGCTGCATGTGGTCTGCCCAGTCTCTCAGGTACCTTGATAACTGAATGGATTGCGCTCCCAGGAGCGGCAGACGTGAGCGGTCCAGATCAAGGTCATACGTACAATTATAATCCCCTCCCCATAGTGTTGGTGCTGTAGGGTCTGAGAGCATGCAGGGCGTGAGTGACTGTAGGAACTGTGCTTGCCCAGGGTTCGGGGCGTACAGGGAGATGAGTGCCAATGGGGATTCATCTAGCAGGCCCTCAAGTGCCACGTAGCGGCCCTGAGGGTCGATTCAAGTGTGTACCACTTTTAAAGGTGTGCCTGGTGCCACCCATATAAGGGCGCCTCTAGCATACCCAGAGTATGTGGTGCCTATGACTGTGCCCCTCCAACGCTTGCGCAGTGAGGCTAATGTTTGTGTGGTGAGGTGCTTCTCCTGTATTAATGCAATTGAGACCTTGTGGGAACACAAGTATTGATATACTTTGTCTTTTGACACATCCTGCCAGCCCTCGCACGTTCTAGGTTAAGAGTGTGTAATTGTTGTTAGCCATTCAGTCCCTAGAGAAGGAAGAGTAGAAAGACCCCTCAATGTGCTGCCTCCCCGCTCAGCCGCCTGGCCCACATTGACCCACCCCCTCCCCACAACTGCCCAGCTGTATACAACATTGCTCAGTTGCTTCGCATACCTAGCATTGTAGGAAATAGAGATCGCATTAAACAATAAGAACATTCCCCTAACTCCCCACCCGAGGCCGGCTTGCCAACGGGCAATTGGCCACATGCACTGAAATGTCATCAAACTTGTTGTAGAACAATTGCTATCTCAGCCACTTAACGTTGTTTGGGGGCGCAGCTGTATTCTGTTCCAACCTAACTTTGGCTTACATATATTTATCAACACTATGATATCTCATAACTCAGACCCTTGTATAGGTGGAGATGTGTGGTGCAGCGGCCAGGGCAGCTGACTTCGGAGCACAGGGCTCACGGTTCGATCCCTGGCTCCGGCGGCAGGGCAGCTCAGCACCATGTGACTCTGGGCAATAGCTCACTTAATTTCCACGACGGCCCCCAGCGCCTTGAGACCCGTAAGGGTGAGTAGTTCGCGCTTTACAAATACGGATTTTGTATTTGGAAAAGAAGAAATACAAACAATTGAGGCGACCCCCCACATTGGTGTCTAGTCATTCAACCACAAGCTGTGGATACTCAGAAAAAGGATATTCAGGGGGTTCCCCAAGCTCTTTTGCCGTCTGCTGATTTATCACAGGATCTCTTCCCCACTACTTTGCATGTTTCAGGGCATCACCCAAGTTAATTTGCTGTCTGTGGGGTCCTCTCCGGGCCTCCTCCTCGCAGCTCTTCACGTTGTGAGTCTGTTAAGGATAACAGGCGGTCCTGCCCGCCGTCCGAGTCAGATCTAGTGGGCGCTGTAGTGTTGTTAAGGTGTTCCGCCGTTTTTATGGCCTGCTCCGCTGCCACTTGCTTCTTGGTAGGCCGTTGTATCTTGTTCCTCCCACGCCCTCTGCGTGCGCCTACTAGTTTCCAGGATGGTCGTGAGTCTGCCAGGGTAGTGGGCGGGGGGTGTGCTAGTCCATTTAGGTCTATCCAAGACCAGGCTTCTTCTGGAGTAGAGCAGTATATATTGTATTCTTTGTGTCGGATGCGCAGTTTGGCTGAGTATTGCAGCGCATATTGTATCTGGTGCTCCCTTAGGCATTGCTTAACCTCCGTATAGGAGGATCTACGATGTTGGACAGTCAGGGTGTAATCAGGGTAAATATGTACTGTTGCGTTCTCAACCTGCCAGGGGCCCCTGGACCTGGTCATTTGGAGGATATGGTCTCTCTCTCGGTAGTTAAACAACGTTGCCACCACTGGTCGCAGTGGATTGCCCGGACGTGGAGGGCCACCCGGAACCCTGTGTGCCCTTTTTATTGAAAAGAATTTGGAGACCTTACCCTGTAGGATTTCGTTGCTGAGCCAGGATTCTAGATACAGGTCCTTGGCTGGTCCCTCTATTCGTTCCGGTAACCCCACAATGCGAACATTGTTCCTGCGGGAGCGACCTCCTGGTCCTCCACCCGACTCGCCAAGTATTCCATCTTTTGCTGCAAGGATTTAAGTTGGTCTGTGGCCATAGACACAGTGGGGCGCAGGGCCGCCAATTCAGATTCCGACACCTCCACTCTGGCCTTAAGTTTTTTATGATCCTCTCTCAGGAATCCCATATCAACGCATAGTATGTCTATTATGGGCCCTAATGTAGTCTTAATGTCCAGTATTGCTGCCATCAGTTCATCGAACCAATGTGAGTGATCTGGTGGGGCACTTATATTGGGAGCACCTTGTTGCACTGCATTTCCTCCGTCGGCTGCACACGTCGTTTCAGCCTGCTGGGGCTGCGATTTGTCCAAGCGTGGCTTTCCCATTGTGTGTATGGACGCTGGTTGGGCCCTCTAGCAGTAGAAGTACAGTCTTTCCCCCCGTGTGGCGGGCCTTTATGGGGCTTTGAGTAATCTTCCACCCACACCACGCAGGGTGTGGTGCAGTGTCGCCCTCGCTCTGCTAATCTTGATATGCCAAGTGGTACAGCCCCTATATTCTCGTGTCCCAAGGGGGAGGGGGGAGAAAGCATGTGCGGTGTCTCAAGACACACGGCAGGCAACTAAGGATCTCGCCCTGCACAGCGGTCCGGACTGTGGTCCAGGCTTATGTGCGCTCGCTTTGTGGGGGGTGCCAGGCCGCCCAGGATATGTCTGAAGCAAATGCGGGAAGGGAAGTTCCCAGTGCTTCACAGGCCCTGAGCTTCTAGCTCCTGCACATTGGCGCCGCTTCCGATGTCTTCAAACACCCCAATGATGGGCCCCTGCATCGTCTATAGGGTCGGCGGCAGTCCAGGGCCCCTCGTGGTTTCCCTTTTGTGTTTTGCAAATGCTTTTGATAGAGCGCTCCTACCTCGCTGATGATCCCATGGCGCAGCGCGAGTCGCTAGGCCTCCAACGTGACGGCATAGTCTCAGCCGAGGTCCGCGGTCGCTGGCAGACACGGCGCCGCACCTCCAGCGTCGCTCTTGGCACACCTCCGCTCCGCAATTGGGGGTCAGTATGCCTGCAGGGGGCTTCCGCTGCACATTACACTCCGGATAAGTGGCTCATATAGATGAAATTTAGGATAATTGGGCAGGCCACGCACGGAGCTCAGCAAAGCATGTCTGCACTCGCCGCCATCTGGCTTGTGCAAATAAGTTCTTAATACCTGTTCAGACGTTGTTTGCTATTATACTCACCCAGGTCTCAACTGGGTATATGGGTTTTTCTCCTGTTGTTTACTGTTAGGGATCAGATTAAGTCACAATTTGGATTTTATTAAGGCTCTGATTATGCCACCATTCCGATTTTGACAGACTCTGAACAGCAGACACTGAGCGCACTGCTCTGATCATGTAATATATTTACATTATTACAGGCTCTGCTTAGGCAGAGGCTCTGTTTATAAATGGGCTCTACTTAAGTTAGGTTTCTTGTATGAATATACCAGCACTTTCGTTATGTTGCAGTTTTTGTAGCAGAGTTCAGGATATATCATTACTGTTATTGTACCAGTGCCCTTTTTCTTGCCTTATTTTCTGAGAAAGTATCTTGTGAATAGCTGTGGCAAATTTACTCTTAAGCACTCACTTGATTTCACAAAATGTTACTTTAAATAAACCCAGATTGTACCTGCACTCCAGTGCCTAGGTAGCCATGTGAGATCAAGGAGATCTCCCTCCAGTCTGATATTCTCGATTTGATCACACTTTTATAATTCTTGGCCAGCTCACTTTATCTCACTGTGCCACAGTTCCTTTGTTTGCCACAACTGTACACTTTCAGCAAGCGCTATAGCAATAAGTGGATATTTAAATTTTTGCAACTAGTTATACTCTGCAAAGTATTATCAGATTCAAAATGCAATGGGCTATTTATGCATTAAAGTTTGGCTTACACATGCAAAAGGTGTATTTTCACACATAAAAGGATTTACCTACACAAAGATTTTCATGATCCAATCTATTCACAGAAGCTGGTAGTCAGCCAGAAGTTACCGGACTTCAAAGCACAGTCAGTTTGTCCCGGGTCTGGTGGCTTAGTGGACTAATGAGTCCACTGAAGGGACCTGTGTTTAACGTCATGGTCACAGGTTAAAATCCCGGCGGGTCCATTCAGCCTTTCATTCTTCTGAGGTCAATAAAATGAGTACCATTGAATTGGGTAACAATAAACATCTGTTGTTCAGCACCAAGATACCCTTGGGTCAACGTGCGCTTTACAAATACACGTTATGTTCCCATCCTGGAAATGGTAAAAGATGTATTCATGACAATGAGTTAAATCTTTCCTAGGGTGGGAAGCGATCCTGAACGTAGGACTATAGGGAAAGGAGTTTGTCCATGGGGGGAAAATATTTTTCCCATGGAGAAAAAAGAAATGTAAGTTCTAACTGGTGGATTTGAACTTGCTCTGTGGAATTTTGCATGAATAAATATACTTGTGTAGATTTACTCTTGCGAAAAAGGAGTTCATTGAAGTTTGCTAGGAGTATGCCTGGAAACCAGCTACTAGTTTTAAATTCCTGAAATTCTTACATCTGCACCCAAGCAAAATCAGATTCGAGGGTGCACTTTTGTGTCTTTCGTTAAGAATGCATGCCTACTTAATTGTTTTATGTTGTTTATAATGGATTTACCATCATCAGCTATTATTGCTTTTTCTCCAAATGGTGGCATGCATCTAGCATGTTTATTAAATGATACCTTGGAGAAAAGGTATTTACAGTTGTCCTTAAACATTGCCTGATTGTTTTTCTTCAAGTTGCACGCAATTTTGGGTACATTTTATCTTGAAAGCGCACAAACTGTACTTTAAGATCAAAACAGTCAGCAGCCTTCCTTGCAAATATTTTTAGGTACATTGTTTGGTTTAAAAATCATCAGTCTTGCTACCGCTTTTCTTCATGTATTGGCATATAATAAACGATCTTTCTGAGAGCATTATAAATAACCACATACTGTTACATTTTGAAAATGTATGTATGTTTTTATATAGGAACCTCTGTCAATAATGCACGCTGAGCTAACAACTCCCTGTATTTCCTTGAAGTGATTGCACTAACAGTGAAGGCTTTGTTTTAATGATCCATTTATACAATTTTGAATAACTTATACATATGGGTCCACATCTTGCCTCAGCAGCAATCATCTTTCCCACAGCCTTGTCACACTGGAAACTTTGTGAATCAGTGCTTTGAGCCTACTTGTCCAGGGGACAAAATATTGTTCTCCTTGACCCCAAACAATACAGCCTGGGCATCAAGCAATAGAAATGAAAAAGTTCCTAGTAAACATGAAGGAAAGTTCCAATTCTATTAAGGACACGGAGTCGAGGATTATGTTTTAACTTTTTTTATTCCTCCTTCCAGCAGTTTTTAACAAAGACAAAACTCTCCTTCCCAGCATGCAGAGGCAAACAGTGGAGGTCAACAGGTTAACCAATCAACTGTGCCATTGTTCCACAAAAGCCTATGCCATCACGTTCTCTTCCTCTTTCTTGACTGCGACATGAGGCTGTCCCCATCATCCTTTCACTCTGCTTTCAATCCCTCCGAACCTGAAAGGCAGTGAAAACCCAAATGAAACTGAACATCGGAAGGACACGAGGAACAATAGCAACTCTTGGGACTAATACCAAATAACTCAACACTAGAAGCAAGGCAGAACCCA
This sequence comes from Calotriton arnoldi, assembly GCA_963921515.1. Taxonomy (NCBI): domain Eukaryota; kingdom Metazoa; phylum Chordata; class Amphibia; order Caudata; family Salamandridae; genus Calotriton; species Calotriton arnoldi. Next base: position 427,854 of record CAWUFW010006501.1, on the reverse strand, counting down.
ACAACAAGCAACTAAACAAGGCAGCAACAGAGAAACCTGAAAGAATGTGTACTTGTACCTAAACTCCGGTGTCCCACGTACATCCAAGGTAGAATTGCGGATGAGCCTCTTTCTCTGGGTAGGGGGAACAGTGACCCCCAGGAAACACAAGTAGGAATAATCCTTCCCTCCTTGTTCTTAATAGAATTGAAACTTTCCTTCATGTTTACTAGGAAATGTTTCATTCTATGTCAAGACAGGAGGCGAGGATTATGCTAGTTCAAAGCTTGTCTACCACCAAAGACGCCATATTCATTACTGTCTTAAAATAAAACTGCTTGAACATGGAGTCCGAGGACCAGTCCGCTGCGTTAATAATGTCTTCCAAGCTAGCTCCCAGGGCAAAAGCCTTCAAGGCCGTGGCTCCCCTAACAGAATGAGCTCCGACATGAGTGACATCTACACCAGCTTCCTGCATTACCCAGCAGATCCAGCGAGCAGTGGTGGGAGGAGCAACCGCCTTGAACGGTTTCGTGAAGGAAATCAGTAACTGACGTTCGCCATGCGGACGGAATTCCTCCGTCATTGCTTCGTAAGCCCGCAGGCACCTTACCATGCACAATTTTGGGGCTTTGTCAAAAGCCGGGTTGGAGACCAACCTGGAATCCGTCTTTGTTCTGCGGGCGATGTGGAATGTGACTCCCTGAAGGGGGAAGACCTGACCCGAGATGTCCAAGGATCTTAAGTCTGATACTGGCCTGCAAGACACCAAGCACAATAACATGGCCAGTTTCGCAGACAGCTGCTTACGAGAAAGATATCTATTCGGTTGCCAGGCCTTGAAAAGGTTTAAAATCTATTGAGGCTCCGGAGAAAGAGACAGCCAAATACCCTCATCAACTTACACACCAGCTGATGCTTCCCCACAGGGAAACCCTGTACTGACAGGTGGACGCAGAAATAGCAGACCAATGGGAATTTCATCGTATGGTAAGCCAAGCCCTGAGAAGCCAGGAAATTCATGACATGGACCCATTCGCACACCATGGGATCCTGGTTGTGCCCAAGACACCAACCAACCCATCTTACCCAAGCCGACTTGTAGCGCTAGCGCTTGATGTGCCTTCGGCCCTGGCTGCTGCGAGCATCCGTTCAGCCTCTCCTGAATGGCCTGACACTCTCCAATGATGCCAGAAATCCGCCACTCCATAAGAGGCATGCAGCCTTGGAAGAGTAGAGTGAGCTGGTTGCCCTGCAGATCCCAGAATCCCAGAGATCTGGGACTCTGGGTAGAAGGATTGGACCATACTTGAGACCTCCAGAACGAAGTCGCCCTCTGCCTGCGAACCGGTGCCATCAGTCTCATGATCATGGCGAAAGGGGAAAGGCATACCCCGACTCCACTGCCTAAACCTGCAGGAATGCATCCAGGGCCGTCCCTAGCGGGTCCGGTTTCCAGCTGAAGTAGCGAGGAAGCTGGTGGTTCAGCTGCGAGCCAAACAGGTCTACAGAGAAAGGACACCCAAAGGGCTTCCAGTCTGTAAAAAACCAAGGGACTAAGCTGCCAAAGGCTCATGTCCAAACAATCCCTGGAGCACCAATCCGCCACCACAGTGGACACCCCGGGAGGTACTCTGCCGTCACCGAGATGTTGCGGGACAGGCAGAATGTCCAAAATTCCTTGGAAAGATTGGCCAGCACCTTGGACTTGGTGCCCCCCCCCCCCCAGTGATTGATATACCTTACAGCCGACACATTGTCCATCTTAAGAAGGACGCTGCAGGCGAGCCTGTGCTTTGTCCAACACTTGATCGTGAAGGACCCGGCAATCAACTCCAGACAATTGATGTGAAGCTGCTGCTCTTCTGCGGACCACTTTCCTCCTGTGAAAGAGTCCCTGCAACGTGCCCCCCCATTCGAGCATACGGGCGTCAGACTATATCACCTAATCGGGATCAGAGCCGAAAATAGCCTGACCATTCCATGCCTCCAGTGGTCGAGCCACCACCTTATCTCGTCCTTGACTTCATCGGACAGCGGAACCAGCTTGGAATACTGTAAGCTCCGTCGCAGGTGAAAGACCTTGAGACGCTGGAGTGCCCTGTAATGAAGGGGGCCCGGGAAGATCACTTGAATAGACGAGGAGGGAAGTCTCACAATCTGAGCCACCTGATGGAGGGAGGTCATTGACCTGGACAACAGCCTGCTCTGCTCCCTATGCATCTTTGCCACCTTCAGAGGAGGCAGGCTCAGAGATTTCTGCACCGAATCTATCACAAAGCCCAAGAACGTTAACTGCCTCGTAGGAGTCAGCACCGACTTGTTCTCGTTGACCACAAAGCCCAGCCTCTTAAACAAATCCATTGCCATCTGCAGGTGGCGGGACAAACGTTGCGGACACTTGTCCAGCAATAGGAGATCGTCCAAGTAAATGATGAGCCTGAGCCCTCAAGCCCCGAGGAGCTCCACCACCGGCTAGAGCACATTGTTGAACACCACGGGGCAGACAAGAGCCCAAAAGGGAGGGTGTCGAACTCGTATACCCGATCCTGCCACCTGAATTGCAGGAACCTGTGGTGGTGGGTGTGATAGATGTGGACGGAGAGATGCGCGTCCTTCAGATCTAGGCGCACCATCCAGTCGTCAGGGCGCAGAAGGTCGTGCAGAAGATGGATGCCCTCCATCTTGAAGTGGTGGTAAACCAGCCAGCCACCGTCGGAACTGTCCACCAATAAGATATTGCTGAGGAAACCCCGCGGGTGGATGCACAATCTGGTTATCACTCCCTTTTGCAGAAGATCTGCCACCTCCTAATCTATCAAGGCCGCCTGATCGTCTGCAAAAACCAGCATGCGAGGAGGGGACCTCTGAACCGGGACCCATAAAACTCTATGTGAAATCCCCTGACAGTCTGAAGCACCCAAGTATCCGAAGTGAGGCCCTCATAGTTTTGAGTAAACAAGGCCAAACAGCCTCGAACCTTTACAAGGGAAGAAGGAGATACTCCATCGTGCATGGGACTGATGGTGGCCTCTGGCTGGACCTCTGGAACTGCGAGCGTGGGAGTTTCTGCGGGATTGGAAGAACTCTCTAGACCTAGGTTGATCTTGGGTCCGCTTAGCCTTGGGAAGGGGCTTGGGTTTAACAGTTGCCGCCTGGGCTCCCCCTTCGGCGGCCGGCACCGACAAAAACCAGAGGGTTGAAGATCTTCTTGATTGAAGTTTGCGCCTTGTACAACGACGTGAACATGGCCACAAACTTTCCGAGCTCGTTTTTTAAAGTGTTCCCTGAAGAGCCCGCCTTACCCCACCTCAAGCTCTGACTTCCTTGTCCAGAGGCTTCCTAAGGCGGCCGGCCACATAAGCTGGCACTTTCTCCGAGGGAAACCACTCTGCCGAACGGGAGTGAACCAGGTCTTCCGGATCTGGTATATCTGAGGGTTCGCTGGGATACGAAGACCCAGTGGGGGCTTGAACTAGGGCTGGGTGCCAGGGTCTAGAGGGCCCTGCTTCTTCAGGATATTCGGGGTCATCCTCCGTCTCCAGGTTGGGAGACCGCTCATCAGGAGCAACAATTAAGGGCTCAGGCGCTTCCATAGGTGCTGGTCGGGCTAGGAAAGCCTTCTTGAGGCCATACTGGAGTCCTGCGTGTCCTTCTGCGCTTTTTTTAGGGACAGAAACCATAGGGGAGTAAAGAGCATTCTGGGGGGGGGGGGACACAGGCGTACGCTATCTCCATCAGGCGGTACTCTCAGGGACCCAGTGCTTCCGCTACTGCCTGGTGGATGGAGGCATCAACCGCATCGCAAAAATCATCATCATCATCCGGGGGAGAACCTGGAGTGACTCCTCCTCAAGATTAATCCTCATCCATATTGCCTAGGCAGGAAAGGAGCAGGAACCGCACAGGGAGGCCAAGAAAGCAAGAGAAGGATACAGACCACCCACAGGGCTAAATATATGTAACTGAGCAGCCAAAGGCTAATGCGAGTGACTGGGAATCAGTCTCAGTCAAAGCACATGAGGTGTTAAACACACTGAATTTAGGCAGCCAAAGGCTAGTATGGTGGCTTGGGACCAGCCGAGATAGGACGCGCTACTCGCACTGAGAGGCAGGCTCATGCGGGGCCTGACTTGCCCTATGTAGTGAGAGGGTGTCCGTTTCGCCTGGGCCGGGCCCGAACAGCCGGAGCAGCGCTTACAGCGTGGTGAAAATTGACAAAATACAGACCCACGAGGGAGACTACCTCACGGGCGTCAGGCTGTTTACCATAAGTTACAGACCTGTGAAAACGGGCGTCACGGCTTCCAGGCGGCTTGGGGGAGGTCACAGGCTCCGCGGGGGAAGAAGCGCGTCTCAGTGGAGAAACGGACGTGACTGCCTGCGGAGCAATGAGACGCGCTAGAGCGCTCTGACACCCTCAGGCGGCCCACCAGCCTCACCGCACTTGCGCGGCCGGAGCTCACAGATGCGGCAGCGAGTGGAGCGTTTGAAGAGTGCTCCAGCTGCCTGAATAAAGTCAATGCGAGCGCTGAATCTTGAGAAAAGCAAACGATGAAACATGCAGTGAATAGTAAGAAAGGTAACTTAACTGCCGGAGAGCAGGAAAGAAAGAGGACGTGATGGCATAGGCTTTTGTGGGACTATGGCACCATTGATTGGTTAACCTGTTGACCTCCACTGTTTCCCTCTGCATGCTGTGAAAGAGAGATTTTTTGTCTTTATTGTTGAGAACTGCTGGAAGGAAGGATAAAGAAAGTTAAAGCATAATCCTAGCCTCCTATCCTGACATAGAATTCCATAGCCCTACCGAATTATACTTGTGGGCCTGTGCTTGGGCCGTCAACTTAAAGTCTAATCATCCCCATTTGTCCATGTTATATACGTTGTGTAATTCTTGGGCCAATCACTTAATCTAACAGTGTCTCAGTTCATCAGGCCCCTTGTTTGCCATAATTATGAGCATATTTGAGCACTGTATTAATGACTGAATATTTACATTTTACACGTTGATGAGCTCTACAGGGTCTTGTCAAAGTTGTGTTGGTCCGATAGTCAAAGCGAATTTAATGTTCCCCATACAAAAATTGATTTTGCACTTGTAAAAGTATTTACTCATGTTAAGATGAGTAAATCTGGCCACATGGGCTTGGAGTGAATGGGAAGCAGTTGTTTCAGAGCTGGAATTTGTGATGAATTTGTGCGCTCCCACAGACTTGCATGTTTGTGAGTAGCCATAATCGCCCCTCCCCACTCAGAAAAAGGATGGAAATGTACTCCTGAAAAGGGTGGAGTTAAATAGTTTCCATGGTGGGAAAGATGATGGCTGCATCCCGAAAAAAAGGTGGGCATATAGATGGAGGGTGTAAGAAAGTGGATCATTACTGTTGGTTTGGGCAGCTACCCACCTTAAGGAAATAATGACACTGACTTGTCAGGGTGAACCCCAAATTCACTAAATGAATTTGAGTTCTTTCCCCTGGTAGCTATGGCATAGAGCAAACATGTGTAACGTATGGCAATGTGTAAAGTATTTATACAGTACCAAAACAGCAATGAAGTTAAAACGCCATACAGTAAAAATTCCAAACCGAGTTAGAAACATGGAGTAAAATCTTCTAAACAAAAATTTACCTCAAAACGACAAATCCATTAAGGGGAACCGGAAATATGAGTTTTAAAAATTTTAAGAGAGAATAGTGCCGAAAAGCACCAAGTGCCAATGATAGTCAATGATGAACCGCGGGTCGGATACACCAACTAGGTTCACCCTGGTCAAAGATTTTACATTCTGGCTTAGTCTTTTAAGTTCCAACTTTTCAGAGATTCTTAAGCAGCTCCTCCTGTTTACTTCTAATGGTGCACGACCTCAGGGATAGCTCTTAGGGCCCATGACTTAACTCAAGCAGAGGCCACCAGCAAGGTCCAGTCCAGGTCAAGTTGCTAATGGTTACCTGGGCACTCCAGTGAAAAGGCCTCTGGCAACTTGTTGTGTGCCTCTAGCCTCACAGGAGGTCAGCCAACTGACCCTTGGAACCTACTTTTTTTGTCTAGTCCTCTCAGTTCACAGACAGTAGGTCCAGTCCTCTTCTGATCTACCGTGGGTCCAGAAGGTGTTATGAGGATCGTGCCTTGGGATTTATGGTTGACACCAGCTAGTGGGTGAATCCTGACTTCTCAGTTACTAGTAGCTTAAACGTTCCTGGGGCACCCCTACTAACTTTAGCAGCAGGTCTTGTTTGCCCTACTGCAAGCAATCCCACTGTGTCGCCACTCCTAAAATCAAAGATGGAGAAACCCTTCCTCTTCTGTACAGAGCTCTTATGTCCACATAGAGGTGTGGCCAGGGAAATAAACATTCTTCTCCTGTATGGTCACTCAATTCCAGTATTAGGGGTAGTTTTCCTCCTACTGGGCTCAGGGGCATAGCTCAGCCCACAATATTCAGAGGGAGCGGGGTAAATCATATGAGATATCCCAGGAATCATCTTGGTGTTCCCAACTAAAAAAGATTGAGTGACGTGCGTTGGCTGGGGATAACTGTTGGGAGGGGGGGGGGGATCGGCGAGGGGTATGGCTGAGGGAGAGAATTTATGCTAGTGGAGGTGGACCAGAACATTCCTAAAGTCATTAAATATTCAAATCTATCTAAGCAGGAGGCATTTGTGTGTTGTATAAAAAAGCATGACAAAAGTGGGCAATAAAAGACTGGCGAGTTGAGTACATGGCATTGAAACTTTAACCAGTTGCAATGCATTCTCAGGAGGTGCAGTATCTGCTGCAGTGATTTCTGTGTAAACTGCAGGTCGTAACTTTCATTGCAAGTAAGAGACCCTACTGGATTTATGTGCCTGCTGTGTAAAGATGAAGAGTCATCCTATGTGTCTTTTTGGGTGTGTTTCAAACAACTCCGTTTTATTTTAATTTTATGATAGCTATTTCTTATACTGTAAACTTAACTTCAGGAAGCAGCAGATGGTTTTAAAGTTAACATTTGAATGTCACTCGCGTCCCCTCTAAAAACACTTTTTAACGAACTTTATTAGGTTTTGTTTCTTAAGGCATACAAACAACAAGGACATAAAGCATGCATTCTGTGTCATTCCACATATTATGTACACATCAAGGTGTACAAACAGAGAGAATACATACCAATCAGTTGTTATATTTTGCATACAGCTTCAGTTGACAAGACATCTATAGTAATATGTTGAGGTAATTGTTATTTTGTGTCCAGAAGAAATAGAATTAAAAACATAATTAACAAGCATAAACATCCCCGTTTCCCACTCTAGCCCTAACTCGTTGTCTGTAATGTGTAATGGGACAGGAAGTGATGGCATTGGAAAGTTTCGAGACGGGAGGCAGTGGGGAAGGGGGAGCACGGCGTGAAGTCTGTGGCAGTGACCATAAGCAGGCGTGCATTTAATCGGAGAGTGAAATCAACAATGGTTGTTGAAGATCCGTTATAGGGAATGCCGGGGAGGGACTCCTAGTTTGCAACCGATGAGGACAATATGTCGCATCTATGGGTCTCTAGTCTTCTGCTGTCTGGGACTTGAACGATTCTGTTAAGGCATCCCAGGTCGGAGCTATGGGCTTTTTATGGAGTGCGCGGTACTCCTCCCTTCGTAATGCAATGCTCTCTGCAGTGCTCCAGTGTACAACCTCCTCGCAGAGTCCTGGGGGACTTACAGCTTCTAGTAATCTGTCTTTTGGCCAGTATAAGCATGAGAGGATTTTAGACCCCTTGGGACATGGGTACAAGCCCATCAAGCAGTGCTCCGCCATGTTCCAGTGACGGGATTTCTGCCATACTCGACAGGGCAGTGTGGATCTCAACCCAGTAAGTACTTGGGGAGGGGCAAGCCCGGAGCATATGCATGAGTTCCGCTGGGTCATTGCGGCTTCTAGGGCAGCTATGGGGTACCACAGGAAATGTGATGTAACTTCTGAAGGGTCACTTGAGCTCTATGAAGTAGGGAGAATTGTATGAATTTGAACCACTAGTTACGGGAGATTGTGCTGGGATACTCAAGTATAAACCGCCATTCTTTGTCATGTAGAACCCAACCTAGATCATCTTCCTATTGGTTCCTAAGAGGAGCTGGTGAAAGGTGTAGATGGGACCGCAGGCCTTCGTACAGCCATTTTACCAAATGTATGCAGATTCCCATTTCATGTACTGCTGGGATGAATGAATGTGTCTCTGGTTCTGTCTCCGGGTCACCTCTAACTTGAGGTGCGACATATAGAACATTATTGTGTGCATGAAGTCAGTTTGAAACCAGATTACTAAAAGAGTAATCTTATGAAGAGTTGGGGAATAGCAAAATGTTAACGGGATGTTCCCAGACAGCACACTGTACAGGTATTTACATTACACATGTTTATTATTTCAGGTTCGGGAACATAACACAAAGTGCCTACCATCATCCAACTTGCTGAAACAGGGGTTAGAACCCGGGTTTGCAGTTTTCAAGGGTAATAAGAGTACATTTGAATCTAGTAATAATAGAAGTAGGGCTGGGCTTAGTAGCAGTAAAGTTGGGGAAGTTTGCTCCTTGCAAAAAAACAAAAACAATGTTCCTTTAATTTGAGAGAAAAGTGTTACTTTAGCCATGAATTTCAATGGGCTGAGGAGGAGCGGGGACTAAATTGGATGTGGCTTTAGAAGCATATCTAACAAGCATTTACAATGCAATAGGTCTTTGCGAAAGTTTGAGCTATTGGCATTTGTAAATGACACTGCCTTTTATTTATGTGTTGTTTTTTAAAACTGATAAATAAAAGGCATTGTCATTTACAATGCCAATAGCTTAAACTCTTGCAAATGCAAGACCTATTGCATTGTAAATGCTTGTTAATATATGGGAGCATTTTTACAAAACTATCCACGCAGCCCTTTATAAATAAATTCCTGAAAACCGTGTGGGATTTAACTGCGTTACACCCGTGCACTGCAAGTGGTGCACTGTAGAACCAAGCACAAGCCCACCCCGGCATTCCACCTTTAGGCTGCGCAATTTTACGTAATTCACCAAACACGCACTGTGGTTTAGCACATACTTTACAAACGCTGGCGCTCCCGCCCCCCCCCCCCCCCACACCCACCCCACCCCCATCCGCAGTGCATGCCTCCTCTTTTAATGCTAGGCTTGTGTCTAACTTTAATGCAATTGGTGCTGATTTAAAGAGCTCTGATACCTTCGTGTAAATTTTGCGCTATATAAAAGTGCAAACAAATAAATAAAAAAGCCTACCTGTACCACGTTCGTTCTTATTCTGCGATGCCGCATGCCTTTGGGTCCCTGTACTGATTAACTGCACCCGGCTGTGGAAAACCTCCACGGCAGGAACAACGTGTTGCAGTCCCCAGTTTCGGACTTGCTCCCCTGTTTTGTCATTGTACCAAGTTCCCTTTCGCGGGTTGTGGGACATGCTCCCCAGTTCTGGACATGTTTCCGAGTTTCATGCAGGGGTCAGTGGACATGCTCCCTAATTCTGGACATTATCCTCTGTTGTGAACATGGGCCCCCGAATTGAGGACATATTGCTCACTTCTGGACATGCTCCCAGTTCCAGACATGCACCCCCTGGACTCACCTGTGCTTTAAGGGACACCCTGCCCACACCAGCTCTTCCGCGGCCCTCCCCACATACCATCCTTCCCTGCCCCCCCCCCTCCATTTGCCCCTTGTCCCAAAATGAGTTTAATTAACTCCCAGCTCTTATCCTCTCACTATCTGAGCTCGTAAAAACGTTCTTTAAACACAAATGTTGTGGCTGACATCTGACAATTAACCCCCTCCTAAGAAAGAGAAGCCCCTGATTTATGAGCAGATAAAAAATCTGTTTCATGTGACAGAGGCGAAATAAATTCCTCCAAAGAGGCATGAAAAGCTGCCAGTCAGAGGGACGATCGCCCATCCCTCAGCGCTGCAATGAAAGCGCCAGGGGGCGGGCAGACACTCATGTGCGCCGTTCAGAGGACGCCTCAATTAGCTGCTAATTAATGCTCATTGAGGTGCCTGGGATCAGATGGTCACCAAACACGGGCCTTATAAACAATTTCAAACCCCCTTTGTGTTCCTCATCTCTACACTCCATTTTGTAGTGCATGTGGGTCTCGAGTTGTTTTTTTGTTTGGAAATTCACAAAGATAACCCCGAAATGTTATTTCACGACCATTAGACCATTATGTTCAGAAATATTTTGTACATATTTTCTGTAAATCGGCGAATTACAACTTGGAACAGCTGAAATACACACACAGCCGGAGGCACTATGAAATACAGCAATTTGGCTAAAACTACACAATTATGTTGGTCACAGTAAAAGCCAGGATTTGAACCAAAGACTCTGTTTAAACCCTGGATCACACTCCTCTTTTCTTAAAGCGCTTTGTTACTTCTAGAGACAATTACATTTACTACAAACTCATTGGCACGATATATTTAAATCCTTGATAAAAATAATCACTGATCCATGTCATTTCCAAACACTATTTTAAAGGGGAGCAGTCTGGGCTGGCGGGTGCTGAGTGACCTAGGCCTAGGCCATAGGGCACGATCTGGGTTATTTTTCAGTTGTCGCACCATACAGCAACCTGAAGTGCTGCCGTGACCGAAGGAGAGTATTGTAGCCGGACCTAAAGGCAGACCACTGTGTGAGATCCGAAAATAACCGTTTGAGTGGTAACGCTGGAAGCTCTTCAATCGTGTTTTTATATACGTTTTTTGTTTATTATTTAGGTGCTACCTATTGTGAAGTATGAAGTAGCTAAAACAATATAACCGTGTCCGTGTATATTTAACAAGCGCGCACAGCGCCCCTTAGTCCATAGGAAAAATATGAACTAACAGCAGCATTCCATTTCATGAACTTATCACTTATGGCTTTTCTTTTATATTCTTCACCCCTATGAATTGAGCTCTCTCCGCCTCTGTATGGATTCACCTGTCTCTTTATTCAGCCTCGATATCCACTTCCCGCTTTTACAACAAGGCATGTAATCAACACACCAAACTCACACAGACTCACACCTTCACCTCTCGCTGAAATGCTCCTCTCACAAACACACACGTTCTATACCCACTTTCAAATACTCCGTTTGTTGCAAATTCCACTTATTTGCCTTTCACACACGCTTAACCTCCCTTACACTATATTCTCTTGCTCATATCATTCTTCCTCACTCCTGTTTCCCTTTTTTGTAGCAATTATTTTTATTGCCAGGAATGAAGTTGCGGAAAACAACAGTATAGACAGCGGCATGTAAGTCCAACATGGACCCGCAGTAGAATATCTAATGCTAATTACGGTACAAGCACCAAAACCAAACAGTACTAATGTATGAGAAAGGGGAGGAAGGCGAAAAGGAGAAGTGGGGGGGGAGCACAACGACGAAGTGAGGGGGTGAGAAGAGAAGGCGGGGCGCAGGCTGAGCCCTAGAACGGTAAAACAGGGCAGTTTACAACGGCAGGCCGGTGTGTGACTACGAGGAGGAATCAGGAGTCAGGGCGACACAGGGGGGGTCCTCCTGCAGAAGGAGGGACCTCACTCCTGTTTCTCACAAACTCTTACAGTTTTTTGCTCTCTCCCTTAAGGAGATTTATGCAGGATTGTAGACTTCAACCAACACAGTCAGAATTTCAAGATGAAACGTGGATATTAAGTTGTCTGAAAGTTTGAAGCCATTTACAAACTCCTGGATTTCCATTGATTATTTTGTGTTCCACGTATTGAATCGTAGGCGTCGCCTAGTAGGAAATTATTACTTAGAGCAGCCAGACACAGTTTAAGTAATAATGTTCTAGATAGATGCTGTGTGATGCTGGCCTCAGAACTGCACCTGTTCAAAATGTTGAGGGCCGCCAGGTGTAATGTAATTAAATGATCCTCATGTGCACACTTACATAAGACCATCTCTTTCGAGCTTGGTAACTACATACATTACCAGAGGTGGGTGAAATTCACATTTTTCAATATCCGGAAAGCAGACTCAAAATCCTCTTCCAAAACAATGACCGCCTTCTCTCGGTACACAGGTAGCTGGCATCGCCACTCATGCATGATCCAGATTGACCAATCTAACCCTTTATTCACCCAGCCAATCAATGCCATGCGTAGGCGCCAAAATAAGCTACTTTATAATAGACCACAAAATGAGCATTTCATTTTAAAGTCATGGTACGGCACAATAGTGACCATAATGCCCTTGTATTAGAACTAAACGAGTTTGACCCCGGGAGTGCCACAGGGGTATACTCCCCCACTGATGACAGGTTGTCCCTCTCAAACTGTAGGAGGAGAGTGCGTTGGGCAGACATAAAACAATCACAAGATAGACTAGGCTCCCTGTATGAAGCCATCATCCCGGTGCTCTCGACTGCAATTAAATCTGTATCCACTAACAGCGCCAGAATTGATCCCCAGATGGTCACCCAGAACCATACTAGGTTAATGGCAATCACGGTAGATTTCTTCTTTCCTATAAAAAACATCAGGCCAAATAGGAAACCCCCCCACCCCTGGTACAACGACCAATGCCGTAAGGCCAAAACAGCTCTGATTACATCTATCAAGGCCAATGACCGTCCCTTAATTAAAATATCTAGAGCGGCCTACAAGGCCAGCGTCAATGAGGCAAAAAAAGGGTGGGAAAGCGACAAATGGGACTCCTTGAGAAGCTCCCTGGGTGCCCGCGATATGAGGACCTTCTGGAAAGTGGTCAACACAGGCAGTTCTGAGGCTAATTCACCGATAGAGCCAAACCTGGAGGCAGATGTATGGAGGGACCATTTTGAGTCCCTCTACTCAAGGGTGGAGACACTGGATGACTTAGCCGCCAAGGGTTGTTCTTCGGGGATTGACCATCCGATTGCACCCATGTTCACTAACAGAACTATGGATGACACCCCGATAATAACCCTCAATGAGATTATTGGCGCCCTCTCCAAAATAGCCCCGGGTAAAGCTCCCGGATTAGATAAGATCCCAGGGGACCTATTCCGTAGTGAACCCACCATCTGGGCACCATATCTCTGGGTCCTATTCAATGCCATACTCCAAGGCATGAAGATCCCTGTTAGCTGGGCCGGGCCGAAATAATTCCCATATACAAAAAGGGCTCACCGCTGTTACCAACAAACTATAGGCCTATAAGCCTTATAGATATTACCCAAAAAATCTTTGCACATGTGTTGCTGCTCCGGCTGCAGAGCTGGATGGAGGAGCATAAGATACTTACCCCTCTCCAGGCAGGGTTCAGAGAAAAAATGTCCACCCTGGATCAAACCCTCAGGCTACAAATTTTACACTGGAAGACTGTGTGTTTGGAGGGTGGCAGCCTCTACCTAATATTTGTAGACCTGAGGTCCGCGTTCGACCTGGTCCCAAGAGAGAAGCTGTGGGCAGTTCTCCATGAGATGGGGGTTCCGCCATACCTGTGCCAAATCATGAAGCGGTTGCACGAGGGAAACTATGCCCAAATTAGTCACGGCAAGGAAGGAAAACTTACGGCCCTCATTCCCGTAAATAGAGGCATTCGTCAGGGATGCGTCCTCGCCCGACCCTTTTTAGCCTTTATATAAATGGGCTAGTTGACTTTTTGCTCAGCGAGAAAGACCTGGACGTCCCTAAGTTGGCATCACGCAAAATCCCAGCTATGATGTTTGCCGATGACACTCTATTAGTATCCAAATCTCCCATGGGGATACGGAGGGTACTCAATAGATTCAATGCGTTTTGCAGGGAAAGAGGGCTTGAAATTAACTTTCAAAAAACTAAATTCATGGCGTTCAACTCTGCCAAAAGCACCCGACTAAATCCAACCTTAAATGGCAAACCCCTAGAGAGAGTATCCGCTTTCGACTACCTTGGCATCACCATCACAGAATCTATGGACTGGGGGGCCCAAATTAAAAAATCAACCCTGAAACTGGCACAATCTTCAGGGGGTTTAATGAAGGTTTTTCGAAAATCTAGCCACAAACCTGTGAGTCCAGCCATAGAAATATACAAGGTCCAAGCCAGGGGAGGGGCGCTGAATGGAGCAGAAATATGGGGCCACCGCAGTTCTGAGAGTCTTACACAGACAGAAAACACTTTTCTCAGGCAACTGGTTAGCCTCCCACGGAGTACCCCACTCACGCCGCTCCGACTGGACCTGGGGGTAAGGGCCATTGCCGAATAATCTAATCTTAGACCCCTTCTATTCTGGCGGCGTCTGTGGGTTACCCCTGAACTTATAGAATATAGGGACGAAATAAGAGAGGTGATGAGTCTACCGGGGGCGGGCAAATTACCCTGGCTCTCTTATATTCGACACACGTTAGAGAGTCTGGGACGGGGCAACCTTTGGGGTGACCCGGAGGTTGCTTGTGCCTCAATGACTAGGAAAATGCTAAAGGACTGCTACGGGGAGTTTAAACTGGCCCAACTCCAGAGCGACCCTTTAGCAGGTAAGCTGACTGCAGTCTTCCTAGAAACCAAGGACTGGTACAGCTTAGAGCCGGCACTGAACGACATCAAGCCGGCAACCGCAAGAAAGCTTTATTTGCAGTTCAGACATGGGGTCTTGCCACTCCGCTCTTTTACAAACAAGTGGGCGGGTTCGCAAATTCTGGGGTGCCCGGCATGTGACTGCTCCATAGAATCAGACTTTCATGTGTTCTTTTGCTGCCCCGGTTACCACAGAGTGAGAAAACGGTGGCTGGTCCAGATCTGTAGAAACCTAGGTACCAGGCGCTGTTGCGAGGCTTTTAGGATATTGAAACACGATTCTAGCCTCCCGATAGTATATTCGGTAGCAGGTTTTTTATTTTCTATGTGGTGCACTCGCAGAGCATTTTTAAAATCAACTTAATAAATAAGGTCCATAGTTTTGCACAAATTAAATGAGGAATTTTAAAGGGTCTTCCACCTTCGCTGTTCAATTGAGACCACTTGCACTGATGCAGTTCATTTACATTGCGAATTTACTGTTATATTGGTCTGTTGCTCCCGAGAATCTGTATTTAGTGGCTAAGATCAAGTCTGACCTCTCATATTTGGACCGGTCTCCTGCTTATATAGCTCGCACATGCATTTCGAATTGCCAGCACTGTTTCCATCTTTGATTAATCGATTGCTTCATATGTTCTGATTCTCCAACTTGTTGAGCTGCCTGCATAGGTTGCACCACATTTCATATTTGCGCCAGGCTATACCTCTGTATGTTTTATCCAACTGTTTTTACTGTATGTATTCAATCTTGTTTTATCTCTTTTTATCCATATCGATTTTAAAGTAAATGAATTGTATGCTATTTTAGATGTACTTTTAAGGTCAAACTGACCAAAATAAAGTTATTAAAAAGGAAAAAGGCATTTCATTTTCCGTATGCGATTAGCACTATCTGCCAGTTTTTTTTTCCCAGTTCTGTATAGCGCAAATAAGACCCGAAGGTATTTGAAAGCGTTATATGAGCAACCGTTACATTACACAAGGTCACATTTTTATTTTTTAAGGTACGGAAAGATTAAGTGATTAGCCCAGAATCACAGAATGTTGAGCCGAGACTCAAACCGGATTTACCAGTTGCAAAGTCGGCAGCTCTTGCCGTAACCCGTAATGCCACGTCCGTTTGATATCTATATTAATTGTGAAGTGGGGATCTTCTTGTTAGATTTAAAAGTCGCGCGCACCCAATTAAATTACAGTCGTCCTTTGTCTTTGAGATTTGCTGTTGTAGTCCTGTGCTTATAGCAGCTGCCACAATAAAGTCCTACTTCTGTTTTTGTGGCGTATCCTCAATGAGGGCCTTGGAATGCTGTTGACATTAAGATATAGAAAAACCGCTGCTATCGTAACTGAGCACGTGAACACTTAACGCAATGACAGATGCAGCCCGTCACGAAGCATGGCAGTGGGGAACAGAGAGTGCGCGTAACTAAAGAACACAAGGCGGATGAAAGAGCAACAGAGATCCGTTTATAACGTACCTACAGGCCCAATCAGAGAGCCGGAGTGGCGCGTGCTGCAGGCATGAAGGCAGCATGATGGAGCTTCAGCTTGCTGAACTCTCCCTGAACCTTCTCTTAACACGCCCCATCAGATAAGAGAAAAGCCATAAAACTGAAGGAAGCCGTTGACTCGGTGTCCCAAGGGCGTGCACAAAAAAGCCACAGGGCGGTAACCAGAAACCCTACAAAGCAATCGAAATGCAGGGTTTTAAATAAATATCCACGTTGCCCAATTGAAAGCATGGGCGGTAACAGAAGTCCCTCTACAGAAAATACCTTTACCCCAATAAATCTCGCTACGCGAGCAACGCATGATGCGCTGCACGCTAGGCGAGACCTAAAAACCATTTATAAAAGGCGTGGCTTCTGTAACTAAGAATTTGGCCTTGAATCTCACACTGGCCATCTCCTTTTCCTCCTCTTCCTGATCCTCATTCTCGGGATTCTCTTTCTCCTGATGCTCTTCCTGCTGGTCCTCTTTATCCTGGTTCTCTAGGTCCTATTCCCGTACCTTCTCTTGGTCCTGGTCCTCCTGGCCCTGATCCTCCTAGAATTCCAGGGCCTGGCCGTCATGGTCCTGCTCCTCTTGCAAAAATAAGATGATGGACGGAGTGCTGAAACCTTTCAACCACTCACCCCCAGTCAAGAGATCTGAGTTGAATCCATTGTTGTTTTTCTCACTATGCCACCCTAGTTTGGACCCAGCCATATGCAAATTAGTCTTGACCCTGCTCCTCATGGGAACAGTCCAGCCCGAACTGCCAGACCAGGTCCTCCCTAGACTGGAAACAAGTATCTTGGAGCAGGTTTCGGGGTATCACCCCATATCAGCCAGGCTAGCATGAATCCACTGGCACAGCGAGCAGAAACCCACGTCTGGGCATGTGCTGCTCCTCTTGCTACTGGTACTTGTCACCAAAGCGGAAATTATGTGCCTGTGCACTGCACACATGCCAGGGTAGATTTAATATATTCAGGGGTATTATCATTGCTGTCTAGGTATTCTAGCTTTCTGCTCCTATTATTCAAGTCAGCCAGTGGGATCATTAATGCTGAAATACGACAGTACTCCACATTGGATTAGGGAGCAATTCCATATCCCAAACCACTGTTTAGTGACCTAGAGCTATTACTCAAGGCGATTTTGGTCACCTTGTACCTTCAGATTACTAATCGTACAGATTCAGGTCCATGATACAATTTTCCATTAGGTTACATTTCATGTTGCCAGTTTTCACAATTCCCTATATAAATAAAACACTTTATCCAGGCAGTATCCACATTGACCAAGTAAGTAAAGTAATACCACAATTAGGCCAATTCCCAAAATACTTCTGAATGAACTGCAACACATAGAGGATAGGTCTCTACGCAACCCCAATATGTAATGCACAATATCCAGGCCAATATTGCAGTAGTATGCAAAGCACTCCAGCTAGGGAAGTATTGTCCTAGTATGTGAGGCCTGTAGCGCCAGCTCCATTGCCCAACATTCCCCAGTACGTAAAGAACCACTTGGACATTGACAAGAGGTGACATAGTGCTATAGAAATGATATAATATAATGTGACCATCTCAGCCAGGCCAGTACCAACATGCCCGTACATTTAAAGCACCATAGCCAGGCACTTTTTGCAATACCCCAGTGCATTTCCAAAATCCTCAAGTTTGTGAAACTGCATAGCCAGATTAGCTTCCACAGTGCTGCAGTATGCAAATTAGTGTAGTGAGCCCAGCCAGTTTCTACAGTGCAGCAATATGTAATGCACCATAGTCAAATCAGTATTCTCCAGAGAAATGGTGCATTACATTCTGGGGCAATATGGACACTGCTGTGAATGTGGTGCTTAACACACAGCACCACTACGTAAAGTGCCATAGGCAGGCCTCTGTCCATATTGCTCCAGTATCAACTGATGTAAAGTAGCTTAACCAGCTACACTTGTTTCCAATATGTAGAGCACAACTTGACACAATGGCGTGATCGTGAGCAAACCACTTCCTCTTCCAGTGCATTACCATCCTCATTTGTCTTTGCTGTTAACATTAGCAGCACTTTGATTCAGTGCTGTAAACAAGTGCAAAGTGACCTTTTTTTTCTTTTCTTTCTTTTTTACAGTTTTGATGAACCAAACTCAAGTTTTAGCTTATTGTCTTTTGTTCTATAAGAAAGGAAAACTAACTGGACTATCATTAATAGTTTTGTCCCATCAGGCTTATAAATGATCTATGGCTGGGGTACAGCCCAACACCTTGCTTCTCTGGGAGCAGTGCCTGCGTTGGGCATAGGAATTCTCTTGCTGGCCCTTGGCGCACAAGTGAAGAGATGTGGCTAGGTAACCAATGACATAGAGATCCTGAAATATAGCACATGGAAGGAAAGCAAAAATTCCTACTGTTGCATTGATTGACGCCATTTGGCTGCTGGGATATCCTATTTATCTGCTGCTTTCCAGGCTTCGTGGATACTCCACTCCAGCTCTGATATTACAGATTAAGAAGTCATGAATCTGGTTGATAACTCAAGAGTGCATATGCTTGAAAGTGTGTGACACCCAACACCCCCTACGCCCATGACTGGGCTTGGAGCCCGCCTGTCTAAGAGGGACAAAGGGTTGCCATCCCCAGGTCTCGCGTTGTATTTCCTTGTGAAAGGGTCAGTTCTTTACAAGTCAATGATGTTCCCGGGTACACCCTAACTGTTCTTCATGCTAGGGAAAGAAAAGCACCTCCCCTTACCCAGGCCATTGTCCCTGCTCTGAGAGCAGTTTTCATATCTCATTAAGGCCAAGTACAGTCCGGGTAGTAGGGAAAAGGTAACTTTTTAAAGTAACTTTTCTTAAATATTTATTAGAAATCTGTCTTTTCCAATGAATTGGACTTTAATGAATTTGGAAAATAGTCTTTGAATGATTAGCCCATTCCTGTCAAGTGTTACAGATTAAAGTTTGTAATCTGTACTTTGTCTTCTCAAGGATCCAGCGGTGTCGGTGAAAATAGTTTTTGAGGGTTAGTCGCTGGAGAAACATACCAACTTTAGTTTTGCACATGTTCCCCCTTTAAATACTAGGTAACCTACCTTATGAGCAACAAGGTGTACTTGGGGTGACTTTTAATATTTAAAATGAGGGTTTCCTGCCTTTTAAAAAGGGTTCTTTTGGCAGGTCCAGCTGTAGGTTCAAATTGCAGCAGCCAGGCTACAATCGTAGGCCTCAATCAATGTTTTTCAGTCCAGCCCTAGGGATGGCACAATAGATGCTGCAGTTTACAGGTGGCATTTAGCTTCCAGGCCCTAGGTGCATTTTCTACACTATATTCTAGGGACTTATACGCATGTTGAATATATCAATCGGGAGTAAGCCAATTTAACCATGTTTAAAGGAGGAGCGCAATAACTTTACTCCAATTTAGCACTGGTGATGCACAGAGTTCTAAGTCCAGCAAAAATAGGGTCCTGAAAAAGGTGAAAATCTGGGGCGACTATGTAAAAAGGTGGATATCCCACAGAGGGACTTCTTCATGGGGAAAATAAAAAAAGTTAACAAATGCATCTGTACTTGCTTGGAATTCCACAATTGTGCTAGAAGTACTCCGGGAAAATCTGCAGCTGTCTTCTATTGCAGGTTTCCAGGCTTACTTCTGTAATTGTTTGAGAATTCTTGAATTATAAATATGCACCCATGTTAGCTCATAGACCTGAGGATTCACTTTTGCGACTTTCTTCAAGAATAAAGCCCTAATTTATTTTTTACACGTTTGCCATGATGGTTTTATACTAATTCTCTAATGTTATATATTTTAAATATTAGCATGAATCTAATTGCTTTTATTAAATGATGACTTGGAGAAATTGTCAAAGGAGATATTTGCAATTGTTTGACCCGAAAACTCCCTTTATCTACGTTGGATGCAGACACAAGAAATATTTAGCTGCAGTGACAAACCCATGCTAACTAGACACACCTGCTACCCATATCAAGTCACCAGAGGTTAAAAAAAAAAAAAAACATTCAGCTTTCGGGCCAAAAATGTAAAGCTGTCCAGTTGCATACTGACAAAGACCCAGATCTACCATGTATTTGGAACCTCTAACCAGAAATTAAGAAGTGGGGTGCTCTATCGATCAGAGCACCAATATACCTTTATTCCCAGTTGGAGGGCGGTATGCAGTTGATAAGCAGGTCATTGGAAGTTGCAGTACCCACTAGACATTGGACCATGGCACAGTCGGACAATGCATGCCCTTTAATGTTCTGAATATAAGCACCCTAAATTAGTTCCAATAGATAATGGCTACCTCGACCCCTTTACTAGACATATATTCAGGTCTTACTAGTTTACAGCGCTTGAGGCCTAATCAGCTACAGCAGTAGTGCAAATATCAACACACCATGTTTCATTTAGGAAAACTGTCCAGGACCTAACTAACTACAGCAGTGATACAATTGTCAACATGCCGTGTTTCGTTTAGGAAAATCAAACGGACTTCATGAGCATTAATTCTATCCTGGATGTAAATATATGTATATTTTTTTGTTTTTGGCTCTGTTCTAGAGAGTTCCTCAGTCTGGCAAATTCTGCATGGTCATTTGTTCTGGAGTAGGATGTGGCTTACGGGGACCAGTCGCTGTAGAAGTAGGTGTGAGAAGTTGGCCTGGCATATGCAGTCCACTAGTTATAGTGGGCACTTTGCACCAGTCCAAACGACCCTTATTGATGATAGGTTTAAAGACAACCTTTATTGAAAGCTATCCTAGTGGTAGCTATGGAGAGCAGCCTTCAGGCTAAGTCTTGAAGGAGTGTAAAGCAGCTTGGTTTACCAGATTATAACCTCTTGAATAACTAAATGAAAGGAGAACCACACAAGATATATATAAAATATATGTATTTATTTCTAAACACTAACTACTAATCCCTTTATGAGATTAGAGTTCAAGATACACAGTATCACAGTATTAAAACGACAGTAAATAGCACAATACACAGTGGGCTCCAGGGGGAGACCAAACCATATACTAAGAAAGCGGTATAAGAACCACGACTTGAATAGACACAGTGCCTAGAGCACGTAGAATCGCTGGGACCCCAAGGAACCACCCAAGGTAGTGACACAGGAGACCCACGGGGGACGTGTGCAGTGTGAGAACACAGCCCCGAGCGCCGTAGGATTCAATGCGGAAAGTCGCGGTTAGAATTTTAAAGCAAAAGGACACTTAGGAGAGGACTTTGAGCAAACCCCTTTAGACTTAAGGGGTTCTAGGGCCACACCCACGGGAGCACCGGAGTACTCAAGTTACCTCACCCAGGGAAGCCGGGTGCATAGGTGTCAAAAGGTGTCGGGAATCGTCGTCGTTTTCAATGGCGATCTGCTGCAAAGTGCTGCTGCCGTGAAGGAGAAAAGTGTCCGGTGTGATCCAAGCCTGGATCGAAGATGTGAAGAACCTGAAAGCAGAGGGGACAGAGTCTGGGTCACTAGCCAGTGACCAGGAGCGGAGCAATCGAATGCCCACCGATGTCTGGAGTGTACCTAAAGTACATGCAGTCAATTTAAGGGTATAGCAGATAAGCTGGGGTCCTGAATAGCAGGATCCCAGCTAAACTAAGTCGAAAACCAGCAAAACACCAGGAAAAAAGTGGGGCAACCATGCAGTCAGATTCCACCTTCCTACAATAGTCTCTTGGCTTCCAGCTTCACAGCAACCAGCGCATCATGCACCCGATCTATACAATACTGCAGGTTAGCCGCTACTTAAGTAACGAGCTCATGGTCGTGCATCTCCTGCTGTTGTAAAGTGGCAGAATTGCCTGGCCCTCCTTATATCTGCACTTCGACGCCCTTCTGAGCCAAGCTGACTTCAAGATGGCCAGGCTGCTACATTGCCATTACACCATGGGTATGCTGTTTTTCTGTAAACACGCTGCCAATCACTAGGGTAGGCATGTACTAGGTGAGTTTATGAACAGTTGGTCTGAGACGCCAATCGTAGGGGGCGGCTGGGCTTCTGCTCTCTCTAGAAGAGCGCATACTGCCTCATAAAATCTGTCCTACGCAATCAATGGTCATAAGAATAAAACAGAGAAATAAAACAATAACTCTAGCTCTTTCCTTGATAAAACGCCCAGGCACCACTGGAAATTATAATCAAGTGTTTCATGGATCAGATAGGGAACAGAACAATGTGCTCAACAGCTATTGGTAACTATGAACTACTGCCTATTTTGTAATACACTGAACTGAGTGATCAAACTACTGATGTACCACCAGCACTGCCTAACTTCATGCTGGTCCTGTTTCTTTTCCCAGTGTCAGTACTCCACACATAATGGCACTATTACCAGTCTATTCAAATCTGGTGAACTGTACCCTGATGGAATTTATAGACTGCTGGATCCTCGAATAATGGAGTAGATCCTTAAATCTGCAAATCCTGCGTCGGAGCATCAAATCCTGGCATCCTCGAATATTGCAGTGGATTCTCGAAACCCACTTTAGTCTGCCACTCAAATGGGGCATTCTGTCACAGGTTAAGGTGTGCCTGCATGGGGAGAAGATTGGATGCCCTGATGGGGGGGCACAATTGGGAAACACAGCAGCCATTTTCTGGGCGGCATGACTCGTGTCATACCAGCATCAACCACATCTTGAGTGGCAGTACCCTGAACAAGGGGTGGAAGGTGCAGTCAGTAGTGCTCGGGACCAGAGGTGGATGAGTGGGTGTGAGCACCAGTGGTAAGCTGAGGCAAGCCCTGACCTCTGCTCTATCACTTTTATGTAACCAGCCCATGGCTGCTCACCGAGTCTCTGCCGGACGTGGTGAAAATGATGTCATTGCCCAGTCACTACTTGTAGAAGGCACACTGGTGGCTATTTCATTTTCCTATGTCACCACTGGACATGACTTCAAGTGTGGAATCCCCTGAAGTTGTTCTTACCCCTCTTCTACACCCAAATCTGAGACTCCAGTGTGGGTGTTACAATCCTTCTTTACTTTGTGCTGCTAAGAGCGGATTCTGCTGCGACCTACTAGCACAGTTTGTCCCCACATATTTGTCGTGTCGGCAGGTGAGCTGTGGCTAAGAATTCATCTACCCCCTCACTGGCAGTTGTCTTGAAACAAGCTGTCTGCTGCAACTGCTGGGAGTAAAACATAAATTACAATTCTTCTCCGAAGCTCATCTTGGAAAGTTATCACTCCCAAAAATAACAGCCACAGAGAAGGGCTGGAGCTGCTGTAAGTCATGTCCGGTGCCCAGTTGAATGGGCTGCTGTTATCCACCATGAGCTCCTTAGGAATCATCCAGTTAAAGAAACAACATTTGCATACTCTTGATTCTTTACTAGCGATTTCTGTTCAACCATACCTCGCTAAAGCGTTTTGTATCAGCCACAAACCATGACATGCCAGGCTACAGAAACATTACTTAGTTATCTACCGTGGTCACAGTTTCAATCTGTACGCTCTCTTCTTTCCATGGAAATAAATGAGCGGTCTCTTTTTTTTTTTCTTTAATCGCCAACTTCCTCCACTGCTTCACCTGAGCTTGTCGCAGTGTTTCACCTGGCCACAGCAAATGTTTATGTATTCTAATCAGCACTCACTCAGCTTTAGATGCCTGCTTTAAAAAAGCTTAGCTAATATCCTTAAGTAGCCTGGTATTGGCGTCAATAGAGGGGGCAGATGGGGACAATGCCCCAGCTATGTTATTTCTGCTACCACCCTGAGGCCCCCGATGTACTGTAAAGGGGTGTGTGTGTGTGTGTAAATGAGAATGCCCATGCCCCAGCTATGTTATTTCTGCTACCACCCTGAGGCCCCCGATGTACTGTAAAGGGGTGTGTGTGTGTGTAAATGAGAATGCCCATGCCCCAGCTATGTTATTTCTGCTACCACCCTGAGGCCCCCGATGTACTGTAAAGAAGTGTTTAGAGAGAGAGATATTAAAAAAAAACAAAGGTTAAAGTCACGATATGGTTGGGTATGGTAATATAATCTTAGCTTACGTTTAAAAAAACAAATTAACTGGGGGGGAAAAGGATGAAGTGACGTTATGGTTGGGTGTTGCACCAAGATAAAAACGAATGTTTAAAAAGCAAAAAAATTAAATTTGCCCATTGTAATTTACTGAGCTAACTATAACTTGCGCCCCATCCATGCACTTCTTATGATCTCACCTATTACATCATCCTCTTTTCATGTTAAATGACAACATTGATGACTCATGCTCCTATACAGCATAGAGTTAATGTATGTACGAGTGTGGGTGCATAGAATGGAAATAGCGTAAGCCCTGGAGGAAGTGTGGTTGTGCATGATGAAAGTTATACAGTGTACAAATTGTTAACGTTTCTGGTGCAAATAGTACTCTGTGTTAAATAAAGTAAAGGCTGAGCACACCTGATGGGGGTTGCAGAGGTAAGTTTTAAAGTTGGTTGTGACTTAAAGCCAAAATTCTGTTGCAAAAGATCTGTGAGAAAGCCCAAAGCTTTGTTGGCATCCATTATCCAGCAGTGAATATCTGGTCACATGCCTATGCTAAATTGTTGTAATTCTGTTGCAAAAAATCTGTGAGATAGCCCAAAGCTTTGTTGGTTTCCATTATCCAGCAGTGAATATCTGGGCCTGTGCCCATTCTTAATTGTTGTAATACAGTGCTATACACAAATTCTATTTAAACATGACATTTATATAACGTGTGGATGCTTAGTTCCCAAACTTCACTGAAGATTTTGAGGCATTGCAGATGTTTGAACAATGTATAATGTAGGGTGTGCCACTTAGAGATGGTTCATCTCACACTGGGGTTGTAAGCATGGCTCTAAGGTTGTATGGCATCATGCCTACCTCACTAGTGTTTGTAATCTCATTATATAAGAGTTCTGATATAGCCTTTCTGATTATGCCAGGGCTCATACCATAGTAGGGTTTGAATACTAACAATTCCCTTAATTTTCCACGTTTCTGCAGATCTACATACTGGGACTGAAGGTAGTGGTATGCAATGGTTACAGGGTTACAATGCCCTTTTGAGTCTATGCATACTTACTAACTTGTATGTTTTAAGGGTTTCCACCAACTCTTCTCTAATCTTTTCCCATACTGAGAAAAGTTGAAAATTTACTCCTGACCATGGCAGACGTAAAACTTCTTCTAGGGCTGGGAAAAAAGTGGAGGGAAAGTGAAATTGCAAACACTCAACAGATTTTTGCATGAGCAAATCTACACATGCATATTTGCTCATGCTTAAATGCAGTTGACAAATATTTTCTAGGAGTACTATTTCTTGGCCTACTTCTGTAAATTCTTGTGAATTCACGAAAGCCGTAAATCTGCACTTCATGCAAGGGCATATACCATGGGTGCACTTCTGAGACTTTCATTAATAATTGGGCTCCTAATTAGGTCTGACGTTAACCATGACCTTTTGTGTCTTCACTGTGGGTGGCAGCATTCTGCTCTTTCACACAGAGCATATCGGCACACAAAGTAGTTTTGTTCAGTGCCAGGAACTACTGTGGCAATGTGTGCTTTTTAAGACCAAAAACAAATTTTGCTTTTTCCAATGTTTGTTATAACGGTGAGAGCCCGGCAGCTCCCACACGAATAAGGTTTTACAAAAAGCATGCCAAAACAAGACACACATTGACAAAACCAAAAGGCTGACCACCAATTTCAGACCTACTGACTTTGCCAAAACTAGTTTATTTTTATGTTTCCCTTAATCTTATTGAAACTAGTTACACTGATTTTCCATTATGAATATTTTTGGGAAACGCTAGCATACATCAACACATTTTACTAAATGATGCTGCAAAGAAATGGTACCTAAAATTTGACAATAGTTTAGCGAAAAGTTTTTTTTCCTATTTGCATTTTTTTGTGAACATTTTATTTTGAAAGCAAAGAATCCTCAATCTTGCTTTCAAGCTTCTGAAAATATGTGCATCTAACCAGAGAGCATTCTGGAAGCATTAAACATAGCTTCATATTGCTAAACTTTAAAATCGTGGACACACATTTTTATACTGGAACCACTGTCAGTAGTGCAGTCCAAGCTTACAACATTTATTTAGAGCGCTCACCCTAATAATATAAGCTTTGCATTAATAAACCATAAATACAAGTTTGAACAGCATTAACATATGCACACAAATATTACCTTAACTGCAGACAATGCCCTTCCCTGATCCATAATCTGGTACTGTAAACTGGCAACCAAAGGGTTTGTGCTGTAGGGGGTTGGGCCTACGTGTCCCTAGAACAAAATGCACATGAAAACGTGTTTCCCTTTACCCCAAACAATTTGTCCTGGGTGTCGGGCTAGAGAAATTCCACATCCCTGAGCTTGTTTGGCAGCTCCTGCAGGAATTCCGCTGTACCTCACGGGAGGGCCACACTGAGTACAGCTGTAGCAGTGGCCCAATTAAAAAAAAAAAAAACATTTTTGGGGGTTCTCTTATACTATTTTAAAAAAAACCTCTTTCAGGACACCAGGACTGAATCCCTGACCCCTGTACTGGCTGCCACAAAATTGTCTTCTGAGTTGTGGCCAATCAATCAGGTCGCTCCCTACTGTGGAACTTGGACCCGTCCTGCTGCACCAAAGTGGTCAATGAGAGAAAAAGCTCCCTCAGCCAATAGTAGGGCCTTATTATTGAAATTTTTGGTACTGTATAACGAACCGTCTAGATATACCTAACTTTTTAACCCCTTCAAGCCCAACCCGAGAACATCTGTATTTCTCAAACGGCTGGACATATTTACTCCAAATCATAAAAAAGGCTTCTAAGTATAGTTCTAACTTTCCGCTAAATTTGGTGTAATTCTGCTCAGTTGTTTTTTGTGTATCGGAGAACAAAGTTTCCTTTGGGAATTAACATGGGAAATCAATGTTTTGGGCCCCCACCCTCCTCCACTTTTCGTGCTTCTCTCTTGACGAATCGGGCCAAAACTTTCCATGAAGGAGCAGAGATGGATGATCTTTTTATTTATTTTTTTGCAAAG
This sequence comes from Calotriton arnoldi, assembly GCA_963921515.1. Taxonomy (NCBI): domain Eukaryota; kingdom Metazoa; phylum Chordata; class Amphibia; order Caudata; family Salamandridae; genus Calotriton; species Calotriton arnoldi. The sequence continues at coordinate 400,865 of CAWUFW010006501.1, read as the reverse complement.
TTTTGTGCCAATTCACTCAAATTGCGCCAAAGTTATTAGCGAGATAAAAAACTTTGACCTAACTATAACTATGGAGTGGCCACTGTGTAATATCTATAAATTGATAGAGATTCATATATTACCACTGCCAGTAGGTAGTCATAGTTATGACCAAAGTTTCCATTGGAAAAGTGTTGTTTTGTTTTGCCAATAACTTCGGCACCGCTTGACGAATCTCCACAAACCTTTTACAAAACTTTCCCTTTTTGTTTTGGCTGCGGTTTTGAAAGTTTCGGGGTGATCAGTTGGGGGGCTAGAAAAAGGGGGGGTCCCAAAACATGTTTTGCCCATGTTAAGTCTATGGGAATTTTTCATTTTTTGAACACGACTACAGCCTGAACTGCTGAACGGAATTACACTAAATTTGGTGGAAAGCTAGACGTTGATCCAGAAAGCGTGCTTTTTGTGACTTGGTGTAAATCCGTTCAGTAGTTTTTGAGATATCTCTCTGTAAAAAATATAGATATCTGGGTCCGTGTGTCCTTGCAGTGGACTCGCGGATCCTACTAAAATTTGATTGGCTGTCAACACTTCAACCAAGAAGTGTTGGCAGCTATCGTGGGACTCTGCTTTAAGCCGAGTCACAGAAAAGTTTAAAAAAAGAAAAAGGGCAGGGTAGGAATACCCTGACCCCGAGATATGATGGGGGATCCCTCAGGGACCCCGCCTGGGATAAAAGGCATTTTTTTTTTATTTTGACGCGGACTCGCGGGTGGATCCACGAATCCGCAGCAAAAAAAAAAAAAAGCAAGCGACTCCCGCGCTTGTTTTGGAATAACCCCTGGGTGGGCCAGGTCCCGGGGGCATTGTGCAAATGTGGGAGGGGGCACGCAGGGCCCCTCTCCTAGGGCTATTCAAAGCCCCGAGGACCGCCACCTCCCCAGGGCAGTATCATTAATATATGCCGGGGAGCCTCGAAGCTACCGCGCTGCCCCGGGGACCGCCACCTCCCTGGGCACAAATGTAATATCAAAATAATGCAGGGGAGGCCCTCTGGCACTGTTGTATAGAAATGTGGCCGGGGCACATACATTAAATATTTTTTTTTTAAAACAATGCGGGGGAGGCCGGCCTCCCCCGCTGCCCCGGGGACCGCCACGCTAAAATAAATGATAATGTGTGGGGGGAGCACCACCCTCCCCACGCAGCCCCGGGGCACAAATACAGTAAAGAAAAGGGTCCGTTGCGGGCCCCGGGGACCACCACCTCCCCGTAGCTTACTTTACTAAGGAGGGGGGCCGCGGGCCACCCCCCGTGGCCCGGCTCCAGCAATGTCCTGTGGTGCCCACCCCCGGGACATTGCAGTTTGCTATGGCTTGGCGGGAGCGGTGCTCCTCCCAAGCCATGGCAAACCTGCTCTGCTTTCTACAAGCAAGAGCAGAAAATGCTCTCGCTTGTTGAAAACAGAGCAAGTGTCTGTTTCCCTGCGCACTGTGAAGCGAGTAGGGAAACAGACACTGCTTTGGGATCCAGGGAGCTGCATGTTAGCTGCTCCCTGTGTCTCCCACAGGAGGCGGGGAGCAGGTAGGGACCGTGGGGGCCTTCAGGCTCCCCCCGCGGTTCCCAATGAAGTGGCAAGGCCCCAGGCGATGGGGTCCCCGGGGACAATAGCGGCCAGGGGAGGGGGACTGCGCATGCCCCCCTACCCAGTTTTTAAAAATAAAGGCCTCGTCCTGGGAAATGGGGTCCCTGGGGCCCCCCTTCCTAAAAAATATATATATATATATATATATATATATATATATATATATATATATTTCACCAAATTGCACCATGCTGTCGAACTCTTTACGAATGGGTGCCTCCATAACGCATGTGGCAACGCGTGTTTAAATTAATCACCAAAAGCGGAGCACTCAGCGGGTTCCAAATTTGTTTTATTTAGCCAAACAGACAGCTTCACTCTCTCCAATTGGATGAAACATTTTAGAAAGAGGACTCTTGGTTCTCAGTAAATAGTGCATATTATCCGCTGCCATCTTTGAGTGTGATTGAAAACATTAGTTTTCGTTGCCCCTGATGTTGTATTGCCTTTGGTAGGTATTACTCCACAATGGGTTGGGGCACACAAACAAACAAATCTCCTGATGACAGTTGGTTGCGGCACAATTGACATTGCTTTGTGACCCTCATTCTGCCACATATTCCTCCTCGTATGTCACCTACCCGCAATATGACATCAGCATGCCATACAAACATTGATAAAGGCTAGGATGAAACACGTCTGTTTGGGCTAAATAAATCAAATTTGGAACCTGCTGAGTGCTCTGCTTTTGGTGATCTATATATATATATATATTAAAATATATATATATATATATATATATATATATATATATATATATATATATTCACTGAAAAAACCATAGGTTTCAGGGATGTTATAGTTAGTTGGACATTTCACTCGTATAAAACCATAGAAATTCCCCCGTTCTAGTTAGTTCAGCTAAGTATAACTCGCCCCCCGCAATGCACTGCTGATGACGCCACATACTACATCATTCATGACATGGTCAGTGACATCACTGATGACATCTCAAATGACATCACTGATGGCATCATCCAGTGACTGTGTGTTTCTGTAAAGTTTAAATATGTTTTATATATATGCCAAGGTGTATTGAAGAATGAGTGGGTGTATAAGTGTCTGGATGAAGGATTTAGTAGGTGTGTGACTGACTGTATAAGTGAGTGATTAAATGTGTCTTACTGAATACATGCGTTAGTAACTAAACTATCTGAATGTGTGCATCAGTATGTCTGTTGTTGTGTAAGCTGCTGCATGTGTTGGTCAGTAGCTACATGAGTGTCTATATGGGTTATTGATTGGTTGCCTGAGTATTTGTATGGGAGACTGACTGAGTTTGTGTGTGGGTGGGTGGGAGGTGTGTGACTCTGTGCATAGATGTGTGAGTGGTTGATTCACTGGATGTATGGGTTCAAGATTGCATGTGGAAACAGCTGTATGGGCGGGTGAGTGTGTGTATGGGTGTGTTGGTGAGAGATTGGATGTCTCAACATGTCCAAGTAACTACATATGTAAAAGGCAGTGTATGTGAGAGTTGGAGTATATAAATGACTATATGTGAGAGTCAGTGATTGTGAGAGTGGCTGTATGGATGAGTGTGTACTTGTCTCAGTGATTGTATAAGAGAGTATGTGTTAGTATATGTTTGAATAAGTGAGGTGGTGTGTGTATAACTGTATAGCTGAGGAAATGGGAGTGTGATTGATTCTTTGCATGACTGACTAGGTGTGTGAGTAACTCCATGGGTGAGTGGCGGTGTGTGAGTGTCTGTATAGGTGTATGAGTGCATATGATAGTGTTGTATTGATGAGTGACTGTATGTATGAGTGATTGTATGGGTAAATGAGTGGATGTGTGTGTAGACCTAGGAATCAGTGAGTGCGTATGTAGTAACTGGTATTGGTGTGTCGATGGTTTCGAAAATGGTAGCCTGTATTTTATAGTGGGTGTATCAAAGGTTATATTGGAGTGTGAGGAGGTGCATCAGATTTTCACGTGAATGATGTAATCAGTGATGTCACTGACCATGTCATGAATGATGTAATATGTGACGTCATCAGCAGTGCATTGCGGGGGCGCGAGTTATACTTAGCTGAACTAACTATAACGGGGGAATTTCTATGGTTTTATACGAGTGAAATGCCCAACTAACTATAACATCCCTGAAATCTATGGTATTTTTCAGTGAATTTCTAAGGTTTTTCAAATGCTAATTTCTAACTATAACGTGCCTGAAACCTAAGGTTTTTTCAGTGAATTTCAAAGGTTTTTTAAATGCTAATTTCTATCTATAATATAGCAGTCGCGTTTGCAGAGTGGTGGAGAAAGGTGAGCGTGGCCTTCAAACACCTTTTAGCAATCCCACTGTGTGGGATTTAGCGGACGTAACATGAGGGATAGTTAGCCCCCAACGTCAACCTTGGTGGCCAACTACCCCTTTTATTACCTCCAGTAAATCCCACACAGCAGAATTGCTAACTAGTTATATCAGGCCCCACCCCCTCCCTGCAGTACTCTGCAAACGCGCCCGCTGGTGCATTCTACGTTGGGGGATTAAGTCCCTCCAATCCTGAGGGTCCCTGGGGCCAACTACCCCACCATGTACCTTCAATTTGCGCCACAGAGCTGCGTAGCAGAGAGGTGGTCTGAGGCCACGCCCTTTTACACCTCTCTGCAACGCAGCTCTGTGGCGCAAACTGAAGGTACCTGGTGGGCTAGTTGGCCCCCAGGGACCCTCAGGATTGAAGGGGACTTAATCCCCCAAGTTACTACGCGCCAGGGGGCTCATTTGCACGCTTGTCGTATCAGGCCCCGCCCCCTCCCTGCACCACTGTGCAAACGCGCCCCCTGGCGCGTTGTAAGTTGTGCAATTAATTCCCCTTCAATCCTGAGGGTCCCTGGGGGCCAACTAGCCCACCATGTACCTTCAATTTGCGCCACAGAGCTGCGTTGCAGAGAGGTGGTCTGAGGCCACGCCCTTTTACACCTCTCTGCAACGCAGCTCTGTGGCGCAAACTGAAGGTACCTGGTGGGCTAGTTGCCCCCAGGGACCCTCAGGATTCAAGGGGACTTAATCCCCCAAGTTACAACTCGCCAGGGGGCCCATTTGCACACTTGCCATATCAGGCCCCGCCCCCTCCCTTCACCACTGTGCAAACATGCCCGTGGCGCGTTTTAAGTTGGGGGATTAAGCCCCCTTGAATCCTGAGGGTTCCTGGGGTCCAACTAGCCCACCAGGTACCTCCAGTAAGCGCCACAGAGCTGCGTTGCAGAGAGGTGTTCAAAGGGGCGTGGCCTCGGACCACCTCTCTGCAAGGCAGCCCTGTGGCGCATACTGGAGGTACCTGGTGGGCTAGTTGGCCCCCAGGGACCCCCAGTATTGAAGGGGAATTAATTCCCCAACTTAAAACGCGCCACAGGGCGCGTTTGCAGAGTATTACTGGGAGGGGGCGGGGCCTCGGCACAATGCCAGTCTTTTGTTAAATTTCTTTTTTTTTTTTTTTTTAGAAGGGGGGGCTGTGTGGCCCCCCTTCTTTTTCCTTTTTTTGGGCCCTGGGGACCCCATCCCCCAGGGCCTGGCCCCTTTAAAAAAAATTTGAACGGGAAGAGGGCCGCGTGGGCCCCCTCCCGTGGCCAATTCCGGCCCGGGGACCCCATCCCCCGGGGCATTGCCACATTAATTTATTTTTTTGACGGGGGCTGCGTGGCCCCCCCTCCTGAGGCCTCTATTGGCCCCGGTTACCCCATCCCCCGGTTCCGGCCTTTATTTATATAATTATTTTTTGGGGGAAGGGGGCTGCGTGGCCCCCCTCCCGGGCCACTTCTAGCCCCGGGGACCCCATCCCCGGGGCAGGCCCTATCCGTTGGGGACCGTGGGGAGCCCCAATGCCCCCACGGTCCCGCCGGCTCCCCGCCTCCTGCGGGAGCCGGCATTGCTTTCCACACGGGGAGCTGCTGGCATGCAGCTCCCCGTGTGGAAAGCAATCTGGTTTGAATTTTGGAAGCGAGAGCAGGTTTCCCTGCTCTCGCTTCCAAAATCCAAACCAGTGTTTGCTATGACAGGACGGGAGCCGCACAGCTCCCGTCGTGCCATAGCAAACAGCAGTGTCCCGGGGGTGGGCACCCCGGGACACTGCAGGAGCCGGCCCGGGGGGGTGGCGGTCCCCAGGGCCATCGTGGGCTCCTGGAGGGGGGCCGCGCGGCCCCCCTCCCTTCAATTAGAAAGCCCTGGGGAGGTGGTGGTCCCCGGGGCTCGGGGGTCCGTAACGGGCCCCCGCATTTTCATTTTAGTGCCCCGGGGAGGTGGCGGTCCCCGGGGCGTGTGGGGGGGCTCGAGCCCCCCCACACAGGATTGTTTTATTTTTAAAAACTAGCCCTGGGGGTGGCGGTCCCCGGGGCTTGGGGGGGCCTTGGAGGCCCCCCACACATTTAAAAAGAAGCCCCGGGGGGTGGCGGTCCCCGGGGCTGCGAGAGGGCCGAGTGCCCTCCCGCACATCATTTTAACCAAGCCCCGGGGGGTGGCGGGCCCCCGCATATATTTTTTGCAAATGCCCCCGGGACCTGGCCCACCCGGGGGCCTCAATTAAATGAAGCGCGGGAGTCCGCGCTTCATTTTGTTTTTAATTTCGGCGGGATTCGCGGACCCAGCGCAAATTTCGCCGAAATTGTTTTTAAAAAAAATGCTTTTTTTTGGCCTTGGGGGTCCTTGTGTGACCCGCTGAGCAGGCCTAGGGGGTCAGGGTGTTTCTACCCTGCCCCCTTTTCTTTTCTTTTTTCACCTTTGTTTTTCTGTTTTCTTGTGACTCGGTTCTACCGAGTCACAAGATAGCTGCCAACACTTCCTGGTTTGGAGTGTTGACAGCCAATTAGAATAAAGCTCGTGGTCGGGAGGGTTCGCGGATCCACCGCGCCTCTAGATAGCTATATTTTTATTTTTTCAATTTCTCAGCAACTACTGAACGGATTTACACCATTTTTAAAAAGGTCGCTTTCTGAGCCAAGCAGTACCTTATTGCCAAATTTGGTGTAATTCCGTTAAGCAGTTCGGGCTGTAGCCTTGGCTAAAGTTTCCTATGGGAAATTGATTTTTTTTACTCTTATTTTTTGAATGTCTCAGCAACTACTGAACGGATTTACACCATTTAAAAAAAAAAAGGTCGCTTTCTGAACCAAGCGCTACCTTTTTGCAAAATTTGGTGTAATTCCGTTCAGCAGTTCGGGCTGTAGCCCTGGCTAAAATTTCCTATGGAAATTAACATGGAGAAAACACTTTTTGGGACCCCCCTTTTTTCTCAGCCCCCACTTGACAAATCACCCCTAAACTTTCAGGAAAGGAGCTGACCTGGATGAAACATTTTTTTGGAGAATTTCGCGAAGATTCGTCAAACGGTGCCAAAGTTATTGGCAAAACAAAAAACGCATTTCCTATGGAAACTAGGTTCTAACTATAACTACCTACTGGCGACCGCCAGTAGGTAATATATATATATATATATATCTCTATATATTAAAAAATGGCTTGGGAAGGGGGCGGCGTGGACATTAGATGTCATCAGTGAGGTCATAAGCAGTGCATTGTGGGGTTGCGAGTTATAGTTCGCTCAGCTAACTATAGCTGCTGAATTTCTTTGGTTTTGTAGGAGTGAAACCTGAGCCTAACTATAAAGTCTCTGTAACCTGGTTTTTTTCAGTGTAATTGTAAGGTTTTTTTATTCTATTTCCTAACTGTAATGTAACCTTTGTTTTTTTCTGTGAATATATATATACACACACAGTCACAGAGTAAAATATAAAGATTTTAAACAGCGTAGATATATATATATATCACTTTCACGAAATCCAAATAAGTGCGCTCTCAGGGCCAAAAGACAAACATCCGATATTGATGCAAAACCAAGTTTATTCCACTACGCGTTTGGACATAGACTTGTGTGGAATACGTTCTCCTTGAAAGGTAGGGCTATCAGTACACTGTTGACATTATATTTAACATGCTATCTTAGAACATGATGTGTACATAGGTTTTGGGCACTATGCTTTCACTTGTGATACTAGGATTTGAAATATCACGTGTGTATGACGTAATTACTCGCGTCACAGTTTTGACACCCTGAGATTAAACATCGTGGACAATTTGTACTTTACATTTCCTGTTCTCATGCACATGCCTTTTGTCTTAAGCCTACATTCAATCATGGTTTATACTGGTTACAGACTTCTGATAAAATTATTGAGACTGGTCTCATTTATGTTGTATTCCAGTAATAACATGGTTTATTTAGCACCATAATTAGGTCTTATTGACTATACATGTACATTGTACCTAGTTACTAGTATGTATATAATATTTTGTGTAATACTATTCCAAGATGGCCGCCATTGTAGGCTATCTGGATTGTCCCTTTTCTGTTATGCCTATTCCCAACCCGATGTTATTTTTACCCTTGTTTGATGGTGCACTTAGTACACGTGAGCAAGGCTGTGGACGCAGTTGAAACGCGTAGTGGAATAAACTTGGTTTTGCATCAATATCGGATGTTTGTCTTTTGGCCCTGAGAGCGCACTTATTTGGATTTCGTGAAAGTGATATTGACATTACCAGCACGCTCCGCTGGTGTGTGCGTCACCTTCCATGGGTTAGCAGTTCGGAAGGTATATATATATATATATATATATATACACCCCCACCGTACATTACAAGGATATTGTCACCGAATAGTTGCATGACCATATAGAGGAACAAGGCAGAGTTCCTTTATAAGGTTATGGAACTCTGAGGTGACTTGCAATATCCTTATCATGTTCGTCAGGGAGTACTTCCTTCGTTATAGTATGTAGTCACACAACCATCCCATTTTCCCTTCGTGCATAGGTCTTCATTAAGAGAGAGCTTGTTTGTAAACATGAAGAAAAAAAATAGAATCTCTAGTGCCCAATGAAACTCATAAAAAAAGCAGTAAAATGTTTGTTGCAAAAAGATTTTAGAATTAGTTTATTAATGCAAGTCAGTTTTGTTTTTTGTTTTTTAAGCACAGTAGCTCGCAATTTGTAGAAACATGCGGAACGATTCTAACTTTTCTATAACTAACATAAGAGGGCAAAAATTAATATGTTGCCATAAATTTCCCCTTCATGCTTGTACAGCAAGCAGAACAGAACATAGCAAAAGAAAGAAAATCAAGCTTTTGTTTTTGTGCTTTAAACAGCTATGTTAATTATGTTCCTTGACCTGACCTGCCTTGGCCGCTGGCACCAGGCATTGTGACTTCAGAAATCAACTGTAGTTAGTTATTACAGTGGCGTTCCAACGTCAGTTCTTTGTAATCGGCAACTGGTGCGGCGCAAATTGCCGATTATTAATACAAGGATTATAGAAATATATATATACAGGGGATGATCGATTACGAACTATAGTTCCCATAATGCACAGTTCCATATCACCATCCCATTGGAGGGAGTGCAGTATTTAAATGGGAACGTCATATGCATGCATCCTTCCAGTGAAAGCCTCTGAAGAGAAAGCTGAGGAGCTTTCGAAACGCGTCAGGCAAACCTACACGGAGGCTGTTAATGGCTGTAAGCGGTATCCGTCCATACCATGGAAAGAGAGTTCTCTTGCTGCTGATGGCCGAGTGCGACTCAACTGATGGACACATCTTGGAGCCGAATATATATATATATATATATATATATATATATATATATATATATATATATATATATATATATATATATATATATATATATATATATATATATATATATATACCCCACCAGCTTTTATCTGTGCCCAACGCCCCCTTAAAATTATCCTCTAGTAAAACCACTGTAACCTGGATATCTTATTTATAGAATCTTGACTGAAAGACCACATACATGCCTGCCATTTGGACTCGCTAGTGTTTGAAAACTATTCCATCATTAATCCATGAATATGGACAAGCAGCAACAGTTTGTTTGAACTATTGTCTGTTTCCGTACAGTAGAATCTGGCCGTTCATCCTGGACTGTTCTATTGCAGCAGAACCAAGATTGATTTGCATATTGCCAGCCTCTGTCTAGAGTGGAATCTAGTGTAACCAGCATTGGCAAAGCCAATAGGTCACGACTTTTGGCTTTGCCTATGTGACTATGTTCAGCATTTCCACAAAATCCGTGGTGTGCCGCGGGGGTGGGGTGGCTCCTCACGGGCCGCTGCAAGTGGGGATGGGAGCGGGAACAAAGGGAATGAGTACAACGGGAGGGGCGAGCAAGCTAATGCCTACGACAAAGCTCATGCAAGAAAGGTCAGGAAAGAAAAGACCGGAAGTGGCAATTTTTGGTCTTATTTGCACACGAGGGTAGTATTGCCCACGGGCAAACAAACCAGAAGGAATTTTGTGACTCATATAGAAGTGGGAAATCATCAAACCGCACACAATCACAGTTGCGGATATGTGTGTTCATGTTAGGACCCTTTATCCGACTTTAACGTGGCTGCAGCTTTAAAGGAGCTAGTCTACAGCTACAGCAGCCGATGCGGCTGGCATGGCTCGTGGGTGGGGTTCGCTCGTGGGGGCGGGGGGGGTTGCGGGTGATGTTGCATAGGGGAGCGCAAAATAATAATAAAAATCTTAAACTTACCTCGAGGCCGGGTCCAGCGTCTTCTCTGCTCCTGCTCTCCTGCCCCTGACAGGAACAGGAAGCAGGCAGCCAGGCTCCCTCCCCTAAGTCAATCACAATGCTGCAATGCTGCGCTTTGATTGGTCTTAGCGCCGTGACACTGCGCTGAGCCAGGGGCTGGAGGGGTGGGTATGTTCTCCATGCAGACCGTAATGCAGTCTGCATGTAGAACAAGTAAGTGTGCATGACTGTTTTGGCCGGCCCGAGAGGGCCGACCAAACAGTCATTGCACACTTTAGGAGTGGGCAAACCACTTCTCCCCTGCCCTGCTCGGAGAGCAGAGCAGCCCTACCCACCCGCTGGCCGCAAAGCAGGACAAGTCAGGAAGCAGAAAATGATAATAACAAAGTTATTATCATTTTATGTTTCTCTTCTTTACACTGCTTAAAAACAGTGGGGCGACGCCCCTGAGCTGCAGTCTGAATAAGCGGGTCGTGGTGTGATTTTAAGGATGAAAAAATACAAAGAAAACCACCCTCAATCTGCAGCCACTTACAGGGCCGGCTGGGAACCCACAGCAGTCCTGGCAGATTTTGTTACACCAGCCACCATACAATGCCTAGCAATCGGGCGCAATGAGTGAGCCTGCCCACTACAAGGGTGATTAAGGAGGGGAGGGGTGGGGGTACCTCACGGGCCACTGCAAGTGGGGAGGGGGAGCGGGAACAAAGGGAATGCGGACAACGGGAGGGAGTCGGGGGCATGGTGAACACAGACAACGGGGGTGGTTGGGAACAAAGGGAATGCGGAGAACGGGAGGGGGCGGAATCATGTTTAACACGGACAACGGGAGGGTGGCAGGAGTAAAGGGAATGCGGACAACGCGAGGGGGGTGGAAGCAAAGGGAATGCGGACAACGGGAGGGGGGCGGGAGCAAAGTAAAACACAACAGAAAATTCAAAAACAAGCCAAGGCGAAAGAAAAAGTAGTGCGGATACCAAAACATATGGCCCATATCAAAGGATCCATGCAGCAGGGGCGAACGCCAGGGCGGGAACAAATCAGCCACAAGGCGGGACAAATGTACTCTATCCACGAACCAAAACTGTGGCATTTAGAAAGGCGGACTAAGTAGCCAATCACAAGCGGTGGGCGTGTGGTGGGTGTCTTCTAACTTCAGAGACATTGCAGCATGCCTTGCAGAGCAGCGCATGCGCGCTGCTTCTAAGCTCGACCTAATAAAAACGGTGGCCTGAAATGCAGCCCCATGCAGTGACTGACGAGCATTCCACCCATCACTTTGTTTTCCTCAGTACAGTAGAACCCAGCAATACCATCCGCTTGCAAAGCCCCGTCATCTGCTTTGCCCAGGTAACCCCTGTGTAGTCAGATGCTTTTGTTTTGGGATTTAACAACACCGCTTAACCTAACGTTCAGAACAAACATCTTCCTGGGAGATTTTATTATTCACTGGTGCAAACTCACACTCAGGGCTTTAAGTGGGCCGGGTCCGGCAGTTCTAAAAAGCAGGTGCCGAAACGGGTCTCTATCGGGCTCTCCATTTTTGCCCTCACTCTGGGTGAAAAATAAATCTTAACTCTGCAGCAGTACCACCCTTCACTGCCTTTTAGATAACTTCAAAGAGACTTGTTATAATTCTTTTACAGTCTCATCATTTCAGAACGGAAGTATTATCAATATTTATATGCAACAATTCCATAGTTGTTGCTTATGTATCTTATGCAACTAACAGCCATTGACAAAGCTAATAGTCCTAATTGTTGTAGATAATCTTACTTATTGTATTCTATATCTGGATTCAATCACAGAAGCAGCAAAATGCCAGTCAGGCGACACACTATGCTAAGCACAGATTTTTAGCGTACGCGTTTTAAACCATGCCCTCAACTGCATCGGCCGCGCCTCTTTGAAAGACGCCCCAGTTTTTTCATCCCAGTTAAAGCCCTGCTCACACTCACCTCTGCATTCTCACTTTACATAACAAGTGTAACACACGTCATTTTATTCTTTCTAAATAGCCTTTCCTTAAAGCCTTCCCCCCCCGATAATTTTGTACCGATCACACCGCCCTCTCATTGTGGGCAACGGAAGTCTCTACCTGGCTCGCTCTCATACATTGTTACAAAATAGCAGATCAAACAATTCCCCGAAGGCACTAAAGACCTACTCTGGCATCACTCGAAAATCACACCACAGAATCTTGCTGGTTTTAAAGCTCAGTAGGAGTTTTAAAGCTCAGTAGGAGTAAGGACCGAATACTCCAAAACAGTGAGGCAGTTAGAGCAAGACGTGCTTAACTGGTGTCGCCAAACTCGAATCACAAAAGGCCGAATACATCAAAACTTAAATTGCCTGCAGCAGTTCACTTATGCACGCTTTTGCGGGTCAGACAATGAACTAGCCTACTCTCCTTTGTATTACAATCTTTCCAAAGTTGAGAAATAGTTCTGTCATCAAATAACCTTCTATTTTTTGCATTTGTTTAATTTTCACAGTTTTCAATAGCATCAACATAATCCAATTGGTATCGGAGGGCCTTAAGTTAGACCAGTAACATCCTTGGCACAAGAGTGCACGTGAGATCATTTCACACGTTTCACGTAAGATTAGTTCCCAAGTGCAAAGGAGCAGTTTACACAGAAACATTTCACGTGAAGTTAGAGGAGAGCAGGTGTGCTTGACTTGTTTGCATTTTACATACGATTGTTTAACCACAATATATTCCACTTTATTCATACTTTACGGTAGTTGAGGGCATAAAGAGACCGCGATTTTGCACGTTCGGCGAGACTCTGCAAATTGGTGAACTGGTTTTGCTGAACTGCGTGTGCTATGATTGCCCCTGGCACGACAATGTTCCTATAGACACGTGAGCTATTTCCTGCTGTGAAGTATCTGTGCTCGTAGGTACTGTAACAGGCCCTCGAATATTGGATTACCATTCAGAGCAGCCTGTAAAACATATGGCTGTTAATCAAGTTATTTGGACAATTGTATTAAAAATGCAGTTTGGCTGCATTTTGTCTAAACGTCTCAACTCACCTTCAAAACAATGGAGAGAGCCAGATTTGCTTGCAGGGCCAGCTACTGTGTGAAAGGTGGAGTTGGTATTAGCATGAGCTGTTGTGCAACATTGCTTAAAGTAAAGGGAAAAAAAACATGATGGTGCCAGAGCTGACATCGTCATAGTGCTAATATTTTCTTCACTTTCAGCCATATTGCACATCAGCCCGCACTGCTATGCAGCATGTCTTAAAAACAGTGTCAAACCAAATAGATCTCGCATACAGCAAACCCACTGGCTTTTCCAATGCTTCTTTTTTAAATAACTTTCAGCCTGCCATGCTGCTGTGCAACATGACTAAATTGGCAAAGCCAATAGCTCACATAAGCGAAACCTACTGGCTTTGCCAGTGATTGTATTTAGCGCTCCTCTGGTACTGGGCATTTGTGATATCCGACACCCATGCCTTCATGACCACCAGAGAGCAAGCCTGGCCTATATCGTATCATTTATATGTAGCACTCCTCTGGTATTGAGAGTATTTTTGGCACTATAATATCAAGTGACCACCGAAATATGCATTTGTTCTTTTTATGATCTTGCTCAACTGTGCTTATCGCCGACATTACACTAAGTCCATACTGCCTCGCCCACACCAAGCTCAAAAAATACAATGTGATTGAAAAAAATGCCAGTTAAGCAATATCAAACATATATACACACCCATAGAGTATCAACCCCCTGAGCTGTATTACTGCATTGGAACCAGTGAGCTGTATCCACATACAGCTTACTGCAGCAGGCATTCTGACCACTAAGCTATCTTAGGGAACTATGGACATCGTGACCATAAAGTTACACAGAGATCGCTGCAAGAGGCAAATTTAACTCCCGCCACAAAAACAGGAGTGGAAGAAGGAAAATTGGGAAAGGCGTAGGCAGCAGGCTTGGGGGGGCAGACTGCAGACACATGCATTCTTACAGGCTGCATTTGTAAAAGTTAAAAAAAAAAAAAAAAAAAGTATACCTTGGGAAGCATGTGGTCAGTGGAAGGACACACAGGAAGCAGTGCTTGATCCAAGCTCCATGGTATGGACGAAGACTCCAAGCCCAGGAGGAGGAAGCTGGAAGCCAGGAGAAACGCTGACTAAAAGGAAGCAAGGAAACGAGACCCACATAGGAGCCCTCTAATGATAAGTAGAGATAAATAATGGGCGGGCTTTAAGCCCATTTTAAGATTTTTTTTTTTTATAAATACAATAGATTTCGCAAGCGCTGTGCAGGCGAAACCTAAAAAGGGTTACAGGAATGGCTTACATAATGGTATTTAACCTTTTGACTTCTGTGGACCCGTCTAAATCACAACTAGAAGCCATAAAAATGCTTAAAATTCAAAAGTGCACATTATGTGAACTCAGCGCATCTAATTTCCTCTGCATTGGCATGTTTAAATAAAAGAGCGTGAACAGACTGGTATTAGACCAAGGTAATATTCACAAATCAATAGGTAATCATGCGAATCAGAGCTCTCAGCAAAAGTAGTAACTGGATTGAACTTGGCATCGGACACAGTGCAGCAATTGAGTCTGGTATGGAGAAAGCTGGAGGCCATGCATGTCTTTTATTTCAAAAGGTGACCAACAGTGATTGCATAAACGCTAGAAAAACAGGTGCACATTATTCCAGAGCACATGCCTCCTAGAGGGAAGTAGTACTCTGCCTGTGGAAGTAGTTAGGCTTTGCTGAAAAGTGCAAGCCTTTTGGGCAATCTACCTATGTATATGTGAATTTATTTATTTGCAGAGTTTTATATAGCGCTGGCTAGACCCGGAGGTAGGTTACAGGAGCCAAGTATAACATAGGAGTGCTTAGAACATTGGCTCTCTAATTGTGTAGATGCACATTATTTTCTAGAAGATCATAAGCAGTTCAAAAGTGTTTTTAGTCAGAAGCTTATTGCTAGCTCAGGTCGTAGCATGTTTGAATGCAAATAGGCTGTGCACATTAATGCATGCTCCGTTATGAACTACCAATCGGCTTCTGACTGAAAACATTTTTAAAATGATTATTTCTTGTTAACATATCTTTATTGGTTTTACTTGTATATCTATCAAATATATTGGGAGGCAATACAGTAGACTTTAAGTAATAATTGTCATTTGATCAAACTGTTATCCCCGTAGGAGGAACAAACTTTATAGAGTTATTTAGCTCAAAATGCTTATGATTATTGGTAGAAAGTGGTTAATGGTGATATCAGTCTGCAGACCCCATAAATAGGCTCTAACGAGGGGGTCTGTGGACCCTGGCTTAAGAACCACTGGCTTACATGGATATATTCAAATCAAGATTATTAGCCCGCCAGGTAATGTGGGTGACATAGCAGAGTCCTTATCATTTAGCTGTGAGGTCCTGTGTTGGGAGATGTGGATACCTATTTGCAGTGTCCAGGTACCTGTCAAACCACTTCTTTTATTCATGATATCTGAAACGTTTTCCCTTCAAGCAGTGAGCTCAGAAAACTCACCCTGTGCCTTGTCCTTGAGCAGATTTGGCTTCAGTGTATTTGCTGCCAGGTAGCCATGTTGTGCTGAATGTGTCATTGAGTCACATTGGGTAGTAGCTGGTGAGGTTAGAATAGTCTATTGTTTAGCAAAGATTTTGTTTATAATAATTGGCTAGATCCTCTTATGGATCTGTTTGAAGCATAACATCTATGGATATGTGTACCAAAGGAACATACTGTTTGTCGTTCTCTTGGGGGTGTACAGTTGTCCATTACTTCTTTTCAGGTGGCTGTTTCAAGACATGTTTCCCATTTTGTGGCTTTGATGCATTGCTGTATGCATGAAGGTGTGGTACATGTAAGTTAGCTTTTTCTGAATGGTCAACTTGATTCTGATAGAGTAGTGCTATTGAGAAGCCAGGCATTTCGCCAGCTAATTACTCGGAGTCATGCTGAGCGCATGACAGTGCCAGGGTTCGTCCATAATGAGTACTGTGGTACGATATAGATATTTTGCCTACTAATATCTGTTGGATGTAGGATTCTGTGTGGGAGAGAAGCAAAAGAAAAGGCAATGCAAGTTTCAAATCTCTGAACATATAGACCCCATAGTAGTCATTCATTCTGACCCAATACTTCAACCAATGTTGAATAGCCTTATTTACGTAGCGAACACAACACATTTTAATTAAATAAACATGCATTCTTTGCAAAGCATAATGGTATATAACCCACATAAACAACAATGTGTAGGGACTTCATCAAAAGAGTGCAACAGTGCAGGATTGGAGAATACATTTCTCACAAACTGCCCTTGGGGTGAACCCCAACTCACTCGCATAAGCCAACTAGGTGAGGGCAATGTTACTGGCCTGTTTGGTTTTAATACTGTTTTCATTTTCTCTTTTAGACGTCCATCATGAACAGTTAAGAATAAATTACTTGTTGGTGACCCCATTGTTAAAAATATAATTTAAAGTTTTAGGACAGCGGCATAAGGAAAGCTGTGGTTTTACTGTTAGTCCAAGGGAGCATGATAAGGGTCCATGCAGGAGAAATCAATCTCGTGTTTTTTCAATTTGCACAGATCTTTTATAGCATTTTGCTTACCTGTTCTGAAATCTTCTGGGGCATTTCTGTACCGATTGTTCTGTGTAATTACAGAAGTAAAAAGATGAGTTGAGGCAGATTAGGTCAAAGGTTTCAGCACTCTGACTGCATGTTTTTTTAATCGGCGGGCTTTTTTGTAGTTCTGAATTATGCTTGTCTTTAGTAATTTAGTTGAATGACTACGCTACACATGGAAAGATCTGTGGGGACTTAACCAAACAAACATTTTGAAAATTGCCTTGAGCGTAATAACTACAGCCAATACAAATGTTGAGTATTTCAAAAGAAAGATAACAAGCTGGCATGTCAAGATATATGTAACACTGTGAATCCTTTCTCTTTGCATTTCTTGTAAACTGCCATCATTTAATTTCCCAGTTCCTACACCCTTTTGTCCCCTACCTCACTGGATCATTTTGTGACCACTCTTTATGCTACTCCCACCCTATCCTGCTCTAACTGACCATCAAGTTGAGTCATTGCCAAGTCAATTGCCAGAGCGTTTCTCTCGTATAAACAATTAACATCTTCCATAATCCACTTATAACAGTGGTTGCTGGGCTAAACCCTCCCATTCTAGTGTTACATTAGTTGTTTTTGTGATTATTATCATCACCTCTAGTGAGGCTACCAAGTCAGAATTCATGCTTACATTTCCTGATGTCTCCAGCCAATGATTAACTGAAAAGGCAGACTCCGTTTGAAGACCTGCCTGTCGAATCCAGAATCCACGCCGCCTTCCTCATCTTTGCCTACAAGATAACCTTGTTGCCAGTGGAATATAACTCTTCTGCGTTTGAGCTTGCTGTGAGATCTCTATTATTTTATGTCATGATACTGGGTATTTGTATAGCGTAGTAATTGCAAATTACTTGGCCTCCTACTGGAGGAGAGTCATTCCTAAACCATATTTCATGTGTGCGTGTAGTTTGGAGGGTGTGGGTTAACCTTTTGAAGGTGTCCCTTAAGGCGAGGTGGCCCTTGTGACCTTCCAACTTAACTCCTGTGTATGAATCGTGTAGTGTCATCTCTGTGTGGTGGTTCACAGTGATGGTTGTGGTTTTATGGCACTCCATCTAATTCATGGCAGTTGATGTTCACCTGTCACAGGTTGTCTGTTGGTTCAGATGGACCTTTTATAGTTCATGGTTGTGTTTCCTTAAATTTGCTTTGGTTTGCTGGTGCAAGTAGATGAACAACTGTGGTGGCTATAGTGGCTGTTCTGGTTTGGGAGGTAGGTCCCCTGGTGAGGAGTTAGCATCTAGTCGTGTTCATCTGTGTCCTGAGTTCCTTAAACTAAATAAATAGATATTTCTAGGCTATATATAATTTGGTGTCCTGAGTGTCAAGTGTTGCCTTGCTGGTGTTTGGTCCTGTCATTTGTCTCTGATTTCCTTGTTTTCCTATACCTTAATTTTAATTCTTAATATTTGGGACCTGTATATCTTTTCCATTAGAAATTCTAGAATTTGCAGATGTAATCCATAAGGTGGTTAAATGGTTGTAAGTCTGGTGCCACATCTGTGCTGAAGTGGTGGTAAAGGATTCCTGTGGAGGAGTTCTTAAATCCGTTAATTAATTTGTTTCTAATTTATTAACTCAAGGTGGGTTTTTAAAATGTATTAATATTACCATGTGCTGGAGTTGTATGGACTGAAGGTTTGCAGAAATCTGCAGTAATTATATATTTGAGTTGTACTGAGTGTGATCATAGTTTTGTGTGTTGGTGTATTTGTGGGTAAGGTATGGTGTATGTTGGGTAGAGAGAGCAATGGAAAGCATTCCCATCGCACTGTGCTCATCTCTTTATTTTCAAAATCCGCAAAATATACTCTCTTCTTTAAGGATAGCTGGATGTAGGCTTCATGAGAGAATTATGTTTTATAGTTTGGCCATTTGTCCACACTCGGCATGTTGATGTCCCACAAAGTACGAGCCTGTTATGTAAGTTGAAGTTTTGTTGTAGCCGTAGTCTTAACAGTGCTGTAAGCTTTAGAATTTACAATTAACAATTCTCTAAAGCTTTCGTGTAATACCCATCTGCACAACAGCTGAATCCACCGTACTTTTTGAGTGATTTTATGGTAGCCATCTTAGTAATAATCAAAGGCATCCAGCGCCTTTCTGAATCGATAGTAATTTAGCATCATATTGGTAAGGTCTGGCAATATCTGATTAATAGGCAGCACAACCAAATAACAAATATATATTATCTTAAAATATGCATGCGTGTGTGTCTTCGTGCTCGCATATTTGTTTTTTCATATATGGGCCACTTTATACTCACGTGGAAGTTTTCTGCTCATTTACTCATCCACAGTGGGCTCTGTGAAGACCTATGTTACCCTCCTATTGCAAAGTTTTGACCTGGCCCAGTCCTGTGTTCCTTCATTGATTCAGTCCTTGGACGTGCTCCTGGTTTTCAGTGCTCTTTGAAGATCTATTTTAGAGCTACTTTTTAGGCGTTACCAGCCTGCAGTCTGCTAAAGTAGTGTTCTTGTAGTGGTTAGTTTGGTTGTCAGATTGGAGAGCTTTAATATGTGAGTAACCCTACTTTAATTTTTTTTCTTCAAGGACAGCTGCTTTATCCCACCTTTTTTCATCCCACCTTAATAAAGGCATTTTTCTCCCACTTTCTACCATTGGAATCCTCGTCCAGTTGTACAGACTCCTTACAGCCCTTGATTGTGAGAATGACATGCAGGATATATTTTGACCACACCAGGTTCTTTAAAGAATCTGACTCCTTCTCCACCTTCTGGCTAGGCACAAGAAACCTCCCTCGTCTAGACTGTACTTTGGCAGGTGGCTGCGATAACGATTCCCTTGGTGGTTCAGGTTTAGCAACAAGTGGACATGCTGCATCTTAAGCTGCATGAAAGGATTATCAGTGAGCGAAATTTGCTGTTTGCTGGGTGGCCACCTCTCCTCAACCGACACCTTTATCAAACATTACAATGTTGATGCAGTGTTTGATGGCAGTCATCGGGTAAGTTGAGGTTTGAGTTGTCTGTTACATGCAGTTGCCATTGACATTCCCCAGTGTTGCATATTCAGCACATTGTAAATCATAATCGGTGTCGAGAATTATTGCCATTGACCCAGGACAGTTCCTATTATGCCCCAGTGGTGTAACAATAACCCCTGCAGTGTGGGGACCCCCCTGAGCTGCCGGGGGACCCCCCTGGTACCGTGTACAGGCCCCTGGGCTGAGACCTCCTGACTGGGTCAGGAGCGTGGGGGCCCCCTCCCTATGCTTTGCAGGGGGGCCCCCCTCAAGTTTCGTTACGCCACTGCTATACACTTCCATCACGTGCTTGCTGAGAGCACAATGGGGCAGCATCCAACAAGAACCCAAAATGTACTACACAATGCAATATATTCACTTTATGGGGGAAGGCCGTACCACTTTATTTAAGATGAGTCGAATCAGTGAGGCAGACTGCACACGGAGGTGTGGGGAGGCGGGCACATTTTTCCACACAATTTGGGACTGTCCAATCATCCAGGGGTTTTGGGTCGCAGTGCATGAGGTGATAGGAGAGCTATGTGGGATTACCCAGACCTTGTCCCCCAAGACTTGTTTGCTCAATATCTGGGATGCTACGGACTTATGGGCGGCTGTGGGCTATATGATTGCGAAGCAAAATATTGCACGTAGATGGGGAGTCCCGGAATCGCCAACGATAACGGAATGGGAAAAGGATGTTGATTGGTGCATGTTGGCGGAGCGAGCAGTGTACATAAACAGAGGATGCCCCAAAAAATGGGATAAAGTTTTGGGGAAATGGAACGCGTATAGAGGTAACATTTGCACCTCCCCGTCAGAACGGGAGAGCGAGCAACCAGAATTACTGAATGGTGCTCCTGAGTTGGGTGGGGGCGGGGAGTGTAATACATGGGATGTTTAGTGACGAGAAGGATTGTCTATTAAGATCCGATGATTTTATATATGTTTGTACCGTACTATGCTATGCCATAATGTGCAATAAAAAGAGTAAAAAAAAAAAATTTAAATAATAAAAACTCGATTACGCCAATCGCCTCTACCACGGATCATCTGTAACAACTATGAAAAGACTATAACTGATTCAGAAGTCTGCTGCTAGACTACTCTTTCATATAAAGCCACAAGCCAAAGCCAAAGCAATGACACGATTCATAGACCTGGTGATCCTCCTGGCCAGGTGCCAAATCACACGCAGATGGAAATCTCCGACAACCCCCCCTCATAGTCGTCAGCTGGGCCCTCTCTCTGGAGGTCTGGACTCGAGCTGAAAGCAAGGCACTCCACTGCGAAGACTCCAAAGGCTTACACAAATACCTAATAGCCACTGCCTTGGATGGGCTTTTGACTGATCTGCATGCTAATACGCGTGCAACAGACGCTACCCCCAACTAAGCTTCTGTGATGGCCCATTGCTGAAGACGCCCTGACTCTACTACACACCACAGCTGGCACGATGCATCCCTCCCAGCACACACTAGTCACCACACTGACCATGAAGCCACCTGGTTATCTCTGTCACTTGAAAACAGTTGCGGGCGAACCCTGGAGAAAGTTGTTGTATTCGTTTGATTGTTCTTAACATTGCAGAGTCAAGTATCCTTGCTACACTCTCCCACACGGACATTCTGTTCTACAGGCACACTCACCCGAAGTTTCCTGTTTCTATTATGTAACACACTTTTGTCTCTCTTCTTTCTTTTCCTCCGTACCTTCTGTGGCTTGGCGACAAGCCATGATAACGTCGGAGATGTATGACTAGTATGAGCCTTGGTTTATGCAATGTATCTTGTACTTCACAAAATGCAAATAAAAATGAGTAAAAAGAAATATCTGTGTCAAGAACTACTTTCTACATTCTTGTGACAGAAGGACTGGTGGCTGGTATTTTTCATTGCAGTAAATCCAGATCTTCCTTGACCCACTTGTTCATCTGGTCTGGCAGTTGAAAGATTGATCATGTAGTTTTTATCTTCAAGGGTAATATAGATAAGAGTTGTATTGGAGGGTGACCCCCTTATGCCCTCCTAGGAATAGCAGAGGATCTAATTTGAATGAATTTTGTTTTAGAGACAATAAAGTATCAATGTTAAAGGTGGACCAGCCTGGCTTTAGGTTGTGAACATTAACTATAAGTAATCCAGGTATTTCACTTGCCCACATTCTCTTTTACACTACTTCTACAGTGGAAATTTAGATGTCGGTTCTTTTGCCATTCCTGTCTTTCGGTACTCAGTGTGTGTAAGTGGTTTGAATCTCTTATTTTTAGGAGTCACCTGCACAGCGCTTGCAAAATCTCTCGTATTTAAGAAAAAAAAAAAATCTTAAAAGGGGCTTAGAACCACCCATTATTTACCTTTACTTACCATTCGTTGGGATCAACGTCCCTCTAATTTCTATGCTTCTGATTGGTCATCACTTCTTCCTGCTTTGCCTGTTCATGCTGTAGACCATTGCCCAAGTACAGCTTCCAGTGACTGCCAAAGGCTAGTGGCCAAAGTCCTTCCACTAGCTACACACTTCCGAAGGTACCTTTTAAAAATGTTGTTCTCCAGCACTCCATACGAGTGCATCTGCAGGCAGTTTCCTCTGCTCACCGGCTCTCTTCCCACATTGTTCCTAGCACCCTTCGCTATTGAGTCCTCATTATTGCTCTCTCCCTCCCTCCTTATTGCTTGTCTAAAAAGTCACCAGGAGACATATTTGCGTAGGAGTGTCCTAGACTGAGAATGAACCTTTATTTCATTTTTTTGTAAACAGATTTTTTTATTAAATGATAATAAGGTGATTAGTGACATCATAAAAATAATGCTATAGTTGCAGTTCGGATCTAGCGTTCGGTTTTACAGTCATACATATTAATCGCAGGTTGTCATCCCGCCAGGAGAAATTGGCCTTGTGCCAACACAAGGAAACATTGAGATATCTAGTACAGTTATAGGTCTTTGGGCTTGCCGGTTCCAGTTCT
This sequence comes from Calotriton arnoldi, assembly GCA_963921515.1. Taxonomy (NCBI): domain Eukaryota; kingdom Metazoa; phylum Chordata; class Amphibia; order Caudata; family Salamandridae; genus Calotriton; species Calotriton arnoldi. Next base: position 378,081 of record CAWUFW010006501.1, on the reverse strand, counting down.
ATCATCGCCAGACATACATCAACTCTATATTCAGCTCCACAATCAACCCCTAGCAAATCAACAGAAGGAGAACTCCCTCCCCCCCCCCCAACCCCCACCAGGTGACAACCCTCCCCACCCCCCAGGCATGTCGCTTATACATTTGGTTCCCTGTTTATTGGCGCTAATCAGCTCTACAGGGCATCAGGTGTGCTATTCCAGATGTTGTAGTTCCCCAGGTGTGGCCCTCTCCCACCAGGAAGCTCATCCCACACTGTGACCACCCGGGTAGCTATCAGGGCCAGCCAGGATATCAAGCGCTCAATTTCCCACAGCTGGGTCCACTCCGTCAAGGGGCATGTCGGTGTCGTCCCTCGGCTGTTTCAGTACCTCCACCAATGCCACCCATGCTCTCGCTGCCTCCAGTGACTTTTCACTCCCAGTTCTCTGGGCCATCTGCAGCCTGAAGATCCCTTCGCAGTCCGCTCATCTTATAAGCTCCCTCGTCCACCTCAACACGCTAGGGGCAGTTTTCACCTTCCAATGGCTAGTAAGTTCCCTTTTGGCCAATACCAACCCCAGGTCTATAAATCTGCTGGTGACTTTACTCCTGGCAGTATGAGGGAACCAGTGTAGGAGGCAACACCCCGGTGTCAGCGCTATGTCACGTTCTGTCGTGTCCCCTAGCCTATCCGTCACCATTCTCCAGAACTCACCCAAAAGCGGGCAGTCCCAGAGCATGTGTAAGAACCCCGCGTTCTCCAGGTTACATCTTGGGCAGGCAGAGCAGGTCCCAAAATATTCATTGATTTTACACGGTGTAAGGTAAGCCCTATGAAGAACAAAGAAATGAATCAACTGGAAGCGCGCATTTCTAGAACTTTTCCAAGCTCTTTCCACCAGTTCCCCCCATGGTTTCTCATCGATGGCCTCGCCTAAATCTGCCTCCCATTTGAGTCGTAGTGTCGTCAGGGGTCGTCGCATCCCCTGCGTGATACGTTGGTATAGGCAAGTGACCGCTTTAATCGTTCCGCCTGCCATCACTATACACTGACAAATCAGGGAGGTCGGTGGTTCCGCCAGCCCCTCTCGCCAATGTTTACGGAGAGCTGCTGTCAGAGCAGCATGATAAAGGAAGTCCCCTCGTGGGATGTCGAACCTCTCCAGCAAATCATTAAAAGGAAGCAGGGTGGCATGTTCATAGAGATCTCCAATAGTAGAGATCCCGGCCTCTCCCCATGCTCGTAACCCCTGCCAGTCCCCACCATGGGGCAGTGCTTCACAGATCATTAGCGGGATCTCCGGCGCACAGGGGATTCTCGTCTGTGCCCGCCCGCAGGCCCGATTCCAACAGTGACGCACCACCCGCACATCCGAGGGAGCCACCCCATCCCTCCAAGGGAGGCGCAATAACACGCGGGACAGGAGCCGCAAACTCGGGTCCGAACTCCCAGGATCCTCCGCATTCCAGAGTCGTCCCGCCATCCATTGTGTGAACCACTGCAACTGGACTGCATGATAGTAAGCCTCGAAGTCCGGTACCGCGAAGCCCCCCTCTACCCTGGGGCTCATCATGGTGGCGAGCGCCACCCTTCGTCTGCCATGCCCCACAAAAACCCCGTGATCAGGGTATTGAGTTGGGCAAAAAGTCTGTGCGGGATCCAGAGCGGTAACGATCCGAAATAGTAAAGCAGTCGAGGTAGCTTGACCATTTTTAACAGTGCCACCCTGCCCACCACTGACAGCGGGAGGGTCCCCCAGAACTCAAAATTATTTTTGGTGCCCCCGTCTCGCTCGCCCTATGTTGCCTTCTAGTAGGTCAGCAGGGTTGTGATATATTTTAACGCCCAAATAAGTCAGGCACCTGTTTTCCCACACCACCCCCTCTGTTGCTAGTGGTCCAACCCTCTCCGTCAGAACAGGAAAAAGGCACGTCTTAGCCCAATTCACCTTAAGTCCTGCAGCTCTTCCCAGTCTGTCTAGCAGGTCTTTGGCTCCCCGCAAGGCATCTCCAGAGTTAGCTAAAAACATCAGGAGATCATCCGCATACAGAGCTATAAATTGGATCTGTCCCAGCACTTCCAATCCCTGATAATGGTGGCCCGATCTAGCGTGCACAGCCAAAGGCTCCACCGCCAACGCAAACAAAAGGGGAGACAGCGGGCACCCTTGTCTTGTTCCCCTGCCCACGTCACAGGCCTTTGAGATCAGTCCCCCCCGTCCTAACCCTAGCAGTGGAATTCCTATACAAGAGTGCCGTCCAGGCTACAAAACAGTCTCCCAGCCCAAACGCTCTCATGACTCGGAAAAGATACGGCCACTCGAGGCTGTCAAAAGCCTTCTCAATATCGATTGATAAAATGCACGCCTCCTCTATGTCGTACGTGGACGCGTCCAATATTCGTAGTAATCTACGTATATTCATTGCTGTATTCCGGGATGGAATAAAGCCCGCTTGGTCCGCATGCACAAGTGTAATGAACCTTTATTTCATGTTGCTGAAATGGTGTATGCATCCTTTATGAGGCGTGAGCGCAGCACAGATCATTCAACTATGCTGTCATCAGCTTTTTTACAGCACCCCTCTTCTGACGCCTGGGACATTTGGTCTGTAGCCATAGCTCCTAGATTTTACCAACATTTTGAAACACCCCGGCCAGCCTCACCCTCTTCGCCCCACAGGAAGTTTTAAATGGAGGCACATTCCAAGTCAGTTTGTCACCTTCCCAGGATTCATAGAGGCATGAATCCTGCAAATAAGTGCAGCATCTGAAGTTCTGAACCAGATGGTCTGCGTTTCCCCCATTTTGTATCTGATTGTACCCTAATTAAGTCTTGATTTTCAAGTTTTTGTGAGGGTGGTGCCCATGGAGAACACGCTTCAAACCAATCAAGCAAATCTTTGCCAGTACCTGTTTCTCAAGAAGCCTATTCACCCCTTTAATTTGAGGAACTGAAAACTAAACTCCTATTCAGAAAATTTAATCATTTCAAAGCTCTCAGGAGAAAGAAGGGGGACAATTGAATAAAGGTGGAGGGATTGGTCTTATGGTAGGAAGCCCAGTTCTAGGACCAAGCCCAGGGATTCTGGGTAAAAAGCACAGTCAGTGATAGTGCAATAACAGTCTAATCCCACACACTCCTATTCAAAGGGAACGATATTATCATATCAATCATTCTAAATTCATCGTACTATGTTTCTTCTTGTAAGCATGCATACTTTTCTTTTGAGTAATCATGAACGTCTTCACCTTGAACACTTTAAGAGAGTCTGCCTGCAGCAGATGGGACTACATACAATGGAATAAGTTCTGTTTATAGTTTGCTAACCTACATTAATCGGGCAGGGTCCCCTTCTTTAATTGATATTTTTGTGGACACTAGACTATGGCCAGCGGTCATAGACTTTGCTATTTAACTTGGTTTGACAGTGATCATAATATCTTGTCCCTAGAACTGGCAATATATGATGGGAGTCATAGGCCAACATGTCCTGACCTGCTCGATGATAGACTGTCTCTGTTATCATCATGACGTCGAATTCATTGGGCTACTATGCAGCAGTCTCCTGATTTAATTGGTCACCTGTATGAGATGGTGGATAACTGTCAGATTTGTGTAATTTTATTGATGGTAAAATCAGTTTCTTAGAAGGAGTGGTGGAGATGCATGTTGCTCTAACAGACACAATGAAGGACTTGTTCTTTGTTGAATTCCAGAATAGGGGCCAGAGACTAAATATCCCCAAATGGTACAAAAAACAATACAGAAATGCCAAAACAGCCCTAATACTAGCTATAAAGGACAAAGATAGAGTTTGGATCCAATGAGCGAGGGCCACTCATAGTAAAATTATTAAGCTGGCCAAGAAAAAATGAGATCAGGCCAAATGGGGGACTTCAGGCCCTAAAACAAAAAGACTCAAGGGCCTTCTGGAATATGGTGACCTTTGGGAACAAGGAGGGAAATCCAATATTGAGCCTAATATAGCGGTCGAAGTGTGGAATGGGCATTTTCAGCCCCTATATGATGCTGAGGAGGGCCAGGAGAAATGGGTGAATAATACTACAGGATACCCTAATAATGGATTGTTTGGGCATGACCTGAAGGATTTTCCTTCGATAACTCTCCCAGAAGTACATAGTGCCATTCGCAAAATAGCGCCCCATAAGGCGCCAGGTATCGACAAAATACCTGGGGACCTTTATCTTTCCGAACCACATGTATGGGGCCCATATATGTAGGCAATATTTAACGCCATAATGGGGGGGGGGGGGGAATGCCCATTCCACAATCATGGGCTGGAGCTTAAATAAGGATCTCCTCTGCTACAAGAGAATTATAGACCCATCAGCTTGATGGATGTGATGCAGAAAGTCTTCTCAAGGGTAGTTTGGAACAACTTCATGAGTGGATGGAGGTATTATAGAGTACTCAGCCCCACTACAAGTAGGCTTTAGGAAGTGAACCTCTACTATGGAGCAGGTCTTCAGGCTCCAACTCCTATATTGGAAAACAGTTGTATTAGAGGGTGGGAGCCTCTATCTAACATTCATAGACCTAAAGTCAGCTTTCGACTTAGTTCCAAGAGCTAAACTTTGGTCTGTAATGATTGACTTGGGGTTCCTTTTTACCTCTGCCATATTATCAGAAGTCTACATGAGAAGAACTTTGTGCATGTTTGCTGTGGGAAATTGGGGGAGCTTTCAGAACCTTTCCCAGTGAGCAGGGGAGTATGCCAGGGGTGCGTGCTGGCTCCTACCTTATGTTGTCCTTATATAAACGGCTTGGTGGAATCATTAAATGTTTTTAGACACAATGATGCTCCCAAGATTACCTTGACCTAAGTTCTAGCGCTGATGTTTGCCGACGATACCCTTCTTTTATCTAAATCTCCAAAGGGTATGCAAAAGATTTTAAACGGGTTCAGCTCATTTTGTAAGATGAGGGGGTTAGAAATAAATGTCACTAAGACAAAATTTATGGTGTTTAATCCCTCGCATTCTACATGGCCCAATCCTTCTCTGAATGGAATCCCTCTCGAGAGGGTCCGCCCCTTTGAATATCTAGGGCTTACCTTTAATGAGCATATGGTTTGGTCTTTCCATCTTGGCAAACAAAGGCTGAAACTTGCACAGATTACAGGTGGTCTTGCTGGCTGCACAGGGGCTCTTTTTTCAAGCCTATAAGTCCCACGGTCGAGAGCTATAAAACCCAAGCCTTAGGGGCCATCACCTATGAGGCAGAGTATGGGGACATAAATCTGTGAAAGAAATAATGCTGGTGGAAAATAAATTTATTAGACAGCTAGCGAGTCTTCCCCTTAGTACTTCGCTAGTCCCGCCTCATCTTGATGTAGGAATTAAGGCCATCTCAGAGGGAATTGGCCTAAGACCTCTCCTCTTTCGGAGGAGAATTTGGGTCACCCCAGAGCTTATATCATATAGACTTGCACTGGAAGAGATATTCGGACTACCAGGGGCCAAAAGACTACCATGGCTTTCTTATATTGGGGATACTCTGACCAGAATTGGCTTAGTGGACTTATGGTGTGACCCTGCAACAGTATCCTTTCTAATATCGAGGAAGGGGTACAAGGGGTATAAATTCGCCTCTGTGATGATGGATACAACTTTGCGCACTCTGACAGAAAGATTCATTTGGATTAAAGACGTTTATAGCCCTGAGGCTTTCCTCGATGAAATCCAGCCAGTATTGGCCACAGAACTCTATATACAGTTTAGGCATGGATCCCATCCATTGCACTCTTTTACCTACACTTTGAGAGTGACCTAAACCAGAAATGCCCATCTTGTGGTGCATCAGAAGAAACCAAGGAACATGCCCTCTTAACTGTCCAGCTTATAAAAAATATAGGTCTAAATGTATAGTGCAGATTTGTAGGAATTTAGGGACTTCCAGCTGTCAAATGCCCATTAGAAGTTTAAAATATGATACCCATCAGCCAATAGTCTTTGCTGTTTCAAGGTATGTGTTTGCCATTTGGTGTGTAAGGAAAAGGTTTATATGAATAACCTTTTATGACCTTGAGTGACCATACCCACTAGCTGGATGTCCTGACTAACATAAAAACCAGATGCCATGGTACCGACACTAGGATCCCGTACAAGCCTAGTCTAAGTAAATATAATCAACTGTAGTGAAGGCAGCCAACAGAAATCTGGTAGCGAACTACTTTGAAACTCTTTGTGTAAATAAACTGACGGGGTGCCTTTTCTTGTCTTAAAACTAGAGGAATTTGTTCAAGCCTAATATGTGATGTATATGCATTGTACTTTACTCAGATGTTTACTGATTTTTAACTATTTTAACTATTTTATGTCTTTTAATTGGGATTTTTTAAAATTGTATTTACTTTTGTATTGCGTTTAATATGTACTTATATGGCCTTTCTGACCGAAATAAAGATGTCGATGATGATGAGTATTATGGCAGTATGGCTCTCCGGCTTTGGAATTATCAGCACCAGCATATCCTCGGGTGATTGCTGCGCTTTACAAATATTAAAATAAATAAAAACCTAATTTGGAAAGCTTTTCTTTTTTTACTAATGAGATAATGATTTCTTTTCTGTGTTGTATTGATAAGTTGAAAAAATAACATAATTTTGCTGTTCTTCAATGCAATCTGCATCTATGTAGCTGTTTTCAATACCTTCTCTCTCTGAGTTAGCATCTGCAAGAGTCATAAGGAAGATTCCCCTTTCCCCTTTCCTCTTTCCTGTTAGCAATTCTACAGGTACTGTGCGTGTCACTTGGTGGGATTCTATCTATCTATCTATCTATCTATCTATCTATCTATCTATCTATCCATCTATCTATCTATCTATCTATCTATCTTTTTCCCCTGAAAAACAAAGGTTAAAGTGAGGTTATAGTTACTTAATGTTTTGAACAAAAAAATTATAACTTGCGCCCCAGCCAGGCACTGCTTATGACCTCACATAATACATCACTGATGACATGTTCAATGACATCATTTTTGACATCTCAAATGACATTGATGACATCATCCAATGAGTGTCTGTTTGTATCCTACTTTGTATAGTGGCAGGTAAGTATTGTCCTAGTTCTCTACCTAATTTTGTACAACCTCTTTGCTGCTGGAAGTATTTACAAATTGTTTATGGGTCATAGGTGTGTAGCAGTATTGAGCATGTTATGAATGTTTGTGTACAGGACTAACACTTCGCAGATGACAGTTGATGACTCCCATACAAGTTTTTGTTGAAAAAATAGCTTGTAACAGTGCAATGATTGAATGTCTGGAGGAAGATGTTTTTCTCTGAACAGTTGTATACAAATTGAACACTGTGCAGTAACGGTTACCCCATCTGTATATGTTGATGACCGACCATGAGTTTGGTTAATCACGAAGTGTATGGTATAGACTGTGTTGCACATACCAGAAGCTTGCTTCACCTAAGGGAGTTGTATGTGTAATGGCATAATGCTTCATATTATTTTTAGCAATTTTGTACTTACTTTCATACCTCTAATGCCATACACCCTTATAGAGTAATGTATACTGAAGTAACTTGGATGGTGTCATCAGTTTTGTTATAAATGATGTCATAGAACATTTCATGAGTGATATAATATGTGAGGTCATAAGTAGTGCACGGTGGGGGTGCAAGTTATAGTTAGCTATGCTAACTATAACTGGTGAATTTCTGTGTGTTTTAGCGTTCAGAACGTTACATTGGCTTTGTAATTTTCACCTAACTGTAACGTCACTTTAATCTTTGGGTGATTTAAGTGATTTTTCTAAGATTTTTTTTAATATAAATTAAGATATAATTACAATTTCTAACTATAGCGTCACTTTGACCATTTTTTCCAGTGAATTTCTAGGGTAATTTTTAACGTAAAGTAATATTATATTGCTATACGTAAAGCCAGCTCTGCGCCACGCATGGCCTTTGGCCGTGCGCTACGGGGGATTGGCTGCAGAACTTGGCCTGTGGCCAGTCCCTGCGGCCAACCGTTCACAGGCCGCCAGCTTCCTGCCAGGGAAGGGGGTTGCGCGGCCCTCCCTCCCCAAGTCACTATTTGTCCCGGGGACCCCGTTCCCTGTAGCCAAAAACCTTTATATTTGGGAAGAGGGGTGCACTACCTCCCACCCCGAGCCCAAATGGGCCCCGGGGATCCCATCCCCCAGGGCCAAACATATTTTTATTAGGGAGGGGGGCATGTGGCTCCCCTCCCGAGTCCAAATGGGCTCTGTGAACACCATCCCCTGGGACCATAACAAAATTATAGGGAGCCGCTCGCGTCCCCCCCCCCCAGGCCTTGAGGCCCCAGAGACCCATCCCTGTAGCCAAAAACACTTCTTTTAGGGGATGCCGGTGCCTGCCCCCCCCTCCCCAAGCCCAAATTGGCCTCAGGGACCTCCTCCCCAGGGCCAAAGTCTAAGTGTAGGGAAGGGGGACATGCAACCCCTCCCTGAGCCTTAAGAGGCCCCAGGACCCCCTTCCCTGGGCCAAATGCTATGATTGTAGGGGAGGGAGACTCGTGACCCCGTCCCCCAACTCAAATGGGCCTCGGGGACCCTCCCCCCGGCCCAAAGACTAACAGGAGAGGGGGCACGTGGCCCCCCTCCCCGAGCCTTATCTTACTATGCATGGAGACCCCATCTTCCTGGGCCAAACATGAGCCCAAATGGGCCCCGGACTCTATTCCCCCTGGGCCATAGATTAATTATAGGGGAGGGGTGCTTAGCCCCCTCCCCAAGCTTTATTAGGCCCTGGGGACCCCATCCCTTGGGGCCGAATTCCATTGTTAAGGGGAGGTGTGCAACCCCCTCCGCCTCCCCGCCCCCCCTCCCCCCCAGTCTTTTTAAGCCGCGGGAACCGCATTCCCTGTGGCTGAATTGCATTATTAAGGAGAGGGGTATGTGTGGCCAAACCAAAGGCCAGAGGTGAGTGCCCACTGAGAGCATCCACAAACAACTAGTTGATGGCCGCAGGGGAACCCCGGTGCCCCAGCTGGCTCCCTTCATGGTGCGTGAGCCGGCATTCCTCCCACCCGGAGGGAGCAGCTATTTATGCTGGCTCCCTCTGGCAGGAGCATTATCTGTTTCCCTGCCGCAGGAGTGCTGGCAGGGAACAGAAGTCTGCTTCCACCCGGTGGGACCATTTTTAAATCTCCTGCTGGCTAGGAGAAGACTTGACTTCCCTTCCTGCGCTACTGCAGGTAGGGAAGGCATGTTTGCTACCATCTGCGGGAGGTTTAAAAATGCTCCCGCCAGGCGAGAGCAAACATGCTTCCTTGCTCCACTGATGCGTTCAGGAAAACTACTCTGCCCTGGGCATAGGCTCCCTGGGACACAGTCTGTGAGCCGCCCCAGGGCCTAAGGGTCCCTGCGGCCTAATAAGGGTCAGGGGGGAGCCACACGATCACTTCCCCTTTTGATGAATTCTGCCCTAGGGGATGGGGTCTAGGAGGCCTAATAAAGTGAGTGGGGCGGCGTGGCCATCTCCCCTAATTAAGATAGGCGGCCCCAGGAGATGTAGTCCCCTGACCCCAAAATGACCTTGAGAAGGGGAGCCTTACTCATGCCCCCCTCCCAAAATATATATATATTTTTTTTAAAAGGCAGCCTGCAATTTCCTTTTTAATTTTTTTTCTGTTTTTAACTTTTTTTTCTCCCGCCGGGATCACAGCAAAAACTGTTGATTATTTTCATTATTTAGGTCCCCAAAAGGAGCGGAGGGGGGGCCTCTAATTCACCCCACAGGGAGAGGGGGGCAGTGTGTCTCTACCCTGCCCCCTTATATTGTTTTCATTTTTGAACTAGAGGACAGGGGACTAAGTCTTCGAGTCCTGTAATGGCTGCCAGCAAAAACTTTTTTCAAGTTGCTGGCAGCCCATCAGAGTGCCAGCTCCTGCAGGAGTCTGACTTCCGTGGGAGCAAATGCGCTCAAGGGAAAAAATCTCCCTGGGTCAATCTGAACGCTCTATTTTTTTTAAAAACAGGTTTGAGGGACTTTGAGAGTCCCTTGAACACAGCTGTCCAGATATGCAAATATTTTTCCACCTTAATTTCTCAAAAACAAGTAAACGGATTTACACCAAATCACAATAAGCATTGAAAATGCAATAGGTCTCGCCTTTGATTAAGTTAAAGCCATTTGCTTTGTTAATGGTATTGTATTATAGCTTTGCATTATTTAGTGTATATTTGTGATATGTGCATATAGTTGCATATATTTGCTCTCCCCTCGCCCCTTTCATCTGCCTCATGCTATTGTAATCCTCACTATACGAAATTAACACATACTATTCTTCTATTCATTCACCTCCCAAATCTGAAACACTGCTCTTTTCCTACTAACGCTATGCTTTAAACTACTACACAGCTAACAAAACAATTCTAACTACATACAACTACAACATATCACAAATATACACTAAATAATGCAAAGCTAGAATACAATACCATTAGCAAAGCAAATGGCTTTAACTTAATCAAAGGCGAGACCTATTGTATTTTCAATGCTTGTTAAGGATACTGCTGAATGGGCCCCGCCGGCTGAGAGCTTCGATTTCTGCTCCTGATTCCATCTGTCTGTTTCAGAAGGACTGAAGCATAAGTGAGGCAAAGGCGTTCATTAACTCTTGGTCAGGCATTCTCCAAGGTGAGGGTACAGGCCAGCCTGCCAATAACTGCCAAGGTTTCAGATGGCTATATGTGACATTTTCATAATTTCATTGTAATTATGGGTCAGCCACCGCAGTTGTTTGCACCAGTTTTAAAATCTTACAGTTTCTCGGTCTGATTAATTTCTGACATTTTTATGTTTGACTTTCTTCATTGCTTGATTTTTTTGCTCGCAAGAAAGTGTCACTCTTACTCGTTGAAATGTCACTCATAATTGCATTTAAATTTTGAAAATGTCACTCATAGCAATCTGAAACCTTGGCAGCTATGGGTGCACTCACTTGCGATATGCGCGCGCAGACATGCACACACGCGCGAACAGGGTGACACACCGAGGGAAGAGAAGGAAGGTGTATGTGGCGGGAAGGACTCTTATTCTGACACTACTTTCTTCCTTCCAAATGAGGGTCTGGAAAAACTGAGCAGGCGAGCTTGGCTCCCAAATCACAGCATTCCCACTGACACAAAGCCAGGCAGAGGAGAGAGAGAGAAAGACAGAAGCAAGAGCGGGGCGAAGAGACCGCGAAGAATGAGGAAACAGGGGCACGGGAAGTGAGCGCGGAAAGAAGAGCAAAGAGAAATCAAAGAATGTGGAGAAAGAGAGAAGGGGGGAGAGAGGGGGAGATATGGGAAAGAAAGAGACAGCAGCAAGATGGGCCGAGGAGAATGGAGATATAAGAGGGGATCGAGAGAAAAGGGAAGACGGGCAGCGGAACAGCAAAGAAAGAGAGGGGGAGGAGAGAGGGAATAGAACGGAGAGCAAAAGAAAGAGAGGGAGGCAGAGGAGCAACACAGACCAAGGGACACATAGGCACACAACGAAACAAAGGAGAAAGGAAGTGCAAGGGAAGACAATGAGCGTTGGAAAGTACAGAGAGACTGCGAAAGAAATAGCGCAATATGCAATGGAGAGAAAAAAGAGGGAAGAGGATGGAGAGGAAAGATGACAAAGAGAGTGTCATAGAAGTGTGGGGCAGAGAGGGTGAAAAGGACACCCAAAAGAAGGAGAGACTGACAGAAGGAGTTAGAAAGAAGAGGACTAGCGAGAAATGAAGAGAACACGTGAGAAGAGAGAAAGACGAGGAAGGAGAGTGGAGGGAGACAGCATGATGGGGGAGGGAAAGAAAGAGGTGAGTAACAGAAAGATGAGAAGAGGAGAGGGACAGAAAGTGAGAGGAACGGAGAGAGAAAAGGAGAACGATAGCAAGCGATGAAAGTAACAGAGAGAGAAAGAATAGGAGACAGGGAGGGGGTTAAGTGCGCAGACGCCTCTCCTGACCCACGCAGTGCAGGCAGCTGCTGAGCGCCCTGTTACGAGGCTGCGCTCCCGGCTGTGAAGGCAGGCGAGAGGTGGGGGAGGGACGGGTCACATTTCATCGGGGGGGGTGCGCAGTTAGCAGGTGGATTGTGAAAGCAGGCAATGAGCCCCTGTTTGTGATCACATTCCTGAGCAGTGTAGTCTGTACACAAAAACACAAGTAGAAGCATACTAGGGTACATTTAACACTACAAACACGCGCAGAACATCTCATGTCATCACTGCTCCTGCACACACAGGCTGGAGGACACTGAACTCTACCAACACGTATGACAGGCACCGACAGATAGAATCAATCTCTCTTTGTCTCACACACACACGGACAAACACATGAACAGTTAATCACCACTGTGACACACACACAGACTGAGGTAAGGTCCTCAGACACGCTCAGACACGCCGAACCCCAAAATCTCTCTCTCACACACACACACACACGTCATGGCAAGGCAAACCAAGGCCTGTTTTCAAAGTTGGAATGTAAGGCCAGATATTTTGTCGTCAAGCTCTGGACCTTCGCCGCTGACAGCAATTTATACCCAGCTAAGGATTTTACAGTAGTAAAAGTCACAGAGACTGTAAACTTCAAGACGGATAGAATCCTATTGCAGCAACACACCCTATAAACAGCAGTGATTAGAGATGAGCACTTGAAAAGCCTCGTTGTTCCGGCAATGCCTTTACTTGCTGCAGAAAAGCAGCTGTACTCTGCGTGATCAGGCACAAGCGATACTTGATTAAGTAGCGGTATTTAAGTGCTACGGAGAACAGAAACTTAGGCGCGAATATTTAACGGAGCGCGGGCATCCGGTATAAAATAAATAAATAAACGGAGCACGGTGTCCCTAAAGTGGGCGCCGCGCTCCGATGTAAAGTAAAAAATAATAAATAAACAGCGTGCGCGCCGCGCTCCGATGTAAAGTAAAAATGAATAAATATGCCGGAATGACACTAAATAAACAGCATGCGCCGCGCTCCAACCGGAATGACAAAAAAAAAGTCCTCACCCTCTAATTAAAGGAGTTAGTAACACGCCGCAAGTAAAGCATCCAGTCCCGGTGGGCGGGGCTAAAAGTGGACAGGGTGGTAACCAGGAGGGACTTAAAAGCCTCACAAACAATGGGAAGCCAGGGTTTAGCATGCACGATGACGCTAGCGAATGGAAACGGGGCGGAGCCTACACTCCACTTCCAAAACTGTATCGATTACAAGAAGCCCTCGCATGGCGCTGCTAACGCCAGGCAAGACCTAAAAACCACGCTTTCTGGGCCAAGATCAAGCTTCCTACCAAATTTGGGGTAATTACGTTCAGCAGATTTTGCGGTACTGCTGCCTAAAAGTTCTTGTGGATTTTGTGTTTTGGCCCCCCTCTCCTTCTCCTGGTCCTCACTTGACTGATCGCCCCAAAAAGCTTTCCATTCACAACCTAGGCAAAAAAGAGAAACTTTTTGAATGTTTCATGGATGTTTATCAAACGGTGCCAAAGTGATTAGCAAAACATACAAGCATTTGTAATGCAATAGGTCTCGCATTTGCGAGAGTTTAAGTTATTGGCATTGTAAATGACAATGCCTTTTATTTATCTGTTTTGATAATTAATTATTAATTTTGATGCCGGGTCCGGTGGCTCAGTGGACTAATGCATCCACTGCAGAGGCCTGTGTTCCACCTCATGGTCACAGGTTCAAATCCCGGCGGGTCCACTCAACCTTTCATCCATCTGAGGTCGATAAAATGAGTACCATTGAGTTGGGTAACAAGAAACCTCTGTTATTCAGCGCCAAGATACCTACGGGTGAACATGCGCTTTACAAATACACATGTTATGTTATAATTAACACACAAATAAAAGGCATTGTCATTTACAATGCCAATAGCTCAAACTCTTGTAAATGCGAGACCTGTTTCATTTCAAAGAAGCGGCCGCCATTGTCCCGGTATCCTTGGAAAGTGAAAGCGCGCATGGAGCGCTGAATGTTGCAGGAAATGCATGTCGTGCCTGCAGTAAGAGAAACTCATTAAAGAAAATAGTGCTTACAGACTAAATAAGACAATAAGACATACCTTGTAACAACAGAAGTAAAAAAGGGTAGTCCTCATTGGAGGTTACAAATGAAGACTAGGCGGTACCGGGGGGAGAGGGGGAATGGTAACAAGCCTATTAACGAATCAGAAGCCAGCATTTACAAAGGACAATGACACAAGCCAATGAAAAATGTGGGTGGAGCTTCAAGACCATACTCGAATACAGCATGCCTCGCAGCGCATTCGCTACCCAGCCTCGACCTAAAAAGGCATTTCCTATGGAAACACATCCTATCTAGAACTACCTAGTGGCACCCGCCATTGGGTTAAATATATATTACCCAACATATTTCTGTGTATAATGTGTTCCATGTTTTTTGATTGGAAGTCCTCTTTCATTTCCTCTCTGGTGATCTCCCAAACATTGACATCCACATTGTTTTCCCTATTCTCATGACCAGAAGCCTTTAATTTTAGGATTTATATTGATGATACTGGTTCTTAAAAATGCTGAACATTGGCATCTGTGAAGGCTTCCTTTAATCGCCTTTAACCCATCACCTATTTCTCAGTGGTCGTATCTTTGCTCTCTGCTGATTCCATCTTTCTATCCATTAGTTCCTTTAGTGCAAGACTGGTGAATTTGGATGAAACAATACTCAAGACCGTCTTTTTTGTTTTGCCGCTTACGAGTCTTTGAGCTGCGTGGTTCTGATATTCCAACAACTTGGTCACTCAGTGAGGGCACCCAGTCCCAAGGTGCTCCCGAAAGCTCACTTTCCAACACTTTCAAGTGCAGGCCTATAGTGATCCTACCCTAAATCCCTAGCACCCCACTATTATGATCTGTGTGTCCCCTCTTTCTCACGTATCGTGTCACAGCTTCACTTTTTTTCAGAGGGCATTCTGACGGTAGCCACAGTTTTTCTCTCTCCCTAAACTATCTCTCCTCAAGTCTGTGTGTGTGTGTGTGTGTGTGTGTGTGTAGCATGACTGTAGACTCAACAAGTATCTGAGCGTGTGCTTCTCCCCATGGCCAGAAACTGCAACACTGTCATGTTGCTTCTAGTTCCCCTGTCAGTTTACGGCACCTGTCTGCATTCTAAATTGTTATTTGATTTCATCCGGGTTCTCTGAATGCTATTCCTGGCCAACGTTTTTTTTATCCAAAGATCAATCGTTCCTACCATAAATCAAAATGATTCTCTAAAATAAAATCTTTAGTATAATTATTCTCTGGAGGCAAGACTATGAGATTTACTTTACAATTAAGGTTTTGACTGCATGATGTGCCGAGTGTGATATTACAAGCATTCATAAGAAATGCACATAGCCAACAGGTCTTTTGTTGTAGATAATTTTGTTGATAGTTGGCTTCTATTGGTTTTAATGTAGGCATATGCATCAAACAGAACAACACAAAATAACATTTAGTCTCTCCCCCATTCCGCCCTCCAGCCCTCTGTGTACAGATCCACCACAGTTTTACATTCAAGACATGGCTAAGTCAATAGTCCATAGTACCCTTACCGCCTCTCCCATATTTTGTGATATTTCTTTGGACACCCCCTGGCTGTGTATATGGGATCCTCTTGTTTAGCACACCATTCCATCTCCCTTTTCCACTCTGTCAGACTTGGTGGGTTAAGGGAAGCCCATTTGCACGCAATGTCTTGATTAGCCACAATCATGGCTGTTGTAGATATTTTAAGTCTCCGTCCTTTTCTCTATATCCTCTGGAAGTGGGTGGTTACTCAGCAGTTCTCAAGCGATTAACTGTCATTTACCACGGATGTCCCAGGGTCTTGAGTGCTAATACACTGCTCAAAAGTTTGATGGGCGAGAGGCAGACTCGGCCCCAGCCATGACGGGTTTGTGAGCTCTGACTAGCAGCTTCCTTCATCATCTTGCTTGATCAGTCTGGAGCAGCCCAGAGCCAGCTGGGGGTTCACCTGAGAAGGCAAGGGTGACTAAAAACTCTCAGAGCTAATTTGTGGCTTTTCGCCCAATACTGGTTTGCAAAGTGCATGTAACTGGGAGACTTGTGGTGGCAACTCTGGCACCCAGTGCCTTGCTGGATTAGTGTCAGGGAGCACCAGCAGTTGAAAGGAGAGCAGTGGGTGAGGCACAGTTTAAGTCCTGAAGAACTGCGACTTAACCAGCATTGCGGCTAAATGCTGGGAGGCGCACAGAGGTGAGTGATTGAGGGAATGAATGAACGAAATATAATTTATATAGCACGCAGCTGCTCCGACAGAAGCCTCTTGGCCCTCGTGCTTGCAAGAGAAGAAGAAGCTGCAGTTGGAGATTTCTTCTGGTCCCCAGAAGGCGCTTATAGGCCTATCGCCATTGTGTGTTGTTCCAGTGGCACTTTGCTCCTTGCTTGATGTGGGCCCTCCAGCCCTCTGTGTACAGATCCACCAGTTTTACATTCAAGACATGGCTAAGTCAATAGTCCATAGTACCCCTACCACCTCTCCCATATTTTGTGATAATTCTTTGGACACCCCCTGGCTGTGTATATGGGATCCTCTTGTTTAGCACACCATTCCATCTCACTTTTCCACTCTGTCAGACTTGGTGGGTTAAGGGAAGCCCATTTGCACGCGATGTCTTGATTGGCCACAATCATGGTTGCCGTAGATATTTTAAGTCTCAGCCCTTTTCTCTATATCCTCTAACAGTGGGTGGTTACTCAGCAGTTCTCAAGCGATTAACTGTCATTTACCACGGATGTCCCAGGGTCTTGGGTGCTAATACACTGCTCAAAAGTTTGATAGTCGAGAGGCAGACTCGGCCCTAGCCAAGACGGGCTTGTGAGGTCTGACTAGCAGCTTCCTTCATCATCTTGCTTGATCAGTCTGGAGCAGCCCAGAGCCAGCTGGGGGTTCACCTGAGAAGGCAAAGGTGACTAAAAACACTTAGGGCTAATTTGTGGCTTTTCGGCCAATACTGGTTTGCAAAGTGCATGTAACTGGGAGACTTGTGGTGGCAACTCTGGCACCCAGTGCTTTGCTGGATTAGTGTCAGGGAGCACCGGCAGTTGAAAGGAGAGCAGTGGGTGAGGCACAGTTTAAGTCCTAAAGAACTGCGACTTAACCAGCGTTGCAGCTAAATGCTGGAGGGCGCACAGAGGTGAGTGATTGAGGGAATGAATGAATGAAATATAATTTATATAGCACGCAGCTGCTCCGACAGAAGCCTCCTGGCCCTCGTGCTTGCAAGAGAAGAAGAAGCCACAGTTGGAGATTTCTTCTGGTCCCCAGAAGGCGCTTATAGGCCTATTGCCATTGTGTGCCATTGGGTGTTGTTCCAGTGGCACTTTGCTCCTTGCTTGATGTGGATACTTGACTCCGGGATTTTGATGAACCGGAGACCACGCAAGACTTCAAGAGGCCTCTGGACTTGGACTATGTGCCACCAAATTAGTGGTTTGTGTAGCTTGCAGATATGCTTGAATGGAATAGACTCAAGGAGAACTTTTTCAAATCACGCAAGGTACTCCCATGAAGGATAGGGGCCTAGAAACGGAAGGGGTCTTGAATGAGAAAAGACTTGCAGTGGGTGAGAGAATTCTGTAACACTCTGCAGTCTGAGCTGGATTAGTAAACAGACATGTTCGTCAGTGTGGTGAAAGCAATGCCAGGTCACTGGAAGGACTGTCAAGTAAGGTGAACGATGTGGAGAAGGAGCAGAGTAGGATGGAACGGAGAGTCCAAGAACTGGAAGGTTGAACCAAAGATACAAAGGAATGGATGACATTTAAAGCTTTGCTGACATAAGAGATCCTTTAACTATCCTTTAACTTTTTTTGTTTGTTTGTTCCTTGTGCTGTACCGCAATTTTTTTGATAATCAATATTTATTGATTTTTCAAGCAGTAGGAAAAAAAAAACAGAACAAAGACACAAAACAGACAGTACAGCATGTCAGATCGCATCATGGCATGTGGACTTCGGCACACAGAGCAGGTATAACAAGGTAGAGTGTAATTACCCTCCCCCCTGTGGGCACAGTGAGGTGGACCACCAGATTCGGAGGTGGTAGTCATTCCAGCATACCCAGCCACTTGCCCCAGATCTTCCGATGCCTGGCAGGGAAACCCCTGGCTGCGTACAATGAGAGTTCCTGTGTGGCGCACCAGTCTACGCCCCGGCGCTATTTGGCCATGGTGGGTGGGATGGGGTTCTTCCACGCGGCCGCTATGTCTCGTTTAGCTACCACCAGGGCAGTTCCCAGGAACTTCTTGTCTGCCCATCCAACCCGTCAGTGATGCCCAGTAGTATGTGCAGGGGGTTGTGAGGGATTTCCCAACCTAAAATCTCCGTAAGCTCCGCCTCTAAGGCGAGCCAGAAGGGGGCAATGTGTGGGCATGTCCATACCATGTGGAAGAAATCCGCAGGGTCTGAGCCGCACCTCGGACATGTCGGGAGCGGAATCTGGCCTGCTTTGTGTAGGCGACTGGGGGCGAGGTAGGAGGTATGCAGGTAGTAGAGCTGGACTAGGCGAAGTCTGGCCGAGGCAGTGATAGTTCTAGGCGCCATCAGGGCATCCCTCCAGTCTTCAGCTTCTAATGGACCCACCCATGTCTCCCACTTAAGTTTCAACTGGTCAAGGGACGCGGGGCCGTTGTTTGTTAGTGATCGGTATATGCGGGAGACCCCGCCTCTTCCAAGGTTGCCCATCATGACCTGGGCCTCATGGGGACTGTGCTCTGGTAGTGAGGTAACAGTTTTTCTATGGGAGTCTAAGGCATGGCGGATTTGTAGGTATCAATAGAACTGGGATGGATGAAGGGCATATCTGACTTGTAAGTCGGCAAAGGAGCGGATATGGTCACTGGCCCATAGGTCCCCAAGTTGCGAAATGCCAATAAGGTCCCAACTTCTAAAGCCCACAAGATTCGCCACTTCTCGCAGCCATGTGCCCTGCCAGAGCGGTGTGTGCTGGGACAGTGTGTTCTGCCAGTGAGTGTGTTGTAGGGCAGCGCGCCAGGCCAAGAAGACTGCTCGGGTTACTGTGGGGAGGTCCCTGGGAATGGGGGATCCATATAGCATGGCTTGAACGCGGGGAAGGCCCAGGTCGCTAAGTTCAGCTCTGTAGGCCTGGTCAGACCAACCCCCGTTGAACCAATCATGGACTACCAGAAGACGGGTCGCTAGGTAATACAGGTAGAGGTTTGTAAATCCCATACTCCCGTCGAATGGTGGAATCTGGCAGTACTGGAGAGCCATACGGGGTTGCCGGCCGGTCCAGAGGAATTTTATGATTAGACTGTCGACGCTTCGGAACCAGGCCCGGGGAATATGGTGCGGTATATTTTGGAGAATGTAGAGGAACCGGGGAAGGATCATCATTTTAAATAAGGCGATGCGCCCGAGTGGGTTGAGTGGTAGGGTTCCCAATTTTAGTAGGTCCTGCTTGGTTCTGGTGACGAGGGGGGGTCACATTGAGGGCCCAGGCCAGGTCCGGTAACAGAGCGACCCATATACCTAGGTATTTAAAGGTTTGCCGAAGGATAGGAATGGCGGACTGCCCATCAAAGCAATTCCTGGAGATGTGCAGGGGGACCAATGTTGACTTGGCCAAGTTGAGACGCAGACCAGAAATCCGCTCAAAGGAGTGTAAGATTTGTAAGCACAGGGGGCCGGATCGGGCAGGTTCCGCTAGGAACAGTAGGACATCGTCCGCATATAGCAAGATTTTGTCCTCCGGAGATCCACCCCACTGCCAGCCTTGAACTCGGGTGTCAGAGCGAACGAGATGGGCTAGGGGCTCCATGGCCAGGGCAAAGAGGAGGGGCGAAAGGGGGCACCCCTGCCTCGTCCCTCCGCCTATTGGGAAAATGTCAGAGAGCATGCCATTGACTTGCACCCGTGCAGCTGGTTTGGAGTACAGGACGCGCACCATACGACGGAACTTGGGGCCCAAGACCTGCAAGACGTCCCCAAGGTAGCCCCAATCCACTGAGTCAAAGGCTTTCTCGAAGTCAATTAGGAGAAGCGCTAGATGGGGGGTCAGTACCTGACGGTTAGCCAGAGCCACGTGGAGACGCCGCAGGCAGTGTCTGGTGCCCCTTGCCGGCATGAACCCACACTGGTCAGGGTGGACCAGCTTGTCAAGGTATGGTTTGAGCCGCTGAGCAAGAACCGTGGCAATGATTTTGATCTCCGTGTTGATCAAGGAGATGGGGCGGTAGTCCGCGCACATCGAAGAGGGAGGTTGTGTTTTGGGGATAAGGACTATGGTGGCTGTGTCCGTTTCGGTAGGGAAGAAGCCTTTTTCGATGGCTTCCTCGTAGAGGGCGGCCAGGCGGGGGGTGAGGATGTCCCTGTAGGCGGAGTAGTATTCCTGTGGGTAGCCGTCCGGGCCTGGGCTCTTGTCGGCTGCAACCAAGGAGATGGCTCCCCACTGTACCGCAATTTTAGAGATTAAATGTCCCTGAATAACTTTTTGTATGCTTCCAAAATAGTAACACCCACTGATACAAACCCCACATTTTCGGTCTGGTAGGTTTCCGTCACTTTTCGCAGGTATGTTTTGGTGTCCCAATCACGACTATCCCAGGAATCTAACCTCCACTCCCCACTCTGCTTTGTAATCTCTCTGCATAATCTTGTACATAGCAGGGAGTGGTTGAAGATTCCCCTTGGTAGAAACTACACATTGAAGTATCTACCACCCTGAGCCAATCGAGTAATCGAGTCTTGCCATTATCTACATGTTGTTAGACACACAGGAATACTGCTTAACGTTAGGGTGGTCGTCCCTCCAGAGAACCTTTAGCCCGGGGCGCCCACAGAGTCCTTCAGTTTACTATCTGCCTTAAATTGTTTGTTGGATCTCGTAACCCTGCTGGATAGAGTGCTGAGAGGATCCCTTCCTAGAGTTTTAGGAGTCCCAGTAACTATACCAACTTAAACTTTATTGGGGGAGATGTGCCTAGTCTTCTCCGTGCTCCTTGACTCTGATGTTGATGTCATGCAGCAGAAACAATTCTGAGGTAGGCGGCTTGGTAATGGAGACCCTCCTCTCTCTTGAAGGGCAAGCTGACATCCTGAAAGCAGATATTAAAAAAAAAAATGTAGTGCTCCTGGGGGGATCATAGAGTTCACTTTTTTCCTAGCCTACATATGTAAAAACTGGCTAGGAAACTACCCTTATTTAAATTAGAAAGCGATTGGCAAGAAAACTATGGGCCTCAGTTGGCTTCCCTGCTCAACTAAGGGTGATGTACAGATGGAAACAGTTCATGTTGTCTCAGGTGGAGTATGCCCTATCCTTTCTGGATAATATTCCAGCAGATATTGAATAATGATGTGTTCTAGACAGGTTCCTTCGTGTCTGGCTACTGATAGATATGGGTATATTTATGGTGCAGGAAATATGTCATGATGGGCTGAGGGTGCTTCTACAGATGGAAGAAGGGGAGAAATAAGATTTCTGATTTTTTGTTTTGTGATTTGTATTCTCTGGGGTTTCGTTTTTTAACTTTCTTTGCCCCCTTTTCTGTGCAGATACATACTCACTGAGGAACGTTTGCTGACAAATTGACAGAAGACTAATGGCTGAAATTGATTTGTCTTATTGTTTTCTTTTGGAGATGCACGCAGTGTGTGGTTGTGTATTATATCTGACTTTCCTGTGATTAACACCATTTCACCAGCAAAGTGAAAGAAACATCCTACTGGGGTACTGCCTCTCTGCTCTGCTGGATTCTCCAAGGAATTGGGCTCCATTTTATTTTCCTTGAAGTCCTGTTTTTCTTTTTCTCCACCTCCATTGACAGAGGATGAAATGCTCCAGGCGTTGAGTGGTCCAGCCTTCCGCTTAGCCATGCGCACTTGCTCTTTGCGGGCTATTTCTTAGACTCGTGCATCTGTGCAATGGGCGTGCCACAAAGGCGAGCCCGTCTGTACCTGTAAATCGCCCAGCACCAGGACTCTTGGTGCATCAACCACTCAGCCCATCCAGTCTCTCTACTGCAGAGACAAGTTCTCCACAAATCAGAAATTAATAGACCGCTCTCAACCCACGTAGAATCAACCAGTCTTCTTGATGCTATGCAGTATGGATTTCAACCCCAACACGTGACGTAATCTGGACTCCTGGTCAAGATGGACAATCTTGGGGCCATTCTAGACAAAGGAGGCTTGGCCATTTGGCCCTCTTAGACCTCTCTGTAGCCTCCAAACCAGTCGCCCACCCAATCTTGATCAAGTGTCTCTGAGAAAATTGCATCCGTCTGGACGTCACAAACTGGCTTACTTCCTTTCTATCCAATAGGTCACAGTCCATCTTGCTTGCACCATTTCACTCCTCCGCGAACATCAAGTATAGAAAACCAAAGTGCTCCTCTTTCAGCCCCATGCTCCCCTTAATTATTTTTTTTTGGGAGCTTTTGGATTTCAGATGGTTTCCTATGCAGATGATACCCAAATTTTGATATCTATTTCAGACAATGTATCTAATACTTAGGGAAGTTTCAGTGTCTGCATGCTTGCTGTAGCCACCTGGATGAGCAACAACTACCTGAAACTTAACAGTGATGGGACTGAAATCTTACTGTCCATCAGGGTCCATCTTGGTGGCCTTCTAATTTGGGGCCCATTCCTACGTGGGCCACATGTACAAAAATCTAGGCTTCTACTTCTATTCCAATATTTCTTTTCCTTCTCAGGTTTTCCGAGTTGCAGACTTGTGCTCCCTTATTTTCAGAATGCTAAGGAAAATCTTTCCCCTCCTCCCAAGATCTTTCCACAAAATGTTTTTGCGAGCTCTCATTACATCTAGACTAGATATGGCGAACTCATTATATGTTGGTTTACTGGGATACCTTATTCATCGCCTGCAAGTGGTACAAAATGCAACTGCCCAGATGATCCCTAAGCCTGCACTGCGTCAGTTGGTATCCACTTTTTTAAAGTCCTACTTTCTTTCTGTATGCAAATACTCCATCTATCTTCTAGGCACTTTGCCTGGCAGATACAGTTATCAAACTGGTCCTGTCTACTTCAGTGGCAGAATTCTGCATTACCTCCTGTCCCACAGTGTTCGGTCAGCCAATGCCTACCTTCTACAGACCTCTCATGAAAAGAGTAGTTGGCTGGGAGAGGACATCTTCTATCTGGCAGCCAAATCGTGGAACTCCCTCCTATCTACCATTCAAGTCGTGGTCTACTTGATTATTTTTAGGAAAGAGCTAAATACCTGGCTGTATGTTCTTTAGATGTTCAAGAACTCTCTAGCACCAGTATGTTCTATGGGGTTAACAGTGCACTTTACTAATTTTGTTCATTTGTTTGAATTGTCAGTAAACAAAATGAAACATAAAAGTGCTTAGGGCCTTCATTTGGGGCTTTGCTTTTTTGTCATGTGAGATTGGGCAGTCAGTGCTTAATCTTGGAATTTGTCAGAAACTTGGGTGCAATATGAAATTGTTGTTGTGTGAGAGAGACCTAATTTAAAGGTGCTCAAAAACGTTTTAAAAAATAAATTATGCCCAACCCAGAGCTTGTAAAGACACAGTGAACTGCACCTCAAGATACCTAGGCTTAAGGAAGCCCAAAAAGGTCTAACTGATGATGTCCCCTAGCTGAGACTGGGAGGAGACTCAGGAGTGATTTCTGCACTCTCCTTATACAACCAGGACACTAGCTCAACTTGCTAAATGGTGTTGTAGAAACAGAAGCAAGAGGGGCAAAGCACCTATGGAGGTGAAATAAGGTCTGACTAGTGCACAAAATGCACCACATACAAATCTCAGTGGAAAGAAGAGTCCATGTTATCAGACCCTCATTGTATTTTATCACAAAGGCCCAAAGGTGCAGGGAACAAGGCATATACCGATGCATCTGATTACCAGCTGCCACCTACTATTGCTCTCCACTAGTCTCATGAGGGAGCAGTGGTCACTCTTGACTAAGGGTGAGAGTACACTTAGGATGTTCTCAGTAACCTGCTGTTGAGCATTCAAGAGCTGAAAATGAAGGAGGGTAGGTGAATTTTTTTTACTTCTGGATAAAAATATAAATTTTTGCTGTTCTCTGGTTGGTGATCAACTTTTTAGGCTCTAGGTAAGATTTTTCAACGCAGTATTCCCATGAGAACCAAGTATCATGAGGATACTTTACTTGGGTCTTGGGCAGATTACCAATCTGACTTCAGTCCGTGCTGCAGCAAAGACAGATTCCTTTCAAGTACACCCTCCCCATTGACAACAGAAATGACCCTTGATTTTGTGATTCTGCTTCAACTCCCTGCAGTCTTCGACACAGTCGACTGTCAAGCACTTCTCCACATCCTGAATAATGCATGGTCTTTTGTACCACAGTCCTGAAATGTTTCACCTCCTGCCTTCCCAACCACCATCATTTCATACAAATAGGAGTCCTAAGATTCCAGAAATTCCTGTCTCCTGCAGAATATCTCAGTGTTCCATCCTTCCCCTTGCAGTGGCGTAGCAAGGTCAGGTGGTACCCGGTGTGGAAAATTTCTTGTCACCCCAGGCTTGACAAAATGGCAAAAATGTGTTTAAAACACATAGTTTTGCCATGTTGTCACCCTCAGTGATTTCTTGTCACCCCCGACTTGGCAAAATGGCAAAGATATGTGTTTAAAACACATATTTTTGCCATTTTGTCACCCCCCCCTCAGTGATGACACCTGGGGCGGCCCGCACCCACCACACCCCCCTTCCTACGCCATTGTCCCCTTGTGATCTTCAGCTTCTACATGGAACCTCTTGGATCCACACTCAAAAACAACAATAACAAGATCCATCAATATGACAACAACACTAACCTTTACCTCAAAATCTCTTAAACCAATGATATTCAGCGATTCAAATCCTACCTCAGGCTCTTGTATCCAGATTCCATCCTGACTCTCTTCTATAGACCTAAATTGCAGTGCAAAATTCCCTGGACTCACACTTTTTTTTAAACCATTTTTTTATTGGCATTTTAGCATTTACTGTCGCAATATATATGTTAGAATACATTTCAGTAAAATTACATTTCTCTCTCTTGACATCAAAATACAGTGGTATTGCTGGTAATCATACAAGGTCCTAAATAATATGAAGGTCCAGTGTTGAGAGAATGCCAATTTGAACTGGGGAACAGAACTGGGGAAGTGTTCATGGAGTTCTGGGTATGAACGTTAAGTGAGATAGCAGGACGACGTTTAACTCACTATTCGGAGTGCCGCTAGTGCTGCCGAGGGAGAGGAGGAAAGATGCCGTCAGCTCTGCGCCGACTGCTAGCTGTTTGGTGGGATGTAGAATGTGATGCTAGAGGTGGACCACGTCATGTGGGGACTGCGGATGGGTAACCGGTATGCTCAGGTGGGACTTAAGTCGTCAATTGTTGGGTCGCTGGTGCGTGTGAACCGTCGGCTACCTTTTCCCGGGGCATTGCTTGTTTATAGTGGTGCAGGAGAAGGGCCCATTCCATGGAGATGGGATGTTTACGCATTCCTTTTACCTCTTCCTCGCGTAAAATTTCCTCTTCCGCTGCTGCCCATTTGTATACTGCCCCCACCCATGCCGCGAGCGGAGGGCCCGTGGGGGATCGCCAGTGCATGGCTATGCTCCGTTTTGCCAGGAGGAGAGCCAATGAGGTGAATTTGATGGGCACTTTGTGGTGTTTGTGTTTCCAAAAGATACCCACGGCACAGGTTTCCCAGGAGTCCAGGTATGTGAGCCCTGTGAGGTCTCTGAGGGATTTGTGAATTGTCTGCCAGTATGATTGTATAGTAGGACAGCTCCAGAACATGTGGTGAAAGTCTGCGTCTGGGGAGCGGCATCGAGGGCAAAGGAATTGTGTGGCAGGGTAAAATCTTTGGAGGTGTGCTGGGGAAAGATACGCCCTATGTAGGATGTAAAATTGTATATTTTTGAAGCGTGCGTTTCGGGATACTTTCTTGGGATACTAGAGAGCCCTTTCCCATTCTGTCTCATGCAGTGGGCACCCTAATTCTTCTTCCCAGGTAGCTCGGAGGGTCACCAGGGGCCTGTTGACGAGTTCTCGGATGGCTTTATAGAGCCATGTGGTCAAGTGTCTCCCCGCCCCCATATGCAGGATTGAGTGGACAACTGGGTGTGTCATAGGCTCGCCAGTCGTGAGGTCGTGGTGCGGGCGGTAACCCTCGAGGAGTTGGCGGTGAAGTAAAAATTGGCCAGGGGGGAGGTCGTAGTCGTCTACAAGACTCTGGAAGGATCGAAGCTGTCCGTCCTCGAATAATGACTCCGCTTCGGTAATACCGCAAACAGTCCATGCGCGAAGCATGTGGGGCCCGAAATAGTGGTCGCGTTTGGGCCACCTGGCCAGCGGCAATAGGGGAGAATATGGGGGTTGTCCCGGCGACATACGGTGTATCCTGCACATACAGTTACGCGCCACTGTTACTTGTAGGGGATATGTGCGTCTCGGCTTGGCGCCTGGCAGCAACAGGCGGGAGAGCTCCGGAATAGAGACCTGACCAGTGCTGGTGTGTGTCTCGCCCATGTTTCTACCCGCCGACCAGTAGGATAACCACTGCAGCTGTGCTGCAAGAAAGTAAGATTCGAAAGACGGAGCGCCCAGTCCTCCTTGTGTGGTGGGTAATTGTAGTTTTTTTAATGCTAATCTATGCCTGCCTGTACCCCAGATGAGCGAGCCGAGAAGGGAGTCTAGGTCACGGAAAAAGGTATTGGGTGGAATTACCGGCAAATTCGTGAAGTGGTATAGCAATCGGGGAACCATTATCATTTTAGCCAGAGCTACTCGACCAATCGGAGCCAAGGGAAGGCGCTTCCAGAATCCCACCGCCGATCTAATGCCGGCCAGGGCTCTGTGATGGTTGCCCTCAAAAACGTCGGCCGGGGAGTGGTAGAGGCGAACCCCGAGATAACGGGGAGCCTCCGCACTCCAGGTCACCGTCTGATCGCCGAGCCGTACGTCGCAGGGGGGAAGGTTCGGGTGCAGTGGGTACACTGTGGATTTATCCCAATTTACTTTTAGTCCAGATGTTTTGGCGAACTCTGTTAGCGTTGACCAGATGGGTGACAGATCCGCGGCGATATCCCTTACGTACAGGAGGAGGTCGTCGGCGTACATAGAGACGCTGTGAACGGTGCCTGCTATGGGGATGCCGCAACGTTCCCCCTCCCGGCGCAGTCGTATCGCTAGGGGCTCTACCGCCAGGGCGAATAGTAGAGGCGATAATGGACAGCCTTGTCTCGTGCCCCTTTGTATCGTGAATTCAGATGAGATATGTCGTCCTAAACGGACCCGGGAGGTGAGATTTGTGTATAAGAGCCGTGTGTACGCCAATAGGTTAGGACCGAGCCCTATCCTGTGTAAGACCGAGAAGAGATACCGCCACTGGAGGGTGTCAAAAGCTTTCTCTAGGTCCAGGATGAGGCATGCCGCCCGAGGAAATGTGTCGCCTACCTGGTCCTGGACATGAAAAAGACGGCGTATGTTCTGGGATGTGTTTCTGCCTGGGACGAAGCCACATTGGTCAGGATGGACTAGAGTTGTGAGTATCTGTCGGCTAAGATCTTTCCCAGGAGCTTGCAGTCGGTGGACAGCAATGTAATGGGACGGTAAGAGGCCATCTGTTGAGGATCGCGACCCGGCTTCAGGAAGGTCACAATAACTGATTCACGGAGGGACCTTGGTAACTCCCTCCGTTCCAATGCGGACGCAAGCATCGCTGTGAGACGGGAGACCAGTAGAGTGGAAAAGGTGGTATAATATTCTAAGGGAAACCCATCCAGACCCGGTGCTTTGTTGCGAGCTAGGGAGCGGAGGGCTTGAGTAATGTCAGTGGCTTGTATCTTCGTGTCTAAAGCTTTCCTGTCTGTGTCCGTAATTTTGGGGATCGTCAAGGGATTGAGGAAGTGGTCAGGGGTGTCCTGCGTAATCGATACTGGGCTACTGTAGACCTCCGAGTAGTGGTGGTAGAATGCTAAGAGAATCTCATCTTGGGAGCGCACTAAGTTACCATTTAGGTCTATCACTTCCGTGATGGGCTGGATATTAGAGTCCTGTTTAGCCAACCATGCGAGTAGTGTACCTGTTTTGTCCCGCTCTTTATGCATCTGGGTAGCATAGGTCCTGAAATTATAGCGCCGGAGATCTACGCATGCCGCTTGATAGGTGGTTTTGGCTGCAGCCTCTTGCGCCACTGTTTCCGCGGATGTGTCGGTCCGTTTGGTGACGGTGGCGAGCCGTCTTTCGGCTGCGACAAGTGCCTGCTCTAGTGTTCGCTTCACCCTGACAAATTGCTTAATGCACTCCCCGCGGGCCACCACCTTAAAGGCATCCCACTCCATTAAGAGTGAGGATGCTGTCCCTGTGTTGACGGCGAAGTAGGCCTGGATGCTTTGCTCCTGTTCATGCTTAAACACCGGATCCGAGAGGCAGTCGCGCGGGAGGCGCCAGGTGGGGACGGGAGGGTGTGGGGGTCTCCAGTGTAGTTGCAGGATATGGGCATCGTGGTCCGAGAGAATCCTACCTAAATAATCGGTATGCCGAATCTTGGTCAATACTGCCGCCGAGTACAGGAATCTATCCAAACGGACCCGCAGGTCATGTGGGATGGAGTGAAACGAATACAGTCGTGTCTGTGGGTGGTGTAGTCGCCAGGCGTCTGTGAGTGCCCATTGTGTGACCCAGGACCTGAATCGCTCGGCTTGTTTGTGCGCAGGAGAATGTGTGGGCGGGGGGTGGGAGCGGTCCAAGGTGGTGTCCAATGTACAGTTGTAGTCGCCGCCCAAGATCCATGGCATGGAGGCAAATTGGGCTAGGACCCCTGTAAGGCGGTCCCAGAATTTGTCCTGGTCTATGTTCGGGGCGTAGATACTGCCCAGAAGCACTGATTACCCATCTAGGATCCCCTCCAGCAG
The DNA here is from genome assembly GCA_963921515.1 of Calotriton arnoldi. Lineage (NCBI taxonomy): Eukaryota > Metazoa > Chordata > Amphibia > Caudata > Salamandridae > Calotriton > Calotriton arnoldi. Next base: position 349,181 of record CAWUFW010006501.1, on the reverse strand, counting down.
GGCATATCTACCCTCTCCGTCCACCACCCGTCTGGTTTCCTGAAAGGGAGTCCCTGGGCGGACCCATATGAGTGCCCCGCGCACGTATGCGGAGTATGACGTGGTGCATATGGTTCCCCGCCATTTAAGTAATAGTTTACGAGTTTCAGTATTGGTAAGATGCGTCTCTTGTAGAAACGCGATCCGGGCATTTTGGCGTTTTATATAGGAGTATATAGCATAGCGCTTACTGGGTGTGTGCAGACTGATGTCAGAGGTCCGTGTGGTTATAGCCATGTGGGGGTATAAACGAACGTCAACGTAGCCAGCAGCCGTCGGGGCATCGTGCTCGCTGATTCCCTGTGAGGGCAGCACCTGTGCGTGCTCGTGTGTCGCCTATGCACGTGGTTTGGGTACCCTGAAATGTGAAGTTCCATGTGGGGATGGGACATTTCGGAACACGGGGTAAGAAACTGCAGAACTGGGGTCGGGAAACGGTCCCAATACTGAGGACCCATCGTCGGGAACGATGCGTCCAAACCGGCTCACGGGTGGAGAGAATACACTAAGATGAACGGCCCCAACAGCGGCCCCAACAGCGCTGGGATGCCTGGCTTCACCTTGGGGGTGCCCAGGAGTGGACATTTCACAGGGAAAAGCCAGGAAGGGTTCCACAGCGGTATGCGTACAGCGCCAGGAAACCCCAGTTGGGGTATCAGTGCGCTTTACAAGTACAAATTCATTCATTCATGAGTTGGGGGTGGCAGTGTGTGTATGCGAGGCATTTCGCAGATCGGGCCTTTGGAGGATCATGAGGTGTCGCTCGGAACAAGTTAGATCTAAGGCACGGTGTGTATGTACGAGGAGAGCGTCTAGGTGTAAGAAAATCTGCCTGAGTTCTATGTGTCGTTATCTCAGGATGAAAGAGTGTTCGTTTGGCCATCTAACATGATTTCTGCCGTCTGAGGGGTGACCAGGGGAGGTGCAGACGAGTCCGTGCCAGACAGAGTCTCTTCCGTGTCATCCTCTCCCTCCGATGAGAAGAGGTGGGGAGGCCGGTCTATGTCTCCCGCGAGGGGGGATGCCTGCAGGTCAATTACCGCTTGCAGGGCTTCTCGGCGTTCTTTCATGATCTGTTCAAGATCTGGGGAGTCTTGGAAATGTTCTTTGAGTCCTTTATTTGTTCCGTTGCGCTGCTGTTTCCGGCTGCGTCTCTGGGAGGTTGGTGCTTTGGAAGGTGCAGATCGAGCAGTCTCCGCTCCGGATGATCGTGGGCAGTGACAGTCCGCCCAGTCGCTGGCTTCGTTGGCGTCGGTGAAGAAGATTGCGGAGCCGTTATAGAGAATCTTGAGGCGGGCTGGGAAGCGCAACGAGTACTGAAAGTTATGTGCGCGTAGTCGGCGTTTTACCTCAAGGAATGATGACCGCTGTTGTTGCACCGCACGTGCATAGTCCGGGAAGATCATTATCTGTTTGTTCTCCACGTGTAGGGGGCCAGCCCGTCTGGCAGCTCGTAGAACCGCGTCTCGGTCGCGGAAGTGGAGGAATTTCGCCAGCATTGGTCTGGGTGCCGCCCCTGGTAGAGGCTTGTGGGCAGGGGCCCTGTGGGCGGCGCGTTCGATAGAAAAGAACGCCGTCCGTTCGGTCGTGGGGGTAAAAGATTTCACCCAGGTTTCCAGGTAGTCTAGCGAGTCCGAGCCTTCGATGCCCTCCGGGAGGCCCAGCACTCGGATGTTGCAGCGTCTTGAACGGCCTTCCAAGTCGGTCACCCGCTCCTCCACTGTGTGCAGACTGCTTAGGACATCTTGCAGTGTCCGCTGGTGCATTTTGACGGTGGGCTGTAGGTCAGCCAGGGTCTTGTCCCCCTCCTTCACTTTGTCGGCCAGTTTGCGGTGGTCATCTCGGAGGAGGTTGACGTCCGTCGCGAGGGTGCCAAGGCGCTCCTCCATGGAGACCCTTGAGAGTTCGATGGCCGCCAGCACCTGGTCCAGCTTGTCTGAGATGGATCGATCAGAGTGCGATACCGTAGTGGTGGCCCCTACCCGGGAGTGCGGCATGTTTTCGGGGGCCGTCTCTGGCACCGTATTTTGTGGTGTCCCCTTTGGTTTCCCCATTGTAGTAAGTGCGGAGGTCCTGCACTCCTCGGGTGCCGCCAGCAGTGATCCTGCGTGGGGAGCTAGTCAGGACTGTATCTCTGCTCTGGAATCAGTGAGCTCGTGGGGTGCTGGGTACGTGACTGGCAGGGGGTAGCAGCCAGGGGTAGCGCGGTGGATGTCCGGGCCTTCGTTCCAACCTTCGCTAGGTCTTGCCCGCAATTCCGCAGGTGTAAAGGTGTTGTGGGTTCCGCCCGGGGTGGTGTGATCCGAAAGGAGGGAGGCTCCTATGAGGAGAGCTGCAGGGGAACCAGCCGCCTTAACGCGATGCCCCGGTCTCCAAGCGTCTGGGTGGCAGTGGGGATTTTCAGCGAGATCAAGCTGCCATTGTGGGGTCAGGCAACCAGTCCCTCTCGCAAATCGGGGCCCGGGGGGGAGCCCCTTCACCGGGCCTCGTCTCTACACGAGCGCCGCTGCTCACCTCGAGGTATGCCTGTATTGCCGGTCCCTCCGGGCCTCCTGCCGATGTGGGGGACACTACCGTGCCCCGGGCGCCATCTTGAGGTCAGGCGAGCTCAGCCGGGAACCGGTTGGCGGTGTTCTGTGGAGTGGGTAGGCGGCAGTCAGTCCCCCCGACGTCCGGTGTGCCGTGGGTTGCCTGGTGTAGGCACAGGTCACTGTCCCTCAATGGGCAGACGGCGGCGTGGTATCGGGCCGCACCAACCAAAATGGTGGACCGTCTCCCTCCTCCCCGATACCAGGCTCAGTCTCGTGGGTCCGCCGTGGTATATGGCCAGGCGCAGTCGCCGTGGGGCGTCTCCTCACCTCTGGAGGGGTCGCGACTGCCGCGTCAGGTCCGCGCTCGGTAGGCGACGTGCAGGACGGGCTCCGGCTCTCGTCGCGTCCGGTCAGGGACAGGCGGCCGCCATCTTGCCTTCTGGTGCTTCCAGCATCATGTAGAAATTATGGCCCCAAGGAGGCACGGCCGCCGCCACCCTCCACACCATGAGTGGCAGCAGGAGTTCCGACACCTGGTGGATGGTTCCGCAGGGCCGGGCGACACCTGGAAGCGGGCGAGATGCGGGCCCGATCGCGGAGCCTCAGCAGGACACAGCCACCATCGTAGCCTGCTTGGCCACGCCCCCATTCCCTGGACTCACACTTGACCCAGATGTCACATTCATAAAACACATTTCCAGGAAAACCAAGAAAGACTGGTACCTCTTCTGAAAAAGTGAAACTTTTTTGCCAGTATGCAAGTTCAGAGCAACAGTGCAAAGCATGGTTCTCTTCCGCCTGAATAGATGCGACGGTCTGATCAGCGGCCTCCCATACATCTCGATCATGTCCTCCAAAGTCATCCTGCTCACTGAAACGCACCTCATCAAATGTTTGAAAAAGTTAAAACTCATTACCCCAACATTGGGGGAACTACAATGGCTCTCCCTTTAGGCCTAAAGTGGTTTCAGGAATGACGCCAGCATACCTGGCTCAGAACCTGAACACCTCTACCAGAAAGACCCATGCCAAGATCCAGGACATAACCAGTGTGGAGCAGATGATGATGTGCAAAAAGATAAAAATGCAGAAGGCAGGTGTTCTCAAGAGGATCTGGAACAATAATTTAGAACTGCTGCAACCCTGCTGCAATTCAGGAAGAAACTGAGAACGCATCATTTCATAGAATCCAACCCCCGCCACACACAGACTAATAGAGCACTCCTATTATTTGCCTCTTGTACCCAATTATTTTACTTGGCCTCTCGGCCATATTCAGTGCTCCATGGTTCCGTGAGCAGTTCGAGCTATACAAATACTTCTTCATACATACATACATGCGACAATTATTAGTTGACTTAATCTAATAAAGTATACATTACACAAATAAATGAGATACACTATTGTCCACTAATAAAAAGGACAGTTCAATAATATGTAGATCCAAATGTGCGAAATACACAATATCAATATGTTCGAGGCATGTGTGGGGGGAACAAGACAAGAACAAGTCCGCGCACACTATCACCGAAAGGAGGAGTCACCTTACCTTGTGACTGGAAAGACTTCTTCGAAGAAAAACAACTTGCAAACATCCAGATCCAACACTAGATGGAAGGAGTATGCAAAACATGTGAATCTACAGCTCTACATGCCAAGAACAGATGCTTACTGGGTAAGTAACATAATCCATACTCTGTAGTTTGACCGTCTCTTTCTGAAAACTTGTATGGGATAGTTTTTTAAACGTTCTAGAAGCCCTGAGGCGCTCTTGCTAAGACAAAACACGTGTTGGCTGTTTCTGGATTGGGCTGCGTTTAGACTGAGCAGATTACATTAAGGCACCAATTATGCTCACATGCTGTTTATACTTTATGGGCCTGACAAATATCTATGTATCATTAACATTTTTTCATTTAACAAAATATTTATAAATTGAAACGTTTTCGAAAATTGTTCTGCTTTGCAGTGCTCTAGACTAGTATGCAATGTTTTGAAGGTTTTTTTGCCTTCTGGCAAATTCCAGTACCTCACTTCTTGCAGCAGAAGTGATGGGCATTGTAGTACTCTTTGATATTTAGAATTGACCACATTTTGGGGGGTTTATTTGCTAGTTGTACTGTCCCTCTGCTGCAAATTGTAATAGTTAATGATCTAATATATATTTGGGTTCATGGTTCCCAAAGTTTGGATAAGCTTGAGCAATAAGATGAATATAAATGACAAGCAATTCCCAATAGCGTGTTTCGTCCGGCATTTTCCTGAAGTAGGGTGACTGATGTCATAACAATGGTCTTTTATTTACTTAGAATAGAGAGAACAGTTGGATAGTGCCCTGCCCAAAGAGCTAGCCTGGGAACAGATACCATGGTGTCGACTGGGTAGATAACATCAAGAGTATGCCCATCTTTTGGGTACATAAAACAAATTGAGCAATACATTTGCACTTATATGTATTTCTTAGTACACTCCTCATTTTTTACATTATTTAGGAACCATTATGGAAGCATCGCCTAATAATTAGATTCACTATTGCTTTCACTCGAGCTAGGCATGGGCTGCTTAATAACTGAATTCAAGAAATTTCCTACCGTAAAACATGGATAGAAAATGGAGGCTGCCCCCTTTAAGAATAAAGTTATGGCATCTATACATCGACAGTTATTCCTACTTTTCTTTGCTTCCTACATGATTCGGTTCCTCAAAGAATCCTGAAATTCCCTTTTGAGCATGAATACCTTCTTTGATTTTGTATTCTTCACGTGATAATTTAGTTTTTTTCTAAATTGTAGATATTCATCGGAGGCAAGGTCTTGCCACACATTGCCAAATTAAATTTACGTAAGTGCCTTTTGCAGCTTAAAAGGGAACTCCAGCCTCAGAATGTATTATTATAGGAAGTACCTGCCTGAATGAGGGCTAATTATTCGTTTTTTGAACCCGCTGAAGTTTAGAGTATGGCTTAACATCAGTTAATGTGAATGGTGTTCCCTAAATCAAATTACCTATGTAATATGTGGCTCAAGCACTCTACCGGCTGCTGTCTTAAAACCTTTTATTGAATCTTTTTACCTGAAGAAATTTTATGGTTTTGTTTCTCTGGGATGGGGCGGGCTTTCTGAACAGTGTTGTGTAATAATAAAGATAAACGGTGAAATTTTCAAACCAAAAAGTCAAGCAACTGGTATTTTAAAAAATTGATATAGTTAGAATATACCCTATATTGTTTTTTTTTTTTTTATTATTTTCATAAATATGTAAAAAAACAAATTAATGACAATAAATATAATGAATATAAATTAATGTGTTTTTGCACCTACCATTAATATTGCTCATCACTATTGAGTATCAAAGCACACAAACATGTTTTGTCAAGATTATGGGTTTTAAAAATTAACTATGATTTTCCTGTTCTTCCCATAGGTAGAAAAGCTTAATATGCCCGTAGAGAGAATGAGAATGCGTCCATGGCTAGAAGAACAAATAAAGGGTAGCACGATACCCGGGCTCAAATGGTTAAACGAGGTAAATATTGTCTTTCTCTACAGAGTAGCACACCAGGGTGCCCATTTGTTAGTTTACACATGCTGTGATGTTCCATGACTGATTTGCCTAAGTATTTTTAAGTGAATGATATTAGCACTGTATTGGTAGATATTGTTGTTCAAGTACAAATGAAAGTGGGAATAAATGTGAAAGAGACTTTGAAAAAAAGCAGGTCTTTGCCGTGAATTGTGGTCATCGAGTAAACAGTTTTATCTAAGCAGTATTTGAATTTGGCGTTGGTGAAACCTGTTAGGGAATTTAAATTTGTTGCACAACATGGTAATTATTAAAATACCAACATCAGCAATGAAAAAACACATTATGTAGCAGTATTCTGCTAGGATCAAGCACTGCACAATTTATTGCTAACAAAAGTGAATACTGCAAACTGCTTTGACTGCTGACCACTTTAAATGCCGCTGACACAACTGTTTATTTTACACCAAGTACTAAATAAAAAAAATTAAAAATACAAACCAGTTATTGTAATATGACCTGCTGTCTGTGCACTCAGCTTATGCTCTCTTTTGGAGTCCAATGCAAGGCTTACGTGTTCCTTGTGCCATGGCCATGAACCCCAGGAACCACTGGGTAACCTGGCTGAGCTTCAGTAGGGGCTTTCAGGCTTATTTCTAGCTAGGAGAATGTAGGCAGCATTAGTCTCCATGTTCTGGAAGCTCCAGTGGCAGCAAGGTCCATGCTGGTCTGTGTCCAGGCGGGGTCTGTGTATGTTGGTTTGTGTCCAGGAGGTGTTAAACAAGGTGGATAGAAGCACCATATCGTATGTTGCTACCCAGGCAACGGACTATGACCTTTGGCGGGTTGAAGTCAATGCATGCATCAAGTTCAAAATGTCTAGCCAATCAGGCTGGGGCAGAATCAAACATTTTCTAGCTTTCGTAATGGAAAGTTCCAATTCTATTAAGGACACAAAGGCGAGGATTAGGCTATTCTTTCTCCTTTAATTTCAACAGCAGCCATTTTAAACAAACAGCAATCAACATAAAGACTTAATCTCCTATAAAGCCTGAGGAATAAGCCTTCAAGTTCATAATAACGTCTCTCATCCAATTTGGCATCTCCTGGCTCCATAACTGTTGTTGACCCCTGCTGGACTCCCTCTTTCTTCCTGTGACCAAGCCGACTGTGGAAGTTCCTTACTCCTGTTTCGAGGATTCTGCACCTATGGACGGAAAAGGAGTCATATTATACTGCGTGCAGTGAAACTACCTCGCACAGCATTTACACTAACACGTGAAGAACTAGGAAAACGCTTTCCGACGTATGTCTCAAAATCCGGGTGGGTCCAGATTCATCATGTGGGCAGGCTAATCCTCGCCTCTGTGTCCTTAATAGAATTGAAACTTTCCGCTACGAAAGCTAGGACATTTTTCATTCTATGTCAGGGCACAGAGGCGAGGATTAGGCTAGTTCAAAGCTTATCTACCGCTAGGGTCGCGATGGAGGAGACTGGTTTAAAGTAAAACCTCTTGAAGGTTGAGTCTGACGACCAGTCTGCTGCATTCAAAATATCCTCCAAGCGAGCTCCTAGCACGAAGGCCTTCGAGGCCATTGCGCCTCTTACTGAATGTGCTCCGAAGACCTTCATATCGATGCCTGCCTCTAGCATCACCCAGCGGACCCATCTCGCAATGATTGGGGATGAGACTGCCCTAAATGGTTTCCTCAGAGCAATGAGTAGCTGTCTCTACCCGTGTGGACGCATGTCCACCGTCATGGCCTCATATGCCTTGATACATCTCACTACACAGATCTTGGGAATCCCTGGGACGGCCGGGTATGAAATCACCCGCGACTGGCATTTGGTATGACGAGACGTGGAAGGTGACCCCGTCAGGAGTGAACGACCTTCCTGAGATATCGAGGGCTCTGACATCCGAGACTCGTCTACATGACACCAAGCACAACAACATGGCCAACTTAGAATATAACTGTTTGCGCGACAGATACTTGTTGCAGGGCCACCCTGATAGCAGATTCAAGACCTTGTTGACATCCCAGAGGACACAATATCTTGGTTCCGGTGGAAGGGAAAGCTGGGGATGCCACGCAGCAACTTCTTCAGTAATGGGTATTCACCCACCGATTGATCTGCCATGGTCGCGTGACCGGCCGAGAAAGCGGGCCGGAAGGTATCGACCGTCCTGTACGCCAGGCCTTCAGAAGCCAGATGGGCTAGAAAGTTTAGTATGTGGACAACGTCTGCCCCCACGGGATCCAGACTCGGTCGCAGACACCAACCCATCCATCGAGACCAGGCCGACCGGTACTGCTTGACTGTTCTTTCCGCCCAGGCTCGGGAGAGGAGTTCCGCAGCGTTTCTCGAACGTCCTTGGACCCTCCATTGAGACCGGTAATCCTCCGTGCCATGAGCGGGAGGGAGTCGCTCGCTATAAGAGGGTGAGGATTGCCCGCTGGGTCGCTCAGGAGATGAGGGAGCGGGGGTAGACGGATTGGAGAAGCCCAAGAAAGTTCCATCGGAACTGGAAACCATGTTTGCGCTCTCCAGGCTGGGGTGATCACCACCAGTTCCACCCTCTGACAGCGGACTTAGGTCGTTAACCGCATTATCATGGCGAAGGGGGAAAAGGCGTAACCTCGTTCCGGTGTCCAATCCTGAAGGAACGCATCCGTGGCAGTCCCCCGCCCGGTCCGGTCTCCAGCTGAAGTACCAGGGAAGCTGGTGGTCGAGGTGAGATGCAAACAGGTCGATGGAGAACGGCCCCCAAAGACTCTGAAGGGCCTGGAACACCGGGGGGAAAAGCCTCCATAAGCTTGAGTCCCGCAGGTGACGAGACTGCCAGTCTGCCACCTGGTTGGACACTCCCGGGAGATGTTCTGCTGTCACCAAGACCTGATTTGACAGACCATATTCCCAGAACTCCTTGGCGAGGTCCGCCAGGGCCTTGGAGCGAGTCCCTCCCAGGTGGATTATGTAGCGGACTGCTGCCACGTTGTCCATTTTTAGGAGGATGCAAGATTGGGATCTGTCCTTGACCAAACACCGGACTGCGAAGGAACCTGCCTTCAGTTCCAGACAGTTAATGTGAAGGGATCGCTCCGCGGCGGACCAACCTCCGCCTGTGGTGAACTCTCCACAACGTGCCCCCAAACCTGAACCGCTGGTGTCCGACTCGATCACCAGGTCCGGTTTGGAACCGAAAATGGCACGGCCATTCCATGGCTCCGTGGGAGAGCCACCAATGGAGGTCGTCCTTTTCTTCCTCAGAAAGAGGGACCTGCTGGGCGAAGTTAAACCCCTGCGCAGGTGAGACACTTTGAGTCTCTGGAGGGCCTGAAAATGAAGGGGACCCAGGAAAATGGCCTGGATCGAGGCTGACAGCAGGCCGACTACCCTGGCAATGCTGAGCAGAGAGGTCTGAGGTTTCCGTAAAATCTGCCGTATCTCATGACTGATTTTCACCATTTTCCTGGATGGGAGGCTCAGTGTTGCCTCCACAGAGTCGATCACAAAACCTAGAAAGGTGATCGAACGAGAGGGCAGAAGACAGGACTTCGCCTGGTTGATCACGAATCCCAGCGTTTGGAGGAGATTCACTGCCGACTGCAACTGCTGGACAAAAGCTGGGGACACTGGTTCATGTACAACATGTTGTCTAGATATACGATCATCCTGATGCCCTGCGATCTCAACCTTTCCACCACGGGGTGCAAGACCTTTGTGAAGCACCATGGTGCTGACGACAGGCCAAATGGGAGCGAGGTGAACTCTAAGGTTTTGCCCTGCCGTGGAAACTGGAGGAAACAACAGTGTGGTGGAAAGATGGGAACCGTAAGGTAAGCATCCTTGAGGTCCAGCCGGACCGTACAGTCGTTGGTGCGCAAGAGGTTACGGAGAAGGTGAATACCCTCCATTTTGAAGTGGCGGTAGACCAACTACTCGTTGAACTCTTGGAGATTTATCACCAGCCGCTGACCCCCGTCCTGCTTTTGCACCAAGAACAGAGTGCTCAAAAAACCTCTGGGATGAGGAGAAGAACGGCAGATTGCGCGTTTGTCCAGGAGTTCCTTCACCTCTTGCTGTATGAGGGTGGATTCACTGCCAGAAAAACGGATTGGGGTCGGAGGGGAAACCTGGAAGGGAGAGCCGTATAACTCCACGTGGAACCCCTGCACTGTTTGGAGCACCAAAGCGTCTGCTGTAAGGGCCCGCCAGTTGTCTAGGAATTGCGCCAGCCTGCCCCCAAGCACCGACATGAGATAAGAAAATAACTCACCGTGGGAGGGGGGAGCACCACTGCCACGGGCCCCGTTGCGCTGACCTCTGTGTCGGGAACGACCCCTGGTGGGGTAGAAGCCTCCAAAGCATGAGGAATCCTGCCACTGTCCCCTCTGTGACTGCTGGCGTCTGCTGTGAAGAACGGCCAGCCGCGTGCCCCCTACCACGGCCGGCCCACTGAAAACCGGTGCGTTGAAAATGCGTTTCACCGTGGACTGAGCCTTGTCCAAGGAGTTGAAAGTGGAGACAAACATGCTGAACTCTTTCACAAATGGGTCACCGAAGAGCCCGCCCTGAGCTACCTGGCCTGCTTCTGACGTGGCCAGCTCTCCTAGCTTGGGGTCAAGTCTGATGAGCAGTGACCTGCGTCTCTCCTTGGAGATGGTGCAATTTGCATTACCTAGTAAAATGATGGCTCTTTGAGCCCAACTCGAGAGGACATCCTGCGGGATCAGGGCCCCTGACACCTTAGCGTCCTCCACCATATCAAAGATCTTTACCAAGGGGCCCGTGACATCCAACATCTTGTCCTGGCATGCACGCCAGGACCTGTCGATGCCCTTCTTTGTATCCTTTATATACTTGGTCAGGAAAGTCGACATCTTGGCGTAAATTTCTGGGGTATTTGGCTACTTTCTCACATGGGACCCACTCCAAAGGGGGCAGGGAAGGGAGGGGCGCCAGGACCGGTCGTGGTCTGAATCTCCGTCCTGCCTGGGACTCGTCAGAGGGTTGGGGGAGGTAGCCGAGCCCTGACCGCTTGGGGGCCAAAGGTCTTGTAGGGCTTTGCCTGTTGGCGCGGAAGGGGTTGTGGTATCCAAGAATGCCTGTTTAAATCTATCAAAAGCGTCCAGGTCTACCCCTTCTGGATGTGAGCGCTTGCGCGGGTTCTCAGAGGGGGAATTTTGGCCTGCTCTGGGGGCTTAGAGGCCCAGGCCCGGGTAGCTCTTCCCTTGAGGAGAGGGGTTGCTGGCACCTCTGTGCCAGATCCAACAATCTCTTCTCCAAAGGGGCCACTGCCTCTGAGACCGCCCTGACAATGGAGGCATCCACTGCATCACAAAATCATCCGTGACCGGGAAGCATTGAGTCTCCTCCTCCTCCTCGTAGTAGTTGTCAAAATCCTCCATATTATAGGAATCTGGAGGAGTTGAGGGCTAGAGGTAGGTATCGGATAAGTATGATGGTGGCCACCCACCAGGTAAAGAGTGCTAGTGTGGGTGGGCTGGAACCCAAAGTCAAAGTCCCTGAAGAGGGAACAGAGAAAAAGAGGGGGGGGGGGGTAGCAGAAAAACCCCACACACCTGTACTTGCTCTTAGGGTGGTGTGGGGGGAATGGGAGGGTCGAGTCCCTGCCAATCGTAATGCAAATGGTCTAAACGACCACAGCAGTCTTTCGTACGGGCGGGTGATCAAGTGGAGCCTGGGCCGGTCTACTAAACAATTCAGGCTGAAGAAGCCTGTCTCCCTACACTGAAGGGTGTTAGTGCTCCAGGCTGGCTGTGTAAATCAGCACGATTCAGCAAACTGGGACGGGGGTGCTCGGCGATGCCCGTAACTGATGCGCACTCCGTCCCGCGTTGGCTGAAAGGCGAACGTCCCGGACGACGTGGCGAGGCACACTCTCGTCCCGGCACTGAGGGAACCGATCGCGGCCGCGTTGGAGGGACAAAGCGTTCCCGCGGCCGGGAAGGCGAAGCGGAAGCTTCGTTAGTGCATGGAAAATCAGATAATTAGAGCACAAAGCCCAACCGAGTTGGTAAGTTCCAGAAAGTAGAATCAGAACAACACTGAGGAAAAAAAGTGTCGACATTTAACTGAGACAGGCTGCAGCAGCAAAGAAAGAGGGAGTCCAGTAGGGGTCAACAACAGTTATGGAGCCAGGAGACGCCTGATTGGATGAGAGACGTTATTATGAACTTGATGGTTTTTTCCTCAGGCTTCATGGGAGATGAAGTCTTTGTGTTGATTGTTGTTTGTTTAAAATGGCTGCTGTTGAAATTAAAATCGAATTGAAATCGCCTCCGTGTCCTGACATAGAAAACCCTTCTGACAGTGGTTTCTGGGAAGGCTCTTTTTCCAGGATATATTGCAGTATGCACTTCCTACTTGCAGAAGGCCTGGTGCGCCTTCCAGGGGAAAACCGTGTGCTTTCACCTCCGACTGACAGAAGAGCAAAGATCAGGAGAAGACTTAGGGCCTGGGCTGTCACTATTTTGTCTGTAGGCAACATCCATCCACCATTGCACTTACCATTCTTACAAATTAACTGTTCGTGAATAGCGCAGGGTAAACCTTATGACTGGTGCACCACTAGTATTCACCAAGTTTTTCCTGTATACATGTTCAGAGGTCAGTATTGCACAATCTATGCACAACGTTTATCCACATCACAAACCCAAAACAAGCATTGACAAAGCCAATAGACCAGTCCTTTGTATGGTAGTTGTGTTTTAAGTTTTTTTATATTACAAGTATATGCCACAAAATAAAAAGAAGTGAAAAAGAAAGATAACATGCCCCTGCTTAAGAGTGGCAGCAATATGCCCCCAATACACATTTTAAATCGAAAAGAAAAAATAATAACCATCACAAATATTTTTAGTAAACAGTACTGTTGATTCCCACCAAGCAGGTGTTCATAGAACAGGCATAGAAACCATTTTTGAAATGTTAATGCATATCACATGAAAATGTTACTCTTATTGGTGAAAGAAAGGGAACTATTAGCTGTGATTGTTTTGTATTCTGAACACATAGTTTGGAAGCCCATGTTTTTACTAGAAGAAAGGAAAGTATAAAGAATAGGACCAAACACTAGTATTGGCCTAGTAGCCCGCATAGTGATGTTTTTTAGGCTGATCTGGAAATGAGTTAAGGTAAAAGGCAGTTACTCACATTGCGAAGAGAGTGAATGGCTCAGTGGGCTTACCTGTCGCACCATGATGTATGCTGTGGTGGTCTGAGGCAAAATGTGAGTGATGAGTGGCAGTAGAACAGACAGAAGGTTGAAGAGGGCTGACTTAAAGCTCCTATATCTATGTTTGTATTTTTATTGATTTTTTTTTTAAATCTTGAGGCTTTCGGGCAGCTAAAGCCATCTGTATGGCAGCCATAAACATGGTGGGGCCGCATTTGCTAGTTTACTCCTAACATCTGGACTTATTATATACACTGTGATCAATAGGCAGCTTTCCAGATGCAGCCTATGCACCCTAAAGACTACAATAAGCCGCCACTAGACAGGGCTTGTGCAGAAGTAGACAATAAAAAAACTGTCCCTTTGAAACCACATGGTAGGAAGACTTGTATATGGACTGGAAACTGTTGCCAACGAGCACTTAGTGCGTAGGCGGGCACCAGAGGGATTCCCTCCTGCCCCCCCCCCCCCAACAGCCTCGGGAGCTGGGGAAGAGCTCCCGAGGCTGCTCCCCTGGTTTCCCTGAAATGACGATCAGCACGCACGTCGCGCTGATGTCATTTCAGTGAAACCGAAACTGAAATAAGCCGAAAGGGTCATTTTAGTTTCACTTTCTATGTGCTCAGGGGGCTATCTCAGCCCCCCGAGCACGTTGAAAGACGGGAGAGGTATCATTGGAAAGGGAAGAATCTCTCCTTTCCAATGGCACCCCTCCCTAGTGGATCCCTGCTTGGGGATCGCCCCACGAGGGGGATCCCCAAGCAGGGATCCACCCACTAGACACCAAGGAGGAGGGAGCGGCCCCTAGGGCAAGGGCCTTTGCTCCCCCCCCTATTGTTTTTTCGGGCAATAGTCTTTTTGCCCCCCCGGGGGGCATAAAGCCCACTAGAAACCAGGGATTGTTTTTATTGATGTAGGGGTGGGGGCTGCCCAAAATGGGCATGGTAATGCCCCCCGCTCCCACCCTAGAGAAATTAGTTTTTCTGCACCCCCGGGGGGGCAGACGGGCGCAGTAGCCCCTAATCTGACCCCCCGGGGGGCAGAAAGCCCACCAGAAACTAGGGATTTTTTTTGTAGTGATCTAGGGTTGGGGGCTGCCCAAAATGGGCATGACAATGCCCCCAACCTACCACCCCCCATAGACATTTGTCTTTCTGCCCCCCCAGGGGGCAGAAGGCCGCAGTAGCCCCCAATCTGACCCCCAGGGGGGCAGAAAGCCCACTAGAAGCCAGGGATTTTTTTAAATTTGATTTAGGGGTGGGGACTGCCCAGAATAGGCATGCCAATACCCCCACCCCAAAATAAATTGCCACAGTCTTTCTGCCCCGTGAGGCAGATATGGGCAAAAGCCCCTTATCTGCCTCCCGGGGGGGGGGGGAGGAGGGGAGAAAGCCCAATAGGCATCAGGGAATATTTTGTTTTAAATTCAGAGGTGTGGGCTGCCCAGAATGCTCCCACCCCCCAAAAAAATAGCCACGGTGGCTGCAACAGGAAATGGCCCAAATCGTACTGTAGAGACTTCAAAATTCCCTATCGTAAAACTACCTGGTTTTTGCAGGGGGGGGGGACACCTGGTTTTTTGGCCCCTGGCTCTGCGGCCATCTAGGGAATCCTACCAAACCCACACATTTCTGAAAACTAGAGTCCAGGGAGGTATGGCTTGCGTGGATCCCCAACGTTTCCCTACCCAGAATCCCCTGCAAACCTCAAATTTTGATGGAAAAAATCTAATTTTTCTCAAATTTCTGTGTGGGAAAGTTGTAGGATCACCGGGCTGACACAAATTTCCTACCACCCCGCGTTCCCCCAGGTCTCCCAATAAAAATAGTACCCCACTCGTGTGGGTGGGTTAAGTACCCGCGACAGGCAAGGGCCCAAAACGTATTGTCGAGACTTCAAAATTACCTATCATAAAACGACCTGGTTTTGCAGGGGGGAGGGGGGCCATCTAGGGAAACCTACCAAACCCACACATTTCTGAAAACTAGACACCCTGGGGAGTCCAGTGAGGTATGGCTTGCGTGGATCCCCCAACGTATCCCTGCCCAGAATCCCCTCCAAACCTCAAATTTAGCTGAAAAACAAATCACTTTTTCCATACACTTTTGTGTGGGATAACAATGCCGGCACAAATGTCCTACCACCCAGCGTTTCCCTTGTTCTCCGGAGTAAAATGATACCTCACTTGTGTGGGTGGGCCAAAGGCCTGTGACTGGGAAGAGCCAAAAACATAGGGATTAAAGGCTTAGCACCGCGAATTCTAAGCGCTACATTAAATTTTTTATTTTTTTTAGCGAATTCTGCATTGGACAGCCACACAAGTGAGGTATCATTTTACTCTGGAGACCAAGGGGAACGCTAGGTGGTAGGACATTTGTGCCAGCACAGTGATCCCACACAAATATGTATGGAAAAAGTGATTTTTATAGTTAAATTTGAGGTTTGCAGTGGATTCTGGGTAAGAAAACGTTGGGGGATCCACGCAAGTCGTACCTC
Organism: Calotriton arnoldi; assembly: GCA_963921515.1. Lineage (NCBI taxonomy): Eukaryota > Metazoa > Chordata > Amphibia > Caudata > Salamandridae > Calotriton > Calotriton arnoldi. The sequence goes on along the minus strand of CAWUFW010006501.1, from coordinate 333,388 downwards.
ACTGGACTCCCCAGAGTGTCTAGTTTCCAGAAATGTGTGGGTTTGGCAGGTTTCCCTAAATGGGCGTGAGCCCGGGGCCAAAAAACCAGGTGCCCCCCTGCAAAACCTGGTAGTTTTATGATAGGGAATTTTGAGGTCTCCACAGTACGAGTTGGGCCATTTCCTGTTGCAGCCACTATGCCTACCCACACAAGTGAGGTACAATTTTTATCGGGAGACCTGGGGGAACACTAGGTGGTAGGAAATTTGTGTCAGCCCGGTGATTCCACAACATTCCCACACAGAAAAGTGAGGAAAATTTGATTTTTTTTTTCAGCTAAATTTGATGTTTGCTGGGGATTCTGGGTAGGGAAACGTTGGGGGATCCACGCAAGCCATACCTCCCTGGACTCCCCATGGTGTCTACTTTTCAGAAATGTGTGGGTTTGGTAGGTTTCCCTAGATGGCCGTTGAGCCCCGGGCCAAAAACCCAGGTGCCCCCCCCCCTTCCAAAACCAGGTCGTTTAGCGATGGGTGATTTTGATGTCTCCACAATAAGTATTGGGCCCTTGCCTGTCGCAGGTACTTGACCCACCCACACGAGTGAGGTATCATTTTTATTGGAAGACTTTGGGGAATGCGGGGTGGGTGGAATTTTGTGGATCCACGCAGATTCCAGAACTTTCCATCACAGAAATTTGAGAAAAATGTGTTGTTTTTTTTTTTTTACAAACTTTGAGGTTTGCAAGGAATTCTGGGTAAGAGAACCTGGTGAGAGTCACACCAGTCACCCCATCCTGGATTCCTCTGGGTGTCTAGTTTTAAAAAATGTATAGGTTTGCTAGGTTTCCCTAGGTGCCAGCAGAGCTAGGGTTCACAATCTACAGCTAGGCACTTTGCCAAGAAAGGGTCAGTTTTCGCTGTAAAAATGTGGTGTGTCCACGTTGCGTTTTGGTCGTTTCCTGTCACAGGCACTAGGCCTACCCACACAAGTGAGGTATAATTTTTATCGGAAGACTTTGGGGAATGCGGGGTGGGTGGAATTTTGTGGATCCACGCATATTCCAGAACTTTCCATCACAGAAATGTGAGGAAAATGTTTTTTTTAGTTTAGTTTTACAAAGTATGAGGTTTGCAAGGGATTCTGGGTAAGAGAACCTGGTGAGAGACCGACAAGTCACCCCATACTGGATTCCCCTGAGTGTCTAGTTTTTAAAAATGTATAGGTTTGCTAGGTTTCCCTAGGTGCCAGCAGAGCTAGGGTTCAAAATCTACAGCCAGGCACTTTGCAAAAAAAGGGTCAGTTTTCACTGTAAAAATGTGGAGTGTCCACGTTGCGTTTTGGGTCGTTTCCTGTCACAGGCACTAGGCCTACCCACACAAGTGAGGTACCATTTTTATCGGGAGACATAGGGGAACACAGAATTGTAGAGCAACTGTTATTACCTATTGACTTTCAATGCATTTCTGCCTTCCAAATGTAAGACAATGTGTAAAAAAGAAATGCCCGGACACACTCCTCACAGTAGTCATCATATGCGTAGACGCACTCCTCACAGTAATCGTCATATGCCCAGACGCACTCCTCCCAGTCGTCGTCATTTACTCGTACGCACTCCTCACAGTCGTCCTCATATGCCCGGTCACACTCCTCACAGTAGTCATCCTATGCCGGGACGCACTCCTCACAGTAGTCATCATATGCCCAGACGCACTCCTCACAGTAGTAGTCATATACCCAGTCGCAGTCCTCACAGTAGTCCTCAAAGGCCCGGGCACACTCCTCACAGTAGTCATCATATGCCTTAACACACTCCTCACAGTAGTCGTCATATGCCCGGACACACTCCCCACAGTAGTCGTCATATGCCCGGACACGCTCCCCACAGTAGTCGTCATATGTCCAGACGCACTCCTCACAGTAGTAGTCATATGCCCAGACGCACTCCTCACAGTAGTCGTCCTATGCCCGGACACACTCCTCACAGTAGTCATCATATGCCCGGACACACTCCTCACAGTAGTTGCCATATCCCCGGACGCACTCCTCACAGAAGTCATCATATGCCCAGACGCACTTCTCACAGTAGACATCCTATGCCCGGACACACTCCTCACTGTAGTCGTCATATGCCCGGATACGCTCCTCACAGTAGTCGTCAAATGCCCGGACACACTCCTCACAGTTGTCGTCATATGCCCGGATGCGCTCCTCACAGTAGTCGTCATATGTCCGGACACGCTCCTCACAGTAGTCGTCATATGCCCGGACACGCTCCTCACAGTAGTCGTCATATGCCCGGACACGCTCCTCACAGTAGTCGTCATATGCCCGGACGCACTCCTCATCACAGTCGTCATATGCCCGGACGCGCTCCTCGCAGTAGTAGTCATATGCCCAGACGCACTCCTCGCAGTAGTAGTCATATGCCTGGACGCACTCCTCGCAGTAGTAGTCATATGCCCGGACGCACTCATTGCAGTAGTCGTCCTATGTCCAGACCCACTCCTCGCAGTAGTCGTCCTATGCCCAGACGCACTATCAATAGGCTAATAAATGTCACTCCTTGTAGATAATTGATGAATAGTTAGGTCTTTGGAAGGTCACGTGGCAGAGAGCCTATTGTGTACTGACAGCGCTGTGCAGTCCGTGTCATTGGAGTGTTGGCTACTCTGCATTATTTGTCAGGTCTGGGTTTGTTATTCACTCTCTCTGTTTTACATCTCTTACTGTTCTGTACTGTAGCAGGACTCCACAGCCTTTCATCGCCCGACCTATCACAGTAGTCATCATATGCCCAGACACACTCCTCACAGTAGTCATCATATGCCCGGACACACACCTCACAGCCAGACACACTCCTCACAGTAGTTGTCATATGCCCGGAAACACTCCTCACAGTAGTCATCATATGCCTGGACACACTCCTCACAGTAGTCATCATATGCCTGGACACACTCCTCACAATAGTCATCATATGCCTGGACACACTCCTCTCAGTAGTTATCATATGCCCAGACATACTACTCTCAGAAGTCGTCATATGCCCGGACACACTCCTCACAGTAGTCATCATATGCCCGGACACGCTCCTCACAGTAGTCATCATATGCCCGGACACGCTCCTCACAGTAGTCCTCATATGCCCGGACACGCTCCTCACAGTAGTCATCATATGCCCGGACACGCTCCTCACAGAAGTCATCATATGCCCGGACGCCCTCCTCACAGTAGTCCTCAAATGCCCGGACGCCCTCCTCACAGTAGTCCTCAAATGCCCGGTCACACTCCTCACAGTAGTCGTCATATGCCCGGACACGCTCCTCACAGTAGTCGTCATATGCCCGGACACGCTCCTCACAGTAGTCGTCAGATGCCCGGACTCGCTCCTCACAGTAGTCGTCATATGCCCGGACGCACTCCTCACAGTAGTCATCATATGCCCAGACACACTCCTCACAGTAGTCATCATATGCCCGGACACACTCCTCACAGTAGTCATCATATGCCCAGACACACTCCTCACAATAGTCATCATATGCCTGGACACACTCCTCACAGTAGTCATCATATGCCCAGACGCACTCCTCCCAGTCGTCGTCATTTACTCGTACGCACTCCTCACAGTCGTCCTCATATGCCCGGTCACACTCCTCACAGTAGTCATCCTATGCCGGGGCGCACTCCTCACAGTAGTCATCATATGCCCGTACGCACTCCTCACAGTAGTAGTCATATACCCAGTCGCAGTCCTCACAGTAGTCCTCAAAGGCCCGGGCACACTCCTCACAGTAGTCATCATATGCCTTAACACACTCCTCACAGTAGTCGTCATATGCCCGGACACACTCCCCACAGTAGTCATCATATGCCCGGACACGCTCCCCACAGTAGTCGTCATATGCCCAGACACGCTCCTCACAGTAGTCGTCATATGCCCAGAAACGCTCCTCACAGTAGTCGTCATATGCCCGGACACGCTCCTCGCAGTAGTCGTCATATGTCCAGACGCACTCCTCACAGTAGTAGTCATATGCCCAGACGCACTCCTCACAGTAGTCGTCCTATGCCCGGACACACTCCTCACAGTAGTCATCATATGCCCGGACACACTCCTCACAGTAGTTGCCATATCCCCGGACGCACTCCTCACAGAAGTCATCATATGCCCAGACTCACTTCTCACAGTAGACATCCTATGCCCGGACACACTCCTCACTGTAGTCGTCATATGCCCGGATACGCTCCTCACAGTAGTCGTCAAATGCCCGGACACACTCCTCACAGTTGTCGTCATATGCCCGGATGCGCTCCTCACAGTAGTCGTCATATGTCCGGACACGCTCCTCACAGTAGTCGTCATATGCCCGGACACGCTCCTCACAGTAGTCGTCATATACCCGGACACGCTCCTCACAGTAGTCGTCATATGCCCGGACACACTCCTCATCACAGTCGTCATATGCCCGGACGCGCTCCTCACAGTAGTCGTCATATGCCCGGACACGCTCCTCGCAGTAGTCGTCATATGCCCGGACGCGCTCCTCGCAGTAGTAGTCATATGCCCAGACGCACTCCTCGCAGTAGTAGTCATATGCCTGGACGCACTCCTCGCAGTAGTAGTCCTATGCCCGGACGCACTCCTTCCAGTAGTCGTCCTATGCCCAGACCCACTCCTCGCAGTAGTCGTCCTATGCCCAGACGCACTATCAATAGGCTAATAAATGTCACTCCTTGTAGATAATTGATGAATAGTTAGGTCTTTGGAAGGTCACGTGGCAGAGAGCCTATTGTGTACTGACAGCGCTGTGCAGTCCGTGTCATTGGAGTGTTGGCTACTCTGCATTATTTGTCAGGTCTGGGTTTGTTATTCACTCTCTCTGTTTTACATCTCTTACTGTTCTGTACTGGAGCAGGACTCCACAGCCTTTCATCGCCCGACCTATCACAGTAGTCATCATATGCCCAGACACACTCCTCACAGTAGTCATCATATGCCCGGACACACACCTCACAGCCAGACACACTCCTCACAGTAGTTGTCATATGCCCGGACACACTCCTCACAGTAGTCATCATATGCCTGGACACACTCCTCACAGTAGTCATCATATGCCTGGACACACTCCTCACAGTAGTCATCATATGCCTGGACACACTCCTCACAGTAGTCATCATATGCCTGGACACACTCCTCACAGTAGTCATCATATGCGCAGACGCACTCCTCACAGTAGTCCTCATATGCCCAGACGCACTCCTCCCAGTCGTCGTCATTTACTCGTAGGCACTCTTCACAGTCGTCCTCATATGCCCGGTCACACTCCTCACAGTAGTCATCCTATGCCGGGACGCGCTCCTCACAGTAGTCATCATATGCCCAGACGCACTCCTCACAGTAGTAGTCATATGCCCAGACGCACTCCTCACAGTAGTAGTCATATGCCCAGTCGCAGTCCTCACAGTAGTCCTCAAATGCCCGGGCACACTCCTCACAGTAGTCATCATATGCCTTAACACACTCCTCACAGTAGTCGTCATATGCCCGGACGCACTCCTCGCAGTAGTAGTCATATGCCCGGACGCACTCCTCGTAGTAGTAGTCATATGCCTGGACGCACTCCTCGCAGTAGTTGTCATATGCCCGGACGCACTCCTTGCAGTAGTCGTCCTATGCCAAGACCCACTCCTCGCAGTAGTCGTCCTAAGCCCAGACGCACTCCTCACAGTAGTAGTCATATGCCTGGACGCACTCCTCCCAGTAGTCATCATATGCCCGGAAGCACTCCTCACAGTAGACATCATATGGCCGGACGCACTCCTCACAGTAGTCATCAGATGCCCAGACACGCTCCTCACAGTAGTCATCATATGCCCGGACACGCTCCTCACAGTAGTCATCATATGCCCGGACACGCTCCTCACAGTAGTCATCATATGCCCGGACACGCTCCTCACAGTAGTCATCATATGCCCGGACACGCTCCTCACAGTAGTCATCATATGCCCGGACGCCCTCCTCACAGTAGTCCTCAAATGCCCGGTCACACTCCTCACAGTAGTCGTCATATGCCCGGACACGCTCCTCACAGTCATCATATGCCCGGATGCGCTCCTCACAGTAGTCGTCAGATGCCCGGAATCGCTCCTCACAGTAGTCGTCATATGCCCGGACGCACTCCTCACAGTAGTCGTCATATGCCCGGACGCACTCCTCACAGTAGTCCTCATATGCCCAGACGCACTCCTCAAAGTAGTCCTCATATGCCCGGACGCACTTCTCACAGAGGTAGTCATATGCCCGGACGCATTCCTCACAGTAGTCGTCATATGCCTGGACGCACTTCTCACTGTAGTCAACATATGCCCAGGCGCACTCCTCACAGTAGTCATCATATGTGCGGACAAGCTCCCGCAGTAGTCGTGATATGCCCGGACACGCTCCTCCCAGTAGTCGTCATATGCCCGGACGCGCTCCTCCCAGTAGTCGTTACATGCCCGGACGTGCTCCTCCCAGTAGTCGTCGTATGCCCGGACACGCTCCTCTCAGTAGTCGTCATATGCCCGGACACGCTCCTCTCAGTAGTCGTCATATGCCCGGACACGCTCCTCTCAGTAGTCATCATATGGCTGGACACGCTCATCATACGCCAGGGACTGATTCTTGTCAGTATGCTAGTGTTCCTTTGGCAGTCAATTCATCTCCCTCTCAATAAGGACAAGCATTTGAAATGCAATAGGTCTCGCATGTATGCGAGTTTGAGCTATTGGCATTGAAAATGACAATGCCTTTTATTTATGTTTTGGTTTTGAAAACATAAATAAAATGCTTTGTCATTTACAATGCAAATGGCTTAAACTCGCGTAAATGCGAGACCTATTGCATTGCAAATGCTTGTGAAGTCTGCAAGCTCACTAGAAGTGCTCTCCAAGACGAAGAATAACAAGCGAGGACTATTAGCTCTGTCAATGGTTGTTAGTTGCCTAAAATAAATAAGCAACAACTGTCGCGGCACCCGCGCTTTCCTTTTAATGTTAAAAGTAAAGCGCGGGTGCCGCGATTATAGCAAAAGTAGAGAAATAGATTCTTTTTCTATTTCTTTACTTTTGCTATATCGTGACACCCGCGCATTACTTTTAACGTTAAAAGTAAAGCGCAGGTGCCACGATTATAGCAAAAGTAAAGAAATAGAAAAACATCTATTTCTTTACTTTTGCTACAATCACGGCACCGGCACTTTACTTAAAGGTAAAGCGCCGGTGCCGCGATTGTAGCAAAAGTAAAGAACAAGCAAATGGTGCGCGCGAAAGTGATCGCGAGCAAGGCGGCCAGGAGGAAAGACAGATGGCGGCTGCGCGTGTGCACGCAAGCTTGAGGCCACCAAAAAGCCTGTGGTAGCACTGTGAAAACCCGCTTACAAAATGTCTCTCCGAGCAGCGCATGCGCTGGCTCAGGCGAGCCCTAAACAAGCATTGGCATAGCCAATAGGTCTCGCCTTTGGGACCTTATAAGTGTTTACCCATGGAACAGTTGATGTTGTTGCACCAAGGATATTGCGCTGCATAACTAAATACTTATAAGGTCCCAAAGGCGAGACCTATTGGCTATGCCAATGCTTGCTCATATAGAGAGCAGACAGACTGCAATTCAAAGCATGTAGCAAGACCTTGCCTTGCAGCGATCACCCCTCCTGGAAAGATGGGGCCATTAGATCTATCAAGCGGAGCGAAGGAGAGTTATTTGATGACAGATGGAAAGATACTGTAGCCCCTCTATTTCTGAAGATCCCCGCCTGGGCGCTCGCCGGGAAACGAGCTCTCAAAAAAAAGATGCTGTACTGGTGCGATTAAAAAAAAAAAAAAAAGCGGCAACCATTGATCTGCTTGCTGTTTGGTTTAAGAGTTCGCCTCCTCCTGAAATACCAATAGAGCAGAATTACAAAAGCACCAGGAGGGAGGCTGAAGGGGCAATCGCTCATCCCGTCATCGAGCAATTCACCTATAAAGTCGAGGAGAAATCCGTGTCCTGCGTAACTACGAAACCGAATTCATTCTCTGCCAAGTGCCTTCGGCTTACTCCGACCCGGGTAGAAGGAATGAATGGCTCTCAAACAGATCAATAGATCCTGTTATTTACTGTACTAGAAGATAGAAGAACTGGTAGGAACAACTAAATATAAAAGGAAATGGGTAAAATGCAGACAGCAAAACACAGACTGTAACAAAACAAGGGGTTGTAAAGGGAGGCTTCACCGCTACATAGCAACAAGCATTGGCACGGCCGTGAAAGTGATCGCGATCGCGATGCACTTAATGACCCGTGACGGAGGACAGACAGATGGCGGCTGCGCGCGTGCACGCTCGCGTGAACGCAAGCTTGAGGCCAGGAAAGCCTCTGGTAGCACTTTGAAAACCCCCTTACTAAATGTCTCGCGCAGGAGAGCGCATGCGCTGGCTCAGGCGAGACCTAAAAACCATACGCAGTTCAAACAGTCAGCAGCCAGACACAACCTATAGCCATGACTCCAGCCAAATGCCTGGTAATGCGTCAGATGGCCAGATATTCGCACCACGTGCTACATAATTCCTATCACCACTTTTTGGTACAATTTGTCTTGCCACATTTTCTCAGTAGGGTTTATGTTTATTTGTGTGCACCTGAAACAGTTTACAGGCCTATTAATTTGTGATACCTCATAAATTGGTTAATTGCTGAAAAGGGCCACGCCATTTCGTAGTTTCACATTTGTGATTGGTAACGTTAAACCCGAGGCTCCACGGGACACATTCATTCCCTCGCTGCGGCTTGAATGGGTCAAGTGACATAGTTGTTAATTTTAGGTCATATAAAAACAGGTCTGGTTTGGCTTTATCGTTGCCTGCAATCCTTGTTGGTTGCCTCTGGGTAGTTAGTACAGCACTACAGCTTTCATGCCGCGCCAAGCCTCTGAGGATACTGTTTTCGCTCTAACCCAACGAGAGATGTGGAAAAATTATATTTTAACAAAATGAGATGCTTTCTGGTGGTGCTGTTTTACCTCCTCGCAGGTCCTTGTTGAAGCGTAAAGACCACAATGATAAAACCGGGTCAAAGCTGTTTTCACTATATGTACTGCACTTTACGGGCCTGTCGCCGTGTCAGACTCCGGACAGCTAATATTGAGGCAGAATGGTCCTGGCTGTAGCAAACACCAGTGGGTCTAAACGGTACATAATCTGGCTGTGTGAGTCTGCGTCCTGTTGCCTTTCTTCTTATCGTGAATGAACATGCATGTGTGGAAAGAATTTGGAAATGTTTAGCACTTTCGAGATGAGGCCGCGCACGTGCTCCTGACAGCAGCAGCTGGGGCCTGGATCTTGTTGATAAGCCGCTGTCCTTTCTTTGTGTTCTTGAATTCAAGGAGCAGAAGATCTTTCAGATCCCGTGGATGCATGCTGCCCGGCATGGATGGGACGTGGAGAAGGACGCCCCTTTATTTCGGAACTGGGCCATTCATACAGGTACTAATAACGTTAAATTGACTCTTCCTTCGCATCAAGTAGTATTTTGTGATGTATTTTGGTGAAAGAGTTCTCGATTTCCTTTTGATGTTTTAGGAAAATATCAGCCCGGGGTAGATAAAGCAGACCCCAAGACGTGGAAAGCAAACTTTCGATGCGCAATGAACTCTTTGCCTGACATAGAGGAAGTGAAAGACAAAAGTATCAAGAAAGGAAACAATGCTTACAGAGTGTACCGAATGCTTCCGCTGTCTGAGAGACCGACGAAGAAAGGTAAATAATGCATCTGTTCATTGCAACATTTCTGTAGAATTTCAGACTACTTCACATCCTCAGGTGTCCGAGAGAAAAACATCATGCTTTGTTTTCAAATGATTTGTGGACAAGCATATAAGGGTTTACATGAATAGCCTTCCTGTAGGCTTCTGGTCTTGCTCCTTTTTGCATTTCAGTTTTTGTTGCTCCCACGTAAACCCGAGAGGACACGCCCTGCCTGGTGGGATCTTCATATTTTTGACTGTTGGTATGTCCTCCACGAGATTATCTTGTCATGTGTTTCTTCATTTGGCATGCTTTCTTAGCCTTTTTTAAAATATATTTTTCATTTAAAAAGTGCTGTTTTTTGTGTACAGCGCTATGGAGATGTTGGCTCCTCTTACGCACCAGCACTGCTCCTCATGGCGGCTGGCTGAGACTTACAGAGATCACACACAGGAATAATTCAGAATGTTGCTTAGTAACAATACTCGGAAATGTGAAAAAGTAATCCGGTAAATAAGGATTTCTGCTACAGCCCTGCAGCGTTATACTGGTATGGTATAGTACGACTGAATGATCAGTCAGCCCTAGATTGAATGATCATTTCGGGTGGTTGGTCTGTGCTTTCTATTTAGTGCATTCCAAGGGAACATGAGAATGATTGTCAATGTGTATTTGTTCTCAACATGAACACACCTGAACCGAGAATAAAGGAGAGCCCTCCACTCTGAGCTCATAGCAAGGAATGTGAGTGTAGCCATAGCCTGAAATGAATAGGTCACAAACACCACTTAGAGCCTCTGTTCTCAAACTCTTGGTTGTAGCTTTGCAATGATAGCAGACTTTTTAATAATACAACAATAATACAGGTCCTTTGACAAAGGTGTCTACCATGCAATATTTTGCTGTGTACTATGCAGTTTAAGTTCACTACTTATGCTGCCAACTTCATCTGTTGACTTATTTTCTTTTATGGTACATCTTAACTCTGCTAATTCTGTCTATACAGCAAAGGAGCCCTATTCCCAGCTTACATATTTTGTAGCCCAAAATATTGCTACATTATAGAATTTTCGTTCTAGGACTGCTGGGTGCAACACACACAGTCACACAACTATTACCAAACACTTACCTTAAGCAAAAGCCAGACCTGTTGCTTTGGCCAGTGTTCATTACCGTGCTCATTCAGAGGACAATTGATAATGCTACCATGGTTGCATTTTGTGACACATGCTCCTGCCTTCTCTATGCTGCTAGTAACATAGGGTTTGCACCTTGCTAAAAATAAGTGCAAAATGGACAACGTTTCCCTCCCATCATGCCTCATTATTAGTACAAAACATTAATGTTGGTGCAAAACATTTGGCAGCAATCTGCTATAGTTATACTGATATCACCACTTTTGTGCTGTTTTATATCATCATTTCTAGAGGCTGCCGATGCCTTCTGACTTTCCGATTTAACAAAAAGCGTGCAGTGCAGGTCTGGCCTGCATTCTGAGTCCAGACCAAATCATTAAGAAAAAACTTGCTGTAGTGAAAAACAAAACAACAATTATCTCTGTATAAGATGCCGCCGCGATGAGATAAAGAATTTAACGTATGATGATTCAGGGTACTTTTGAAATGTAAAATAGTCTCCAGTTCATTGCAGTAGAAGCACCCCATGATACACCCAACAGTCAACAACACGAGGTGTGAGGTAAATATTGTTCTGGGTGACTCCAAAGCCCATTCTATGTCTGTTTTAAATAATTTATAACGATAAGTGCTACAGACAACTGCGCTCCGAGGCCAGACCTAAAAATATGCAGGTCGTGTTTGGTGCTGCCCCACATTACAAGGGCCGAAAGAAGGGACACAGATTATGGTTGTTTTCTGCAATTATGGCACACTGGAAGTCAAAACTCAGCAGCACTTAAATGCATCAAAATCAAAGCACTGTCATTCCTTACAAACATAAAGTGACATCAGTAGAAAACCAGTTTCAAAGTTACCGACTCCTTGAGTATCCCAAGTGAAATAATTGGAATGGAGATTTTCAATGTAGCAAAAGTTTCCAGATCTACTGTGTCACCATTTAGCATTCAATACAGGCTGTAGGCGGACTGCCTATCTCTGCATTGGTGGTGTTTCAGTTTGCTATGGGACTAAAGTGAATTAATGAAAAATGACATATTTGCTGATATGGAAAAATGTTTTGGCATGTGGTTGAAAAGAATCATTTTTTTCTCATTTTAGCCAAGAAACTAAAGATGGAGGGGAAGGAGGAGAAGGTGGAGGAAAAAGTGGAACCAGTAGTCCATATTAAGGTAAGCAAGGGCCATTTAAAATAAACATTTCAATAAGTAAGCAGATGGAATTGGGTACAGACAGCACACGTTTGACCTTCAGTAACTTCATCCATTCCTACTAACAGCAGACCTATAGGAAGTTTTCTCTCTGATTATCTGTTACTTTCCCTCTCTCCGATAGATATAGATCAAATGCGCATGAAGAGAGGATTTGGGGGAAACTAAAATGTAGAAAGCTTAATTTTCACATTCTCAGCCAAGTTTCAAACACATACAACATACCACCTACTGCCGCTCTGGCTCGCAAGGGACATGGACACCACAGGCCACACCCTCTTTAGTTTAATTAAAGATTCCTCTTTGCCAAATACATTTTTGTTACCACCAGAAAGGGCATCTTTCAGTTTGCCACAGTCTCTTCCTGTTTTTCATGCTGTCTTTTGGATTCCAGCAAGTGTCCACTATCACAAGGAGATTCCAGCTGGGCAGACCTGCAGGGGAAGAGGTTAAAAAGCCAAGAATCTTTGCACTGCATAAAATGAACCCTCTCTCACGCCGAATCACGGAAGAGAATACTTCCTTTAAGCCTCCATCATCCGCGGGCAAAAGTTGGTCCTGTGTGCTGGGCTAATCTGGCTACAAGTGTGATGCATACCGTCGGCAACTTGTCAGCATCTCCGTCGTTTATCACATGTGGATGGATGTCTGTTTGGGAGAAGTCTTTGTAGTTCAGCTCTTTAGCTTGTTATCTGGCCCTTATCAGGGGAGATTTTGAATAACCTCCCAAACATGCTGAGGGTGTTTCTTTGGAGAGACGCTCGCCTTACCATACTTGTTGAACACGTCTTCCTCAAAGCACGGCTAGATCTGCTGCGCTGTATGCCTTTTATGTTAAATGTTTTGGTGCAGTTTAGAGGGATGTCCAGTCCCACACCACAGCCTGTGCTTACAAACCTGTAGTGTTTTATGCGCAGTATTTACTGTTTTTGTCGTAACATTTGTCCATTAAAAATGACACCCACACACAGGAATATTGTGAATATGTGAACTGCTAGGGTTAGGTCGAAGTTCATTGGGTCGCTGTACCAAGTACATTTTTGACCAAAGCTGCTTTCCTTCAGGTACTAAAAATGGAAACATTTCTCTGCCGTTAAAACACACCGTAGGCAATTAGCATCTTCACAATCTGGGTATGGTAGTCGAAGTTTTTTGGCAGCTCAATTAAAAGTATGTCTTGTGTGCTTGTTGCTGTTATTTTCTTACACATACACTTAAAATCTAGGTTAACTTGTGACCTGCAGTGTCAGACTATATACCATAATTGGTAATATTTAGTTAAAACACAGGGATCAACAGGAAGGGGTTAGGGTAGTTAGAAATGATGTCTTGGATGACTTTTTGGTCATGAGTAGGTTTGACATGTTTTATATTATGTCCATACATTTTTTGTGAGCGTTATGTTTTCAGATGCCCAACATGAAGCATGCTTTTCTGGTGAATGGATTTTGGGCAAATGATTGATTTCATTATTAATTAGATTAAAAAAGTCTGCACTGAGCCAGTTGAAAAAGGAAGCATCATACCACTGAAACAGTTTGTTTCGTCCCCTTTCAAAGATAATGACACATCCTCATGTCTTTTTCCACACACCCAACACCTTGACCAGGTCTTATTTCAGCCTCAATCAAGGGACAGTCCCTTGCATGTCCTGCAAAGAATGGCTGTCTAGTGGCGTGAGCATTCCAGAAAGCATAATAATTGAATGGATCCTTGTTAATGACTGTTCTTTCAGAAGGACATAAGACCGATGCAGAGCACCACATTATAAAATACCTGGAAGTGGACAAATCCAACATCTTGTAACTGGCTCCCAAGCCTGCAGGCACCCTTAGTCAAATCACATAAGGCAAGAAATCTGGGAAAGATATAGGCCCTAATTAAAAGCAGGTGCTAGATTTGTCGATCTACAGCTATCTGTGGCTGGGAACATCCTCACTTCCTTCAAACCGACTGCGGCTGGAGGGGACAAAGGCCCTTTTCTAAAAGCAGCTGGATTCTGATGGGGGCAGGTGGGATACACAAAATAGTTATCAAAAGAATACAAAGACTGTACGAGTAGGTCAGTAGAATGTGCTTAAGCTTTCAGAGCTGTGACCCTCTAAAACCAGCCTTGAAAGCAATGCTACCAACGAAGTCAAGTATGAAATTTAAAACTTGTTCCATTAAGCCTACTAGACCAATGCTCTGGATATATGCTAAGTAATTAGTTTCCTACACAGAAGATATGCTCGGCTAATGCACTCTAGAGCCACACATAGACCTTCAAGTCATAGAAGCATGGATTTGGGGTCCCCGGTCTCTACAATGCTGTGATCCCTAACATGAGGGCAGAAGCTATAACCTTTACTTCCTAAAACTCTTATAGGCTGCAGTATTCAGGCTGGCGTTCATCTGAAAAACTGTTGTAACCGAGATAAGGATTGAGGAATAGCGGATAGGAGCTCAGTTTTTGCATCCAGTTGGGGTCTAACTACTCCCAATCCTTGATCTATGCATATCCCTGCACATTTGTGTGTTTGTGTAATATTGTGGGCACTGCACAAAATTAATAACTAAAGGCCAAATGTACAAAGCTTTTTTTGAAGTTGCAAACGGCCGATTTGCAGAATCGGGCCGTTTGCGACTGCAAAAAAGGATTTGTTTTATGTACAAAGGCCCAATTTGTGATTCAGTAACCTATTACCGAATGGCATATTGGGTTTGCGATTCGGTATTAGGAGGGGGCGTGTTCAGGGCATCCATTCCTAATACCGAATTGCAATGTATGTGTGAATGTTTTGCGACCGAAATGCGGTCGCAAAACATTCACGTTTTTCCACCTACTTCAAGTAGGTGGTAACCCATTCGCAAATAGGAAGGGCTCCCCAAGGGACCCCTTCCCCTTTGTGAATATTTGTAAAAACATTTTTTAAGAGCAGGCAGTGGTCCCAAGGACCACTGCCTGCTCTTTAAAAATGAAACAAAAACTTGAACTTTTTCTTTTTGAAACGCATCCCCTTTTCCTTTCAGGAAAACGGACTGCAATTTAAAAAAAAACATTGCTTTATTGAAAAGCATTCAAAGACATGGTGGTCTGCTGACCTCGGCAGGCCACTATCTCTGTGATTTTTGCGATTCCCAATGGGTCGCTAACCGAGACCTACCTCATGAATATTAATGAGGTAGGTATGTTTGCGACCAACTGGGAATCGCAAAATGTGTCAAAGACACATTTGTACATTGGTGTTTGCGATTACCAAATAGTGAATCGCAAGATTCTCTATTTGGTAATCGCAAATCATTCCCTAAGTACATCTGGCCCCAAAATCCTTTTCTAAAATGTCATCAAGCACCTCTGCCTTTCTAAATTCTGATAGACAATTCCTTCATAATCTGGCTGCTTAATTATTTCCTAAGACAGTTCTTTGGTATGGGTAAACGAGAAGCCCTACCTACTTATGTTATCTCCTTCCTCTCACCACAACCACTATTCATTCCCTCCCAAGACCAGTTTCCAAGCTTTTTAAGGCCTGGGGAGGAGATAAGTAACTAAGTCAGTAGAGAACCTGGACATGTCATTTGCAGTTGCATCACTGATCACGCTGTTGTTTTGCTCGCACATGTCTTAAGCACATTTAAATGTATGTGAGAGAAAGCATCCAGCTTTTCTCACTTCCTTTACAGTGGAGGTCGGACACAAGCAGCAGTTGTTTGCTGCTAACACCTATTGATGTTTGCAGCTTAGTAATTTCGCATGATCTCCCTGGACTCCAAAGGTGTTGAGAACTCTACCTAGGAGGGTGCATGGAGAAAGGAGGAGGGGTAGTTAGTTAAAAATAAATGGGATAAAACGACCGCTTTATTCATTAGAAATAAAGGAAAATACTCTGCGTCAATCTACACCAATTAATTGATTACTATCAGCACTTTCTGGTGCTAAACGGAAGTCCACTCAAATTAGTTGCTCCCTCAATCCTTTTCTTCTCTGTCTACACAAAGCACTGACTTTATCTGTAGGAATTTTAGACTGAACAAGTGTGTACCTTTTTATAGCCTCTTCTCTTTCCCCAAAATGTAATTTGCTGAAGTCTTAATGCTAAGCCATTTATTCAAGGCCATTGTGATCCTCTTTAGGCTGCAATTCTGAAGGTGGTGAAAACCTGGGACGATAACCATTCATGTAGAGAAATCTGTTTTAACTTGGGCAATATTTGCTTGTGTTTGATATTGAAAGGGCTTCGAACAGTCTGGCACATCGATGAACGTGACATGCCATAGGCCATTGCCCATCTTTAGGTTAACTTTCCTCAGTAACCTAGTTTGCTTTGCCATAAACGTTTTGAAATTGTGAGCTTTGAAGTGTGAGATTACCTTTCTGTTGCTCTGTATCAACCCTTGTTATTCCATTTGATTTGGTTACTTTCTGGATTGCCTCGTAGTCATAAGTTTAAGACGTGACATGTTTGTCCTAAATCCAAAGCTTCAAAGAGATAAATAACTAATATGTTGCTACAACAATAATCCTAAAATCACATCTTTGGAAATGTTGGCATAGTTGACACCAAACAGGCTAACTCCATAGAGGAGTGTTTAAGGCAAAAAGTCTCAGGTTATGGCGCTACAAATCTCAACCTTGGTTTATGTACACACGACCATGCTAGACCTGCTGCATTTCTTCATTTTAATGCAAGCATTAATGTGGACAAATGGTGTCCTTGTAGTATATGGCACTTGGCCTTATGGTAGTCCCACCATGCAAACACAAGGAGATGATGGACGGAGTGCTGAAACTTTTCAGACACTCACCCCCAGTCACAGATCTGGGTTGAATCCATCATCATTCTTTAGCTCACTTCGCCACCCCAGTTCAGACACAGCTATATGCAAGTCAGTCTTGACCCTGTGCCTCATGGGAACAGTCCAGCCCGAACTGCCAAGCCATGTCTTCCCTGGACCGGAAACAAGCATCCTGGGACCGGTTTCGGGCTAACAGCCCTCATCAGCCAGGCTAGCTTGAATCCAGTGGCAAAGTGAGCAAGGGAACCACGTCTGGGCATACCCTGCCAACTTAGGGCGAACAAAGCAAACACAAGGAGATGATGGACAGAGCGCTGAAACTTTTCAGACACTCACCCCCAGTCACAGATCTGGGTTGAATCCATCATTCTTTAGCTCACTTCGCCACCCCAGTTCAGACACAGCTATATGCAAATCAGTCTTGACCCTGTGCCTCATGGGAACAGTCCAGCCCGAACTGCCAAGCCATGTCTTCCCTGGACCGGAAACAAGCATCCTGGGACCGGTTTCCCACCATGCAAGCAAGGCTAGAATATCTGATTGTTGCTGAAGAAACATAATTTCAGTGTTTAAACATTATAAAAATCATTTTGTATCAGCTCACACTACATCTCCCTAATGCTATCCACAAACTACTTTGAATGTGGTCTGCATATTGTGAAAAGTAGAGGAAAAAAAGTATGTTTAAGGATAGCTTTTCTTTGCAAAATGGGCTTCAAGCTATCATACAAACAACTGTATGTTGCTGCTTTAAATTACTGCAGTCTTTGTGAATGACTGTCTGCATGTTGATTTTGGACATCCGATGGGCCATGTGGAAAGATTAATTTTAGGACACAGTGTGTGCGAATCACACTTTCTGATTAGCTGAAAAGTAGTTTTAAACTGGCAGCAAGAGTCTGCTTGATCTGAAACTGATTTGACTGCAAAGACTTTCAATTTAAGCTATTTTAAAATCAGAGCGAATTTAGCAACCGTCAGAGCAGGTGTTGATGAAGCATTCTACTGTAGTCTATTGAAGCATGGATAGTGAGCAGTAGCCCCTACCTGTACTTACTCCCCTAGCCCGAAAAGCCACTGAGATGCCAAATAGTAGGTAAGATGGGCAGCATTTCCTGAAGGCAAAAGCATAGATTAAAACTCTTGGACAGTGCCCAAAGTGACTAAAACTTGAGTGGGGGTAAGTAGGCCACCATCCTTGAAAGGCATGCTGGGATCCACAGGTGCCGTTACATGTAGAGACGTGAGTGATCTTGGAGATATCTCCTAATTAAGCAGATGATTTGAATTTCTTTCCTTTCTCTGCCATGCATGACTAAGACTTTGCAGGTAATCGCTGAATTACCAGACATAGCAGCAGAGGGTACCTTAAAGTGGACCAGGCATTTTGGAAAATCGTTCAGCCCGCGAGCAGGGAGAGCTTGCTCTGTAGAAACACATAAATACTGCAGAAAGAAGCAAGTTTTGCATAACATTCAGAATGATTTGTTTAACCTTGGAATTCCTCAAAAGAGAGCTTCACGTATACAAGACCATCTGGATATACTGTGATGTGGATGGTCCCCAGAGAGGAAAGAACTTTCTAGATGTCTCATTATCTGCATTAGCACTTGCATGAGAGAGATTGCCATCTGGATGCCCCTCAACTGTCTTCAACTTAATGGGAGCAAGACAGTTTCTGTTGTGGGCAAAGCTCCGCTCTATTGGACGGAGGATTGGTGGCCGGCAGAAATTGGCCCCTCCCCTTTTCCCAGTAGAACCGCTAGAAACCTAGGCATACTCATAGATGACCAACTATCTATGCTGGACCAGATCACCTCCATAATTGGAACCTGTTTTGGTACTATGCGTCTCCTCAAGAAAATCTTTCGGCGGCTTCCGTTGAGCGCACGTAAAACACTTATCCGGGCTCTATTCATCGGCTGCTAGATTATGGTAATGCCCTAATCCTCGCCTCTAATGAATCTCTTTTAATGAAACTGCAAGTGGTTCAAAACACTGCGTCCATATGGTAAACAACTTGCCTCCAAGAACCCCAGCAGCCCCACACTCAGAGCCCTACATTGGCTCCCCATGCGCAAGAGAGCACTGTTTAAATTGCTCTGCCTTACTTATAAACCCTTTTTAGGCTCTGGCCCAAAGTACTTTCAGAATAGACTTACTCCTTATGTCCCAAACTGGAAGCGATCAAGCAATCAATTTCTATTATGTCCCCAGTGCATTCCCACTGCTAAACATGGGGGCTGAGCCTTTACTTATCTTGGCCCGCTCCACTGGAACAAACTTCCTCTGTTCATCCGTATGTCCTCAAGTGTATTTGAATTAAAAAAAGACCTTAAAACTTGCTTGTGTTAATACTGCTTCTACTCCATTTACCTGCCGATCGTGCGCCGAGATGTCCTATGGGGACGAGTCGTGCGCTATACCAAAACTCAAATAGAAGAACATAACATGAAGACAACAAATCTAATAGCCTGAAGGCCAAGTGTGGAGGTGAAATTAGAGGCCACATAGAGGCAAATGTGAATGAATTGAAGGAAAATAATAGTGGA
This sequence comes from Calotriton arnoldi, assembly GCA_963921515.1. Lineage (NCBI taxonomy): Eukaryota > Metazoa > Chordata > Amphibia > Caudata > Salamandridae > Calotriton > Calotriton arnoldi. The sequence continues at coordinate 313,968 of CAWUFW010006501.1, read as the reverse complement.
GTGAGTGTGTGACTCAAGCATGCAAGCTAAAGAAAGTGGACATTTTTTCAGTGGGAGATCAACCTATATGCCTTTTGGCATCCATCAAGTGGTGTAAGGGGAAGTCTAGGACCAATCTGGGAGACCCCCTATCCCAATCCTCATCCCGAATGAGAAGGCAGTGCAAATAGTATCAAAAGGCCATTAGGCTACCAATGTGATGGACAGCAGAAGGGAACACTCCAGAAGAGACTATCCTGAAGATACTTGCATAGCCTAAACACATATTGCAGGGGACAAACGCAGAGAAAGGGATATTATCATAGGGGGCGGGTGAGTGCTACTGTATCTGGACTTGTCCATTGGAAAAGTATTGTAGTACACATTGCTTTAGGTCCTGAAAAATGTACTGAATTAAAAGAAGGCCCAATTCGCTAGTTTGCCAAACTGCAGTTACATTTTCCTACAGATGGGCACTTTCTAGAATATTGTGAAGAAAGGGAGGCATAGAAAAAAAGAGACAAATAGTTATATTTGGTGGACCCAGTAACTGAAAATAGTAGTGATTCAACAATTGTAAATTGTATTTAGCTTTCCCTACATATATGGTTCCAGAGAGAACATTGATGGAGATACAAGAGTATTTCTCCCCTCCTATGGTTTTATGAGCATATAATCTAGCCTATGTTTCAGTCCATCACTGTGCTGATGAAGGAACAGCGAGTTCTCTAGAGAGAATGGAACTGCTGAGTCCTGTCTACTCTTTGACATGCTGTTCAGTACTTTGTATTTACCAAAGCTTTCATAATATGAATGAAGTGGTCTTGAAGGAATAATTGTAGAGAGGTGTACATATATTGATACAACCCTATTATTGTAAAGTTTTTGCATTAACAATGCCCAAGAAAATTTAATTCTAAACTAAGTGATTTATACTCGATTTATGTTTTACAATATGAAAGATTTAGGACAGTGATGTAGTGTTAGGGTATTTGAGTGTGTGTATTTGTGTGTAAAGTCACGCATAACTGTATACCTAAAAAATGAAATAAAAAATAACTTACTGACGGTTTAGTAAAGTGACAAAGAACTTGAAGTATTAAAGTATGTGCAATATTAATCTTGTAGGACAGATCTAGAGAGCTCACTATTTAAATGTTATGTGACCCTTTTTACTGGTGAGTATTTTCAGTAATGCTGTGTTGAAGTTTTAATTCAGCTGTGAAAATAATCAGTTTTTAATAAGTTAATAAAAAACATGCCTTGGAAAATCACAAGTGAATGTTAGTGTTATATTTAGCAAATCTTGTTTCGTAGGGTACATTCCAGCAATGCAAACCCAGGACACTGTATTTTTAGTCTACAGGGAAGGGTGAAAATCCTTTTTCTTTGACCTGGGGGGATGCAGTGTTTGCTGATGGTTGCCTTTATAATACGCCTATGAGTTGGGAATTGTGGAATCAACTCTCAGTGGTACCATCAATATCCGTTATAAGCTTCTACTTTAGATGGCATTTATAACCTTAGTTACATCCAGCTATTGTGTTGAGAAGAGGCAGAGGCTTGTAGTGCAGAGGAAAAGGTGTTAGAGAGAGATTTAGAAGGAGCATTGGGAGTGACTGAGCCGCTGGTGGGAAAGAGGAATGCGGAAATCCTTCAGGATCTGCATCTAGAGAGTACCACTTGAAAAGTTGTTGCTTCAGAGATGTACTTACAGTCACTTTCTAAAGTGGAGAAGGGATAGATCGTGGACTGGAAGGGCATTTCAGATCCTTGAAGCCTTTGCTTCTTATCTTCCTCCTATATTTTTCTGATTGCTGAGCTATGTTGAATCTTATTGAAAGTTTACATTGACCTTGTTTCTCGCCTCATACACCACCGGTCCCAATTAAGTTAACACCACTAGTACTACTGCTAAAATACATAGAGAAGAGTCAACCCCTACAGGCTAGAGGGGCAAACTGGAACCTTGTATGTTTGGGGTAATCTTGAGTAGCAGAATAAAAATAACTGTATAAGAAAATAATTAACTACTCTGCCTAAAATGTGTTTTGGAGTACTACACAAAAAGAATCGAAAGGCAACTACATGAATAAAACGTGACAAACGCGTTATATTGAACTGCAGAAGACTGTCATTCCGTCTTATCCAAGAAATATTCTGCATGTTCAGAAAATATACCCATAAAATAGTAAAATGATGGTCGGTCTTCTTTAGGAATAGTTCAACCGACTAATGAGCAGAATAGAAAATCATAGTTTACAGAGCCTAACTGCATTTAATAACCCCAACTAAGAATTACTAAATCAAGTACAATTTCGAATACTTGGAAGAAACTCGTTCAGACGTTGAAGACGTTTCCAGCAGCAACCCTTCATGCAACAGAAGAAAAAGATATTCTTTAGAACACGGCAGCAACTCCACATAGACAGATCACCCAGTAAAGGTCCAGTGCTCCTTTTAATTACTTCTACTGCTGTTTCCAGAATGTTCTTTGCCCTTTCCGCAGTTTCTTCTTCCAGAATTTTCCAGCATAATGCTGAAAGTCTCAGTTACAAAATAGGTTAATTCCCGTTCAAGTGACAAGTGCAATCCATTTGCCATCTACAAAGTATTACAACAACACAAAACATCCTGTGTACATGCAAGGAAAGACTTGTTTCTTACCACGGTAGATCTGCCAACATTGGAACCGTTGCCCTGTCCTCGGCGTGTTCCTACATGTATAATTTGTGTTCTCTAACAGTACTTGGTCTCGACTTGTAGCCCCAAATTCTTTATTCTGCTATTTTAACCATTTCTTAAGTTTTCATAGTGTGAGCAAAGCAGCACGAATTAACTTTCACACTCCGAGCTCAGGTTACCACAAATACACTTGTTCAAGAAGTTCCAACTTCTCACTTGGTGGTAAGACCATTTATTTTTTAAATTCCGCAATCTAAACTAGACATAAAGAGAGCAAAGACATGTAGGCCTATTATGTTAGCCTTCTGGATTCACCGTGATTTTAATTTTACAGTCGTGCTGAGCCAGCATAGAGCTTAACATCCTTTTAGACTTGCAGTTCTCAAGGGAACACCTTTATTATGGTCTGTTCAGTTACCATTAGATTTTCTTTTCAGTCCAAAAATATTCACTAATTTGATGAGTGATTCAAATATGGAAAAAGCAATACAAATAGAAGGTGCAATCTTCAAAACATATCGAATCTCATCATTGAAAACCTTAGTTCCGCAATTTGTTCACAAACTGGTCTGAACAAATGCCTGTTTGATGCTAACCGTTCCATGTCTATAGTCTCCAGTTCTTTCACAAGGCATGTGATTGGAGCCAAGTACGGTGGGTATTGAATCGGAGTCTTAATCGAAATCAGAAACAATTTCTAAACAGTGACCCCGTATGTAGACCAGCTGTATTCCTGAATGCATACCTATTTGCGGTTGTGAATGTTTGAGATTATGTGCTCAATATCTTTGTACCCAGGTTTCGTTTCTCTGCATTGTACATTGTATATAAGCAATACAAATACCTAATTTAAAGATATAGTTGTTCTGGTTGATTGCCTCTATATATGTTCTTTAGACCTGTGGGGAACCAAGCCTTACACCTTTTATTTATACTTTATTAGCAGGAAGAAGTTGACTCAACTTATCCAGAGACTAATGGAGTGTGTCAGACTAATTATAGCTACATTGAACCTTCCTCCGAAGTAAAAACAGAGGTTGACAGCACTGTGAACATTATAAGTAAGTTTTGTCACCTGATCTGCTAGGAGAGCAAGTGCATTTCTTGTGTGTGCATATCCACATCTTGAAATAGGGCTGATGGAAATTTGACTATCCAATTAAGTGTAGCTTGACTAGGGCCCAGAATCTCATTTGTTAGCTGTATTCTTCAAAATGAAATTTTGCCCCTAAAGTTAAACACAAATTGGGAAATATATAGAAAAAGATAAATTGTATCAAGGCCCGATTCTTAAGTTGAGCACAGCTTTAAATTAGTAGCAGAGCAATTCTATGCATGCGTTTTATTTTTGGGTGGCATTGTGGTTGGTCATAAAGAACATACAGAGAACAGTCTGCTCCAATTCTCTGCCTTGCACTGCGCCGACCCCTATTGCGGCAGCAATGATTTGCTTGTCTTGGCAACCAATGTGGCGCAGTGCATAATAAAAGTATTGGGAGTACTTTCTCATAGTGCTCAACAAGGACACTTAGGTGCTAGACTGACATAGGAGTACGGTCCTTCTTAGGTCATGTACGTTTACTTTGAGCAGCACAATCATGGTAGCTACTTGTAGGCATTGCTACATGCTTTAGAGTGGCTATTGTAATAAGGTTAGCTGTTCTGAGGCTCCCTCAGTCCTTCTCTCCCTGACAGCTGCAGCAGCACAGTTTTCTCAATCTCAGAAATGTGTTTTGCCTGTGCCCCATATGGCCATACCAGTCCGCTATGGCTGTTATTTCTTACTGCATGTGCTGCTAGTTTATTGTTTACGGATGTGTGAATTGGCTGTTGCCATGCAGCAAGATTACCCAGTGTCTCTTTTAGATGGTGGAGTTGGAAAGAATCTGGTTTTATTGGCTTTCCTGGAACCCTATATATCTATGAATTTTGCAAATGTATCGGAGCGTTGTGTTCCATAGCTTAGCAGCTTGTGCTGTGACTGATGGTATTTTTTATTTGGCACCAATATGAAACATAATGAGACGTGCTGATGCTTATCAAAAGGTGCTTTCTGGAGTTAACTGACCAGTGTGATGTCTGCAAGATGTGCCTGAAGTGATGGCACCATCTTCTAAGGAATACACTTTGTTCCTACTGGTAAACAAATGGGTGCTGCTTCATGGAGAGTGCTTAGTGCTCCTGGAAAGAGCTCTTGACAATGCAGCCCACCACCGCAGTGCAGGCAGACACCCATCGCTTAGGTTTTATGCAACTAGCCAGCTCACATGGATTTTTATTTAGACTTCAGACTCATAAACGATGCTTCTCCTCTGCAAGTGTGAATAACATTGACATTTTTCCGCACTTGTTAAGGTGATTGCTATGTGAGGTAGGCAACTATCCACTGTAGAACGAATGAACTCCTAGATAAGAATCAGACATGGCAACGCCATGGTAAATGCTCTATGACGTGTGAAACGGCAGTGCAGTCCTGTCATCCAGCTGAGCCTTAAAACAATATCTGTGCACTTAAGGTGGTCAAATCTGAAAATAGGTAGGCTGAAAACAGTATAATACTGGCCTGGCAAGCATTGCGCCATAGTAGCAGTGAGTCTGGGATAGTGACGTATCTTTTACCGGTACTTAAGATTTCGTAGTAAAGTTCCAATCTTTTCCAACAGTTGGGCTATCTAGAATTCTGATTTGTTAGTTTGTTGGTATTGTTAAATTCACATATGTGGAAATATGTAGAGAACAGCACTATTGTGGCAAAACTGTGATGATCCGAAAAGATGTAATACTGGGAAAAAAGTATTTTCTGTGTTTTGCCTGTGTCTGAATGTGAAATGTTAACCCAATAATTATGCAGTGCATGATATGAAATTCGTCGCTTGAAATAGAAGTCCATTGAAACCTAGAGCTTGCGTGTGCTTTCCTATGCTGTATGAATGTGCGGATAGCTGACACTATTGTGTGGCAAGTGGGCTTAATTTGTGTTATAGATAGAAGAATGACCCATCGTTTTCATGCATTCCGACTGTATAAGTCATTTGGTCTTCCGCTTTGTAGGACATTACAAAAAACATATACGAGTATTTTTCATGTCTCACAGAATATGCTGTATATAAAGTGTTTTGTTACTTCTCTTTTAGGTAGTTTTTTTAATTACTCAGTGGTTTTAGTGCTCTCTACTTTAACTGGTGTTGATCCTCTCCAAATACCCTCCCTTCATCCCCATGAGCTGAGAACGCCCGGTACAGGGGACGTCAGTGGGATCCACTCTCATGCTGCTGTACGTTCATGCCAGCAGAAGGATAAGGGTATCCCAAGCATTAGACAAGGCCCTTTAGCACATGGGTAAAGGTGACACTTGAACCTCTCTATGGTCCTCCGTTAATCCCTGTGATTTTCTTGTAGGCTATGGTGCGTCAGTTCACTGTAGAGAAACACTAATGGCTCTAAGCCATCGTGAGGTAGGTTATGGAGCTATCATCGGGTCTGAGCCTGCATGCTCACTGCCAGCTTTTCTAACTTGCCCCTGTAAGAAACTGGCTCTATATATACTGCACCAAAGTGAGGTACAGTGTGTATAGAGTCCAAGGGTCTCCAGAGGTTTGGCAGAGGTTAAAGTTAGATAGAACCTTACTCTCTAAAGTGGTAGCTTGGTCGAGCAGTAAGGCAGTATCAGAGGACAGTGTAAAGCATTTGATGTACACACTCGGTCAGCAAATGAATCCACACACTCAAGAACTGAACTCTAGGCCAATTGTTTTGTATAAAAAAATATACTGTGTTTTATTTTAGAACCACAGGTTTGCATAAAATACTTTCTCAAGATAAGATGCTGTTTGTTGAATACTTTCAATGAACAATAGACTTTGAATGCAATAAGGTACAGGGGTTGCAATAGGCAACACAATACTTGGTATAACTATAACATTGAGCTCAATGGGATTTTTAAGTAAACTGCAATAGAATTACTTTACAAACGTTTTTCTTACTCGGGGCTGGATCCTGGATTCAGCCCTGGTGCATTTCCTGTAAACAGTTGAAAGAAATCGTTTTTGTTAAACAGGCGATTTTTAAGGAATATTGGTATGTTGCAAAAATCGACACTTAGAAGAATTTCTGGTAAAAACCAGGCAATGTTATCCTATGGAGGAAAATCAGGTTATCAGAAAATCACAGTTGTAATCACTTTTTCTAGTCAGTGCTGGGTACCTAAATCCAGCACTGGGATCTCTCCTGAGAACAGGTGAGTAATTTCGATTTTGTTATTCGGACGATTTTTAGTGAATATTTCAAAGTTCCAAAACTCGACACTTAGAAGAATTTCCAAGTGAAAACCAGTCAATGTTACCCTATGGAGAAAATGTAAGTTATCGGCTTTCAGGTAAGTACTCGGCTGGCAGAGTTAAGGTTCTGGGGCAAGACTCAGGGGTCTCCCAGGTTCAGGATTGGTACTGTTACACCCTCAGCGACACAGGGGCGGCCGGGTGCAGAGAGAGTAGGCCCAATGTTAGCCTATGGCGGGCCGGGGGCCTTTGGTTGGTGGCTGCTAGCAGGCAGGCCACGCGGCTGTGGGAGCAAAGCTCCTGGTCACTTACTCAGGGCAAGTGGGGAAGTCGAACAGGGTAGTTGGTGCACCCTCAGCGGCACTGGGGCAGCCGGGTGCAGTGGGCTTTTGGGCCGTCGGGTGCCCAATGGATTTCAATGGGAAAGCTGCGAGACGAACAAAGGCTGCAAACTCGGGGACGGTGATTCTTCAGGTGCGACCACCACTTCGAGAGGTAAGTTGGGAAGCTGTAGGTGGGGTAGACACCCAGGAGTTGGGCACAGGGGGCCGTGGGGCGCCGGGTGCACGGGTGTCTTTAGGCGTCGGGAAATCTTACCCTCTGCTGGTCGCGGTTGGAGGGGGTCCCTGGTGTTGAGGCTGCAGGCGTCGTCAGGAGCGTTGAGGTGAGTCTTTGGGTGCTGGATTCTTGGTCACAGTCGCCGGGGGTACGTCCTCGTGGTCTTTGTCCACTTTAGCTCGGGCCGGGCTCGGCAGGTGCAGAGTGGGCAGGATCCGTGGTTTCAGGCCGGGGCCTGGGGTTGCAGATGTTTGAGCAGAGCCACTGCTCGTGGGAGTCCCAGTCTTTGGTTGAGCAAGGCAGTCAGGTCCTCCGGGGTTTTCGAGGTTGCTGACCACTGGAGACGCCGGGGTTTAGCAGGAGCAGGTTCGAGGGTCGACAGGCTGGTAGGGCTGGGGCCAAGTCAGTTGGTGTCGTCCTCTTGGTAGCAGCTGCACGGCTGGTCTTCTTTCTTCTTGTTCTTCTTCTATTTTCGGAATCGGGATCTGAGGAAGGAAGGTTCAGGGTGCCCCTAAATACTGAATTTAGGGGCGTTACAGGTAGGTAAAGGGCAGGGACCAATGGGTCCCTTCCCTGGGGTGGGTACACCCCCTACTCTGCCACTCTCCAGTGGGAGGGGGCAGGAGCCTGTCCTTGGTTGGCTGGGTCCCCCATCCTCAAGATGGCGGGGACTCGAGGTTGTGCTTCACCTCGCCTCCCCACCTTAGGGGTGGAGTTGGCAGAGGTGGGCACACCTCTCTTCCTCACTTTGTTTTTCCCGCCGGGTCTCCCGCCCAAAGTGGGGGGTAGAACCAGTGGGGACCAGTTGCTGAGTACAGCAAGTGGTCTGGAGAGGCTCACAAAGGCGATATGCCTTTGAAGCTTCTTCTTCGTGAACCCTGCCCATCCTGGGGGAGGAGGCTTGGCACCTCGTCGCAGGATGTGCATTGTTTCAGGCCCCCGAGAGCGGCAAGCTCCCGACCCAGGGGTCCAGAAACATGTCTGGTGGTGGCAGCCTCGGCAGCCACTCAGTCAGGTCACTGGGAGTTGGTCGAGTTTCAGTGGGCATCTCTAAGATGCCCTCTGTTGTGCATTTTACATTAAATCCCAAACTGGCATCAGTGTGGGTTTAATGTGCTGAGAAGTTTGATACCAAACTTCCCAGTCTTCAGTGTAACCATTATGGTGCTGTGGAGTTCGTAATGACAAGCTCCCAGTACCATATACTCTTAATGGCAGCACTGCACTTACAGTGCCCAGGAATGGACCTGGGTACTGTAGGGGTACAGGGCTCATGCACCTGTACCCTCACCACTGGCATAGGGCACACAGCTAGAGGGGTGACTGATGTATGCCAGGGCAGTGGTTTGTGGGCATGGCACACAGGGATGTGTGCCATGTCGACTCTTCACTTTGTTCTGCACCAAGACACGCAGTCTGCAAAGGCAGAGTGTGAGTGTCAGGGTACAGGTCCTCTAAGGGTGGCACAATAAGTGCTGCAGCCCTTGGAGGCCTTCTCTGGTCACAGTGCCCTGGGTACCAGTGGTACCATTTACCAGGGGCCTACCTGTGGCCAGAGTTGCCAATTGGGTTTAGGCTTCAATGCACTTAAGGGAAGGAACACAGGCCCTGGGTACCTGATTGGCAGGAGCCCAGGGCACACTCAGTCAAAGCACTTTCTCACAGCCCCTGATGCTGGAATCGGGTAAAGAGTATTGTTGTCCATTTAGATATGACTGGTGCCTGGCAGCCCTATAGAGGGAGCAGAGATGAGACATCTGCCACTGGTTTGGCAAGATCCTCCACCTCTACTCTAAACACCTAATCTGGTCGGTGGAATGTGGTAGAATGAAAAATTTCCTAGCTATCGTAACGGAAATTTTCAATTCTATTAAGGACTCCGAGGCGAGTATTATGCTATTCTTTCTTCACTTTATTGAATAGCAGCCATTTAAAGATAACAACAAAAAACTACCATTCCCATGAGGCCTTGGGAATGGGATAACAAAGTTAACAATAGAGTCACAGGTAGACTGTCCAAATCCTTTCCACCAATCATGGGGCTTCAGTCAGTTCATAGTCCTCTGTCATTATCCATTCCCCCTCTTTTGTCGCTCGAGATCAGCCAGCATGGACGCTTCATGAATCTTGTTTATTGGAATCCCCTCCTGAAAGCAAACAACATAGTTAAGCGGCAGCACTGGCTAAGGATTAGCCCTGCAAGTGGGAAAACAGCATAGAGCACATCTATGAGGAAACGTATGCACAGTCCTTAATAGAATTGAAACTTTCCATTACGATGGCTATGACATTTTTCATTCTATGTCAGGACCGGAGGGGAGGATTATGCTAGTTTATAGCTTACTCACCACCAAGTGAGCCATCTGTATTACCGGTTTGAAATAAAGCTGCTTAAAAGTAGAGTCCGAAGACCAATCTGCTGCATTAAGAATGTCTTCTAGACAGGCTCCCAAGGTAATAGCTTTAGAGGCCATAGCTCCTCTGGTAGAGTGTGCCCCAAAGGCATGTAGGTCTATGCCTGCTTCCTGCATCACCCACCTCACCCATCGGGCAATCGTGGGGGAAGAGACAGCTCTATGGGGTTTCTTTATAGCGATGAGCAGCTGACGCTCTCCTGGAGGGCGGAACTCCTCCGACATCTCCTCATAGGCTTTAAGGCAAGAGACTATGCACAGCTTGGTAGAATCCGGGAAGGCTGGGTATCCGATGGATTTCGTCCCACACTTAGTGCGTCTACGATTCATGAAAGTAACCCCAGTAGGTGAAAATATCCTCCCGGAAATGCCCAGGGCCCTGACGTCTGAAACCCGTCTACAGGAGATCAGGCAAAGGAGCATGGCCAATTTTGCCGAGAGCTCCTTTCTAGAGAGGACCCTGTTTGGTTGCCCGGACAGGAACAGATTTAAGACTTGGTTTACATCCCAGAGGGCCGAATATCTGGGCTCCGGAGGTAAGGAAAGGCGTATCCCTCTGAGGAGGCGACAGACAAGAGGGTGTTCCCCCACTGGGGATCCATCCAACATAGCGTGTCCCGTTGAAATAGCCGAGCGGAATGTGTTAATGGATCTATAAGCCAAACCTTCCTCAGCCAAAGAGGCCCAAAAATTCAGGATAGCTGTCACATCTGCTGCCACGGGATAGAGACCCCGTCGCATACACCAACGGTACCACCTTCTCCAGGTGGAGCGATAGCGTTTGACAGTTCTATCTGCCCAGGCCTTGTATATGAACTTTCCAGCTGCTCCCGAAAGGCCTGGGACCGCCCATTGTCCCCTGTAATCCGCCACGCCATCAGGGCTAGAGAGCCTTGCAGGATGAGGGGGTGAGGATCCTTGTCCGGATTGAGGAGGAGTGCTGGAAAGCGGGGGAGAGGGATTGGAGAATCCCAAGAAAGTTCCAGAAGAACTGGAAACCAAACTTGCGACCTCCAAATTGGGTTAATCATGACCACACTCGCCCCTTGGCGTCAAACTTGGGCCGAGGCCCTCGTTATCATAGCGAACGGGGGAAAGGCATAGCCTAATTCCTCCCGCCAGTCCTGCAAGAACGCATCCGTCTTCTCCGCCAGGGGAGCCGGTCTCCAACTGAAGAACCTGGGAAGTTGGTGATCCAAGCGGGAAGCAAAGAGGTCCACCGAAAAGGGACCCCATCTGCGATGGAGGTCCGCAAACACTCCAGCATGCAGCTTCCACAGGCTCACGTCCTGAAAATGGCATGATTGGAAGTCAGCCACTTGGTTGTCTTGTCCGGGGAGGTATTCCGCCGTGACTGAGACATGGTGATCGAGGCAATACTGCCAGAAGTTTGCCGCTAGGTCTGAGAGGGCTTTCGATCTTGTGCTCCGAGGTGGTTTATATACTGGACCGCCGATATATTGTCCATCTTGAGGAGTACGTAGGACCGGATCGAGTCCTTGGTCCAGCATTGGATCGCGAACGAACCCGTGAGTAACTCCAAACAGTTTGTGTAATCGTTGTTCTAGTGGAGACCACACACCTCCCGTGGTGAACTCGCCACATCTCGCGCCCCAGCCTGATCTGCTGGCGTCTGATTCTATAACGATGTCTAGCGTGGAACAGAAAATTGCTCTCCCGTTCCAAGCCTCCATGTTGGCGAGCCACCAACTGAGTTCTTCCTTGGTCTCCGCCGAGAGGTTCACCTTCTGGGAGTAGGAGAGACCTCTGCGCAGGTGAGTGGCCTTGAGGCGCTGCAGGGCCCGGTAGTGCAACGGCCCTGAAAAGATGGCCTGGATCGAGGATGAGAGGAGTCTGACGATGCGGGCCAGCTGTCTGAGCGAGATCAGCGGTTTTGTGAGTGCCCTCCGAATCTCGTGGCGGATCTTTGTCATCTTCCGGGACGGGAGGCTGAGAGAAGACTCTATGGAGTCGATCAAAAAACCCAGAAAAATTACCTTCTGGGCTGGAACTAGGGTGGATTTGGTCTCGTTGACGACAAACCCCAAGCTCTGTAAGAGGTTGACCATGGTCTGGAGTTGGCGGGCGGGTGTCCGGGGGCACTGAGCCATCAGCAAGATGTCGTTGAGGTACACTATGAGCCTCATGCCCGACGCCCTCAGGCATTCCACTACCGGCTGGAGGACCTTGGTGAAGCACCATGGTGCTGAGGATAGCCCGAACGGCAGAGTGGTGAATTCGTAGGTTCTGCTTCTCCAGAAAAACTGGAGGAACCTCCTGTGAGGAGGGAATATGGGAATCGAGAGGTAGGCGTCCTTGAGATCCAGGCGCGCCATCCAGTCGTGAGGTCTGAGGATGTCTCGGAGAAGGTGAATCCCCTCCATCTTGAAGTGGCGATAGACCAGCCACTCGTTGAATTCGCAGAGGTTGATAACCGGCCGCTGACCTCCGTCCGTCTTGTCCACCAGGAAAAGGTTGCTGATAAAACCTCTGGGATGGGGCATAGTTTCGGGAATCGCTCCCTTGTCCAGGAGGGACTGAATCTCCTGATCGACTAGGGCGGCGTCTACCGACGAGAAGCAGCTGGGGCGCGGGTTGAGAGGGTTCCCCGTAGAATTCTATTCCGAATCCCTGCACTGTTTGCAGGACCCAGGCGTCTCCCGTGATGGAAGTCCAGTCCTGGAAAAAATGCGCCAGACGGCCCCCTACCTTTAGAAGGGAAGAAGGGTGAACACTCACCGGAAGTGTTGGAGGTGCCACCGCCTCCGGCTCCTCTGTGTTTGCCGCGCCTTCCTCTGGTCGGGTAAATATACCCGAATCTGGCCTGATCCTGTAATTGGCCTTGGTTGGAGCCTTGTCCCCTGTACTGGTTAGGGCGGCCGGACGAGCGGCCCCTTCCTCGTCCGGCCACACGGAAAACTCGGGGGTGAAACACCTTTTTAATCGATGACTGGGCCTTGTCCAGGGATGTAAAGGTGTTGACAAACCTCCCCAGCTCTTTAATAAAGGGTTCCCCGAAAAGGCCGCCCTGTGCGACCGGGCCCGCTTCTGAGTCCGCTAGGTCCCCAAACTTGGGGTCTACCTTAATGAGCAGGGACCTGCGCCGCTCCGTAGACAGGGCGCAGTTGGCGTTGCCTAGGAACACCACTGCGCGTTGCGCCCAGGAGGATAGGATCTCGGGGGAGATGAGGGATCCTGAGGACTTTGCCTCCTCCGCCATATCTAGGATCTTTGTAAGCGGGCCTAGAGTATCCAAAAGCTTGTCTTGGCAAGCCCGCCAGGACCGATCGATCCCCTTTTTGGGGTCCTTGACAAACATCTGTAGGAAGGTGGCCATACGGGGATCAATATCCGGTATGAAGGCCACCTTGCCCTCCAAAGATGGGCGTGGGCATTCTGCCCGAAGGCAGTTGCAGGCATCCTTCTCCAGAGGCCTGCGGATTCGGCTTGCCACATATTGGGCAACCTCGTCCGAGGGGGCCCAATCCGAAGACCTCGGGTGAAGTATGTCATCCGGGTCTAGCATATCAGCGCAAAGACCCTGGTCATCCTGGGAAGCTGGTGGGCGAGAGGGCCCAGGGACAGGACGGGCTGGCATCATCATCATCAGTAGCCCTGTGATCGCCATCTCCCGGGTCAGTGGAGGGCCCTGACTGGGACGTACTGGCCAGAAACGCCTGTTTGAGGTGGGCAAAAGCATCAGCGTCCACCCCCGCGTCGCGGGCGTGCTTAGCCGGTGGGGGCTGCTGATCAGTGGGGGGCTCATTAGGAGGGGTAGTGGCCGGCAGGCCTGGCGCGGCTCTTGCCAGTTTCTTGCAAGCCTGCGCGATTTGGCGAGACAGACGACTCTCTAAGGGGGCCAAAGCTTCAGAGACCGCCCTATGGATTGATGCATCATAAAAGTCGTCATCCCACTGTAGCGCAGAAAGGGGGTCCTCCTCCCCTTGGTATTCTACGTAGGGATCCATAGCTCTTATGAGTAACCGTGACCCCAACACCAGGTAAGGTGCCAAATATAAATGTGACAGGGTATGTCGGGTATGGGGGGCTGGGTGTCATCCTCTACTTTGGGCGGGCAAGGCTCGCAATTAGGTGGGCTGGAAGCCCGGGACCCTGCAGCCCAGGTGCAGTTCGTTCTGAGGGCAGCCTGCTGATAAAAGGGTCCCTGCAGGTCTTAATAGAGCCTGCAATACCGACTCCACTTGGAGCGTAGGAGAAAACGAATGACAGAGCCCCCAGGGCGTATGGGCTCACACACCTGCCTAACGGCAGCAGTACAGACCTATGAAAACGGGCGTAGACACCAGCAGGCTGACAAGGCTCCCCGCGGCGCTGCGGCTCCGGCTCTGGAATGCGTGGTATGTGCGAAATTCAGAGCTCGCGCGTCGCGGGTTGAAGGCGCCAACGGGCACCCTCTGGCGGTCGGAGGAACACACCGCCGAGCCGGCACCTTGCATACACGGCCGTCAGGGAGCTCAGACGCTCCCACGGCCGGAATCGGGTCAACCCGAGTAGCGGGTGACTCGATGAGCAAACCTGAAAAAAAGGCACAGAGTTGAAGGCAACACTGAAGAGTTGTGGCAAAGCGTTAGGCGCACCAGCGAGAGCCGCTTGGTGCGCGCGTCCGCTCTAGAAGGTCACAGAATCACCACCAAAGCTGCGCTAGGCAAGCGCGTGTAGCAGATTAATAACTACTCTTCATGTATACAATTTAAATAACTATCAATCATGAATAAAAGGTCATAAATCGCATTTGAGCAACAGTACAGAATCACCAAGAGAGAGACAAAGAAAAGCACACTTATCTGGCTGCGAGCAGTGAAGAAAGAGGGGGGATGGATAATGACAGAGGACTATGAACTGATTGAAGCCTGGATCGTGGTGAGTGGGCTGCTGCCTGACTTCTCTAACTACTGCATCTTTGGCTACGGCGATCATTTTTAAACAAAGCACTCTGTTTTAATGATTTAGCGCGCATTTTAAACTGACTAAACTGCCCGCTTTTTAAAGTTTTACCTTGCTTATTTGCACAGCGTTTGGGTCCTGTCTCCCGCCTCGGTCCCCGCAGCTGATCGCTGATGAGTGGAGGGCGTGGTTAACAGCTCCCAAACCACTTGCAGGGCCCTTCCCCTCGAGGAGGGGGCGGAGTAGTCCTTCCGCTTGCCCTCCTACTTAGATCGATGTGCCAGCGTGCGCGCAGCAAGCCCGTCTGCGCCCGTCCGCGCCCGGCCGGGACCAGGGGCCAGGACCTCTGCTCCTCCCAAGAAAGACCTTAAGAGCCCTCTAACTTACTCGAGAGACTCACTTCTGGCATTAACTAGACATGCTCCTGTCAAGCATACAGCGTGCATAGAAGCGTCCCCAGAACATATAGAAAAATGTTTTTAAAAAAAGCGTACCCAGAACATATAGAAGGACCATTCTCTTGCATAACCTGTAAATGGTGTAGCTTAGCACGGGTTGAGCGGCCGCACAATGAAGTGTCCGACCGGGCGAAACTCAAATGCATATATTTCAATGCCAGATCAGTACCTAAGCACTCGTTTGAGATTTGGGATACCATCAAGGAGGGAGATCCTGACCTGGTTTTTATCACCGAAACCTGGCTGGACGGTAATAACTGTCCAGATATTGCAATTACCCTACCCCCTGAATATAAAATACTAAGACGAGACAGGCTAGAGGTGGAAGGGCGGGGGTCTCGCCATTCTATTCAAAGACTGCCTTAACTGTCTCCCCATCACAGTAGCCCAGCTAGGAGAGCACGAATTACTACCATTTCAAATATCTAAAGGAAACCACATCTTACTGGGCGTAGCCGTGATTTATAATCCCCCTTCAGTGCCAAGCTACTCTCACAGCTATTTCCCGCTTGCCTAAAATACAAACATTTTATGGTGGTGGGAGACTTCAATGTGCACTTCGAAAAATCCAACAACACGGTGGCTACCCATCTGGATAATGACATGCAGATCCTTCAACTTAAACAATGGATCAAGGGGCCCATGCACAATGCAGGACATACACTCGACTTATTATTCACGAAACATTGAGTCCACCATTGTTGAGGAGATCAAACCCGTCACTTGGACTGATCACTCATTAATCACCTTCTCATTTACCCAACCTGCAATATCAACTAAAGCTCCTATATCCACGCATGGAGCATACAGAGCCTGGAAACTAGTCACTCGTGACTCATTCCAGCTCCATTTTTCCCCCCACAATCTTGAGGCTCTAGGAGCCCTTCCCCCTGACAGAGGAGCGGTGAATCTCGAGACAGAGATCACCAATACACTGGATCAATGTGCTCCTAAACTTAAACCTAAATCCATGAAAAGAACCATATCAAGAAAGTGGTACACATCAGAACTGAAGGCACTGAAAAAGAAGTGCAAAATATTGGAACATAACTGGAGAATGTCCAGATCAGACACTGACAAGCTAACATACAAAGCTGATCTCAGGAATTATAATTATGCTATCAAGAAAGCGAAAAGAACATATTTTGCGCAAAGAATAAACGAAAATAGCAACTCAGTAAAAGAGCTATATAAAATAGTACGAGAATTATGTAAACCGACCTGCATGTCCCAAACCCTGCATCCATCAGTAGAAGGCTGTGAAATGATAAGTAACTTCTTCATGGACAAAATAAGCATAATCTACTTGTCATTTAATATTAATGCCCCAGCAGACCCCACTAACTGGGAAAGTACGAACCCACATTCCGATGTCCCCGTTCAGCTGGACAGTTTCGCCCCCTTCACTGTAGAGGAAGTCGCCAAGGCTATGGGGGAAGTTAAATCAGGATCCCCCCTGGACCCCTGTCCACATTTTATCTTTGCGCAGATCATACCCACCCTCAGCCCATTTATCACACAGCTATTTAACAAATCTCTGGAGACTGCAGTTTTCCCGGAGATTTGGAAACAGGCTCATAGTGACCCCCTTGCTGAAGAAGGCGGGCTCAGATGTGACCAATCCGGTTAACTATAGGCCAATTTCACAACTCCCCTATCTTTCCAAAGTAATGGAGAAGTTGGTCAATAGACAGTTGTCTAATTATCTGGAAACTAATGACCTGCTGGACCCCTCCCAAACGGGCTTCAGGGCTACCAACAGTACAGAAGGAACTCTCCTGGCTGTCTTGGATAACGTAAGAGCATTACTGGACCAAGGTAAGGCAGTTGCCTTGATCCTGTTGGACCTGTCGGCGGCATTCGACACGGTCTCCCACCAGCTCTTACTAAAAAATCTGCACGAAAAAGGGATACACGCGAAAGCCCTCCAATGGCTTAGCTCGTTCTTGAGCAACAGAACTCAAACCGTGCAACTGGGTGCCTTCTCATCAAGTCCAAAAATCCTAAGCTGTGGTGTCCCGCAGGGAGCATCCCTTAGCCCCACTCTATTTAATGCCTACGTTCCATCCTTGGCAAAAATTGGTACGAAGTGGGGCTTCGGCATTTGCTCATATGCGGATGACACGCAACTAACAATAGCCATCGGAGACGGGCACGAGGACACCAGGACCAAACTCAATGACTGTCTCACCGAAATGGCAAGCTGGATGTCAGACCATTGTTTAAAGCTCAACGCAGAGAAATCCGAAATCCTGCTCCTCGGGGGAGCCAATCACATCTGGGACGCATCTTGGTGGCCCAACTCACTAGGAGACGCCCCCGCGCCCAAGCAATATGCAAAAAATCTGGGTGTTCTCATTGACAACAAATTATCTATGCAGGATCACGTACGGACACTATGTGGAAAAAGCTTTGCCACATTGAAGCTTCTAAAAAGGCTCTTTCCCTGGATCCCCCTGGAAAGCAGGAGGACAGTCACACAGACTACCTTTTCAAACGCCTGCAGGTAGTGCAAAGCGCTGCGGCCAAACTGGTATGCAACAAGGGCAGATACAGCTCAGCAACTGACTGCCTGAGGCAACTTCACTGGCTGCCCATGCGTCAAAGAGCACGATTCAAGCTCTTAGGACATACCCACAAGGCACTCCATCACACTGGCCCTAAGATTCTTCAGAATAAAAACCAATTTTACATCCCTCCCAGATGCCTAAGGTCACATCAGCAGGCGCTAGCCGAGACGAAAAGGATCAAAAAGACCAGGGCAGGGGGACGTACCTTTTCATACCTTGCGGCACTGCACTGGAATGAGCTTCCAGCAGAACTACGGCTGATCAAGGATTATACTACATTCAAGAAGAAACTCAAAACTCACCTATTCCCTAAAGATTGATGTCACTTATGGAATCAGTCCCGGCCCCACCCACCACTGTCCGCTACCTCAGCGCTGTGATATCCCGATGGGATGAATGTTGCGCTATATAAATAAATAAATAAATACATAAATAAGCCCCATGATTGGTGGAAAGGATTTGGACAGTCTACCTGTGACTCTATTGTTAACTTTATCTCATTTCCAAGGCCTCAGGGGAATGGTAGTTTTTTGTTGTTATCTTTAAATGGCTGCTATTCAATAAAGTAAAGGAAGAATAGCATAATCCTCACCTCCGGTCCTGACATAGAATTATAAATCAGGGCTGTGTTTCCTATTTGTGTAGCTCACATGTGCGTGGTCTTAGCCTAGGAAACCAATTCTGATGAACGGAGGGATAGACTCCAGAATGAGTTTCATAGACTGTGATATGCAAAGTCTCCATATAGGTAGACTCATGTACGAGAATTTACAACATGTGAGATGAGAATACATGGAATAAACAGATTGTGTTTTGTTTCTCTATGGTATTTCCTTGGATTTCTCCTAGAATAGCTGCCTTTACAAAAAGTACAACTAACATAACTCAATGACACTGCGTCTTTCAATGTTTCTTAAATTAGAGAATGTCTGATTGAAAAATAAAACAGATTATTCAAAGGAAGCATGGCATGTGCCTCCATATGTTTAATAAAATTGACTAGCCTGGACAAGTCATAATTTTGCAACATGTAATTTGCCCTTTTACTTACACCAACAGCCGGCCACAATCCAATAGATCTTATTGCACAGATAAGGTTCTGAACTTGTAAATTTTCAATGCATTTTGTTTTGAGGTTTTTGATTTTTGAAGTGCAGAAAACATCTTCAAGTTTTGTAGTCTAATACGCGGTTCCATGGAATAAGCTTAGATGTGTATCCTACACTGGATCACAAATATACCATGTGCAAAGCTTCTGAAGAAATGCAAAGGCATGTATTGAACATACGGGATGGTATAAAGATGGCACAGTTGGGGATTTGACTATTGAATCAGTTTGATCGGTCTGTTTCTGTTGCCACAGTGGAGCACTGTGATTCAGAAGAGGGCAGTTGAATGTTTGACTGGTTGATTTAATTGTTTCTAAAGCGCAGCATTGATATATAGAGGTACAGGTATCTATAAACAAATTATCAACAAGATTGCTTTATTTCTCCTCTAAGGACTGCAGTATTATCTTCTCCACGTCCAAATCAGTTTAATTTATTTCATTACTGTACCTTCACTACAGCCTTTTGCATAATGATACTTGGCTACACAATTCACGCATATCGATTCAACAGCTGGACGCGTGTTACTTTGGGTCACGTGGTCAACAATTCCACACGTACAGCCTTTTCCTTGAAATGTATGTATGGTCTTTGCTGTATTCATTTGTCCCTTTTGTTCCAGCTCACTCTTCATCCCTTATGTTGAACTTATCATATGTTTTTCTTCCTTTGTCCATTGCTTCTCTTTATTTCCACCACACCTGCCATGCCATGTTCAAATTTTTTAATCAACACAATGATTTCATTGAGTTAGGGACCGCCCTTCATCCATAGTTCACCTCTCATTTTCTCAATTTTACAAATAAATGCAAACGGATCCCTGATTTTGTCTTCTTTAGCATCAAATTTGCATGTTGCTGCCAGTTTTCCTAGTTCTGTTATGTACTCCTCAACAGATTATCCATTTCTCCGTAATCTCTTCCCAAAATGAAATCTTTCAGGTTCTGTAGTAAATAGTTTATTTATAACTTTTTAACACATCTCAAATTCAATTAATCATCTTCATTCGTCAAATCAAGCACTTGAATATACACTTTTTGTCCTCGTGGATGAACTAGTGCATCAACAACATACAGTTTCCTCTCAGCACTTAAACTATTCCGAAATACTCTAGCTTAATGAATGACATTTTTTTTTCTTTTCTCCCAATTCCCTAGTGGCTATATGAAGCTGTCACATTTTTACTCCACAACACTGACATACTGTCAAACACTTGATCATATTTCAACATCCGGTGTGATGCACATGTGACTGCACCCTTTTCCCTTCCTAAATATTGTCTGACTTCTGGTTTACCAGGTGTTAATTATTCACCATTGCAATGTCTTAACATTTATTGCTTTCTTTTTCATCTTCTACTTGTATCAGTTTCTCACTTTTCTACTTCTCTTTTCCTTGTCCTGACTCCAAATGCTTGTGTTTCCTTTAAACAGTCCTTGAAATGCTTATCGTTTCTAGCTCTCCGGTGATGCTTTGATCACTCCAGACAGATCGCCAATATGCCCCTTTGTATCACCTGCGCTTTGCGTCATGCATAAAGGTCACACACATCCTATGTTTGTTTCTATTCAGATACTTTCACGCGTTTTCCAGTTTGGCGTTGATGCTCTAGCCCACGTGCATTCTGCTCCTCCTGGTTCCTCGTGGTTGCTCCTTCTGAATTATTGTTGAGATGCAGCCGCTGCACTCCAACCTTTCATTTTCTCTGTAGATGCAGAGAATTTTTGAGGCTTCATTAGTACTGCAGAGGTCAGTGAATTTGATACGTCCATTTCCAGGCCCAGAGTAGCCCCAGCCATATCTCTTGAGCTATGTAGATGCTGGTTACAGAAGTCCCTTTTCTCCCTCCTTTTCAAGCTATTATCTTTCTTAAGGGGTGTACTCCGGACACAAAATTGATCCCTCCATTAGTTGCACTCTTCACTGAATTGAATTCAACCCCACCTCGTTTTAGGTTCGAACAGTCAAAGAACAAGTACCTATACCCCTTATGCCCAAGTGCCATGCTACTTCAGTGATCCTGCCTCCTTTCTTTCTATGGCACAGCCCTGGTGAGCAGTTTGGATTAAAGCACACAGCTCCAGTTCTCTGCTTATCATCTAGAAAATGTGCATACTAGACCCCTTGTCCAAATCATGGTCTGCTCCTCAGCTAGTAATGACAATAAAGTGCCTCAGTGAAGGATCATTTCCTGCAAGCAGCAGAGATTATGCATACTTGATTCCCTTCCTCCCGTTGTTATGAGAGACTCCCAAAAAATGGAGCGTATTAGCCTTCTGAGGAGTTGCAGCCTTGCCAGAGCTTGGTTGCCCAGATGCTATCTTTTTTTAATGTATTTTTCTGATGTTGCTTCTTCTCGAATTGTTCTGCTTTTAGATCCTTTAGTTTACTTTCTCTAATTGTGAAGACAGAATCTAAACTTGATTTTCTAAATCCCAGTATAATACCTCTCCCAAAAGAATCTATTCACCCCTCTTCAGCAGTTTTTTCTAGCGAGTCCTACATTCCCATAATACTCAGTTTTAACAAAGCGTTATCCCCTTGAGTCATTAGTGTATCATAAAGGTCATCTTTGTTCTCAGCCGCCCAAAAAACATCCTCTGCCTTAGAACATTTTGGAGGCTGAGACACGTTTACTTGACACCATTTCTCCTATCAGATCAGTATCAATTTGACCACTCATTCAATTCAATTAATCTTTATGCAGCCAAATTATGGCCATAAAAGACGAAAAGCAATCAAACATTAATCAGCATTTATTTAAAGTGCAAGGTGCCAGATAAAATGGATAAAAAATTTAAAACGAAGGATAAAAGACATTAAAATACAGAATTTGAAAACCGACAAGCAGATAAATATTATTTCATTAGGGCGGAGCATCCATAGTTTTCCTCTAGAAATAGGAAAACTATGGATGCTGCTGCTTTTATAAAGGAGCACACCCCATAGCAAATGGTGGGTGTGTTCAATAGTTGCAGAGGGAACAAGGCCTCTCTACATTTGCGATGGCCCAATGATTTTAACAGAGGTTTAAGCAGAAGCCTACAATGGTATCTAAAAAAGTTATAGAAAAACATGTAGTGTAACAGCGATTGTTCAGAGACCCCGTCGCAGGAGCAGATTGAGATAAGTCCCCCCAACATATCGATTGGGTTGCATGCGCTCAGGAGCTGCCAAACTGTTCCAGCCCAAAAAAAAAAAAGGAGTGATCTCTCGCATAGATTAAGGCTAAGTTCAAATAAAGGGCAGGCTCAATACTAGCAAAATGTCTGTAGAAGACCACCAACTTCAAGGTGCAAGCGATTCTCACCTATGGTGAGTTTGGTGGTCTCAGTGCGGCTCATAACCTCGCTTTTTTGAGTTGGAATGTCGCACGGCTCTGAGGGAAGTTAGAAAACCAAGCCTGCAGGGCCTTTATAAATAGCTATGATATTGTTGCCCTACAAGAGACCTGGGCCATCGCACCTACCCTTTTTGATGGCTAAGTCTGCTATACCTGTCCAGCTATTCCATCTTCCCATGGAAGGCCTTGCGATCTGGATTCGCATAAATCTCTGCGTGAAAGTCACACCTATTGACTCAGGATCCCCTGCATTTCAAATATTGCAGCTAAGAGACCATTTTTCCAGACTTGTTTTTTATTAAATCAATTATTATAATAATGATTTTGTTAACCCCACTTGTGTTCACTTTACTCTGGTTTTCTCTTTTCTTTCCAAGTTGCAGGCCCCCAATGGTAATATTATGATGCAGCACTCCTACCTTTTGTGCAAGGATTTTAACGCCAAGCTGGATGGGCAATCGAGGAAGGGATGGAGCTATGTCGGAGCATCACATGATGATCTTAGTGAAACAAGGGGATCTGAGTTGGCTAGTCATCTGGCTGAACTTGACTTGATTAATTTGCTTAACACCTTCAGTTGGGATGAGCCTCCCCTGCCAATTTTTAGGGGGCATGGTCAGCCGTCCGCCATCAACTATATCTTTGTGACAAGGACCTTATTAATTATTTCTCAAAGGGAAGTTGTACTGACTGACTGGGGGGACCACAATGCCTAATGAGCCTTAATGTAGTTAGCAGGCTGCAACCCACCTCTGGTGTCATTCCCACCCAGCACTCCACCGACAGTCTTAGTTTTATATGGTGCCTTAAAGACCTGATAGACGTACTGTGTTCACTACTGATTCAACATCAGTGGCTGTTTATAAATTGCCTCACAGAAGCAGGGGGGAACATCTTATTAGTCCATTATGAAGCACTAACCCAGGCAATTAAACAACATCTTCTTAGACTTATGAAGGCAGATAAGGGGGACCTGTGCTAGTTCGATGTGCACTGCTCTGTAGCTATCCGGCGATCAAAATCAGATTTGTCCACATCCCCTCGAGATCCCGTCAAAGTCCGGTCTGCAACTCTAGCCTATAAGTACGCTATTAAATTTAGGAAGGAGGCCTTGCGCTAGGCAGACTGGGAAATTTTGGAAGATGCTGCATTGAGCAAGAACAGCAAATGTTTTTGGGATACAGTCAGAAGCCTGAAATTCATAAGCTCTCCTGAAAGCCCTTTGTTACAATGTAATATCTTGGGCACCGACTGGGCAGCACATTTCTCCTCAATTTATTATCTTGAAGAAAACGTACAGTTGACCAACTCTTTGTTTCTTAGGCTGCCCAACTGTTCCCCAGTAGTAGTGAACTTAGCAGAGGTAGATCAGGCCATTCTCCAAAGTACTGGAGGTAAGATGCCAGGCCCCGATGGGACCCCAATCGATCTCATTAGAAGCAGTGTTACCCTTTGGAGCCCCCTGTTCACCAATGTTTTTAACTGTTCCTTAAACGTGCCCATCCCACGATCATGGAAACTTTCTACCATTGTGCCGATCTTTAAAAGAGGTGACCATATGTCGCCGAAGTGCTATAGTCCTATCTCTTTGTTAGATAGTATAGTAAAGATTATTGGCAGGGTGATATTCAATCGTCTAGTAGAGTGGGTCTAAGAGCGGGATATATTATCCCCCTTCCAATCTGGATTCCGTCAAGGGCTGGGTACAGTAGAACACTGCCTGAATTTGAGCATTATTTCTGTACCTAGTCTTTATGGACCTCTCCACAGCTTTTGACTCTATTCACAGGACCAAGCTGTGGTTGAGGCTGCTGGACATGGTAGTTGATGTAGTCCTGGTGAATTTCTTACACAATCTGCACTCTGACTCGACAGCCAAGGTGCGGGTGAGTCTGAACGGAGAGATGTCCTCAGAAATCTGTTTGAAGTGTGGAGTGCGCCAGGGCTGTATTCTGGCTCCACTGCTTTTCATTCTATATATCAATGACCACTCACTCAAAAGTTACTTGTCTTAATTATTTTCAAGTCTTCTAGTTGTACTGCTTGCTTCCATCAATGACAAAGTTCCATGTCATCATCAACCTGAGATACGGTACAAGAGAGAATCCATGGCCATCTCCCTTTAGTTCAAAACAATTATGCGTAAGAGCATTTTACTTGAGACAATTCTCCACTAATAAAAACATATCAGAGTTGGCACGACATCACAGAATGTGGATATTAAATTCTGTTACTAAACTTGCAGTAATCCAGAATTTGCATCAACCACTCAGTTAGTTCTGTGTGCTAACTGTCATTTCATAGGGATGGGCGAAAGAGGTCATGAGTTTTGATGGAACCCAGTAAAGAAGAGGCCCTGGAAGTATGGCTTGATGGATGCAGTTGTATCTGGAAGATACATGACCACCCTTTGCGTCTAATGTTAAAACCTATTAATTACATTTGGTTGGTTTGAGTGGGAATTTTGAGACATGAGGAACATGGGAAACAACCTTTTCAATGAGATTTTTACCATGTTGTACCTTTACCACGCATGTTTTTAGAATACATATGCTTTTACAACGAATGCTTCACATTTAAGGTAAGTTCGGGGGTGTGGGGCGTCTCCCCCCACAAATACATAGTATGTATGTGTATATATATATATATATATATATCGTGGTAAAGGCATACGTTGTAAAAGCATATGCGTTCTAAATAATGCGGAGTAATAAATGCGTGGTAAAGGCATGCAGAGTATTTCCCTGCCATACAACCGTGGAACATATCTCTCTGTTTTGAGGAGTTTGTCGCAAAGCATCAGGATAGGAAGCAAAGACATAAAGAAAGGTGGATGTCCATAGTTTTGACTGCTATTGAGGCTGGACTAGAAGCTCATCAAAACAAATTAGGTGTAGCTGTTTGAGATCTCTAACAAGCTGAAAGGCCTCACGTTGAAATGACAGTGTGAAACACAAGATTCAAGCTCCTTCAGACTGATTAGTTCTTTGAAATCATAGCCTGCCTTTTCTGTTGGGGAAAAAAGTTATTTATAATACGTTGTGTGTCCATTTGTTTTGAATTGCCTCTTCCTTTCCTGGAATTCAAAACACTTGTTCAAGTAAAAGCTATTTGTGTAAGAAGGGGAAGGTGAATTCAGTTAGGAGGGGAACATTGAATCTGAGTACCATAGAACTATTTTTAAAAAGCCTTACATGGTTTAAATTATGACAATATCTAATGTCCTCTTTGACAACGTTGTAGAAAAATCGCAGAACCTGCCTCCCATTTTTTTCAAAGAAGGGGGTGGGGGTGGGGTGGGGGGCAAATGGTTTTTGACTCGTTTCTTGAACCTGGAGCTTTTTGAACTTTTATCGGCCATAATGAGGAAAGGGAAATACTTATCTTAGTGCTTTGGATAAATATCATAACACTCTAACTGTTTGATCTGTTAGGCTCTGGTGATAAACGTCTAAGATGCTCACTTCCAACTTTCACGATAAATGCAAAAACTTTACTCCTGGAGACCTTGCTTGGCATGGTTGAGTTTTCTGCAGAGAGGCGAGCCTTGGTAAAAGTAAGTGGATAGAGAAGACAATGGATTAGTGGCACTCCATGGAAGCAAGATACAGTGGGTAAAGATGATTTACGTTTAACATATAAACAATAAAACAAGTCAATAAATCTCCATTAAAACACTCCTGCATAGGATAAAATGATATACATAAAATAATGAACTGTAGTCTTCTATAGAAAGGTTTATCAAAACATTATATAAAACATTTAGAAATGAGTAATCCAAGCAAAATCCAAAATAGTTCTGCACAGTTACACATTTTTGGTTAATTGGAGGTGAAAATGGAGCTAAAACAAATATTTCCATTTGTCTTATGCTATCTGACGCTTTTTATATTAGATGTGACAGTTAAAAATACAGATATTTCAAACAAAACAGATTGCTGTTTGCATCTGACCATGAAGTATCACCAGGTTCGGCCCTGCGCATCTTCGGCTTTTAAAAATTCTTTTGTACATGACTGCAAAATATCAATCAGTTTGTTCTGACTAACCATGCTTTTATTGTTCATT
The DNA here is from genome assembly GCA_963921515.1 of Calotriton arnoldi. Classification (NCBI taxonomy): domain Eukaryota; kingdom Metazoa; phylum Chordata; class Amphibia; order Caudata; family Salamandridae; genus Calotriton; species Calotriton arnoldi. The sequence continues at coordinate 287,602 of CAWUFW010006501.1, read as the reverse complement.
ACTTTGTGTGGTTTCTTCTAGAACATTTAAGTAAGGGAAACCTCTTATGCTTTGGTTCAAGTTTAAGTGAGACATCGCTAAAGAGGTCTTGCAACATTCACCAATTGATTTAGCTATAAATTATGTTGCCCTAGTAGTGGTTTGGATACAGGAAACTAGATATGTAAACAAATAATTCAGAATATCTGGGTTGATGGATTCAATAGTCCTCCATTGACATCTAAAAGGACCACAGATAGAGGGATAATTTGATTTCTTGACAATGGGCTTGAAGGTCTAAGTGCGTACGATCTTCACCTCTAACTGTGAGGCACGGTCAGAGGAGGTCAAAAATGTTTTACTTTTGAAGGACGATGATGAAGACCTTCTCATGTGTTTGAAGAGCACTTTTGAATTCATTCACCTGAAGAAGAGGGTCCTTTTTGTGGCAGGATACAACTAACTTTGCTCAGACAATATGGCCTTAGCAGAATGTGATTCCCTGTGAAAGTCAGAAGTATATCATATGATGTTCCTTATTGCCTTTTTGGCATGTTACTAGAAACTGAGGTTGTTTTCTTGATTTCTGTGTCAGGGGGCGGGGGAGGGTTTGTGAATGCAGTACGAAGTTTTCTGCTTTGCTATTGAGCCCAAGCTGGATTTTAGGGCTGTTTGAATAGAGAGGTTAGGACTACTGTCTATAAGGGTAAGAAACTGCTTCTTTGTCAGAATGGATGATCACTGCGATTACCTAGGCATGCCAAAGAGACATCAATCAATTGGTGAGTCATGTTTAAAAGTATTTGGGCAGCTGCTAACGTTTTGTATCCCACCAAACCTCCTTCTGTTCTTCTGGTGCCAGAATACCATTTGGTGAGTGTGTTCTACTTTAGAAATAAAAATAAAATAAATACAGAGAATATTGAGGCAGTAGTAGATGCCTGAGAATTAGGCATATAGCTTGCCAGAATGGTCGTCTTGTGATTGCAAAATTGTCTACCAACTTTTATGACCTGTCTCTCATTTTGCTTTACTACCCATGTACTAATTCATTAAACCGCAGAATGTCCAGTTGCATGGGTTCACATAGCAACCTGTCTAACGAATATTAAGTAGGCAGGTCGCTATTTGCAACGCCCTTTGATTGGCTACAAGCACAGGAATGGGTGGCCTCTCAGGAAGGAAGCTTTTTTTTGTTTTAAATTTTTTAATAGCAGCCAGTATTCCTTTAAAAAACTGACTGCTTAGAAAACGTTTTTTTCTGGTAGGTAGAACATAGAGGGGAGCACGCCATGTTCAACCAATTCACTGCCTACTCCTCCCCCAGGATGCTGACGCAATTCACAAAGGGGAAGGGATTATAAAGGGTCACCTACCCCTTTTTGAATGGCATGCCTCCTATTGATGGGTTGGTAAATGATCAACTGTTTGGGACTGCAATGGTATTTATACATGCCATTGCGACTCACAATTAGGAGAGGACACCCTGTTTATGCCCCCTCCTTACTACAGATTCGGAATGGATTGCAAAGCACATTTTGCAAGTCAGCAAGGCTTTTCTGCCTTGCACAATAGTTGTAGAGCATGGGGAAAAAAAGCCCTTTTGCAGTCGCAAATGCTGTGATTTTGCAATTTGCATGATGGGTGACCATAAAAGGGCTTTGTACATCTGGCCCTAAGTTAATGTGCTCAGAAACTAGCTTAAGCAATAACAGAAAAAAAGCTTGCCTGAAATGTCAATCTAGGAAAAACAAAGATAATTCTTACAGAAGGGAATGATGCCTGTACCCGTGCTAAAGCCCAACATTAGCTATTTTATTGTGTTGAAAAAGGAATGGATGGATGGATGGAAGTTAAGAACTGCATTCATAATAATAAGAAAATGCTTCTGTCCCAGCTGAGATTGTGCTAAAAAAATGGAACATTTAAATATGAACAGCCCCTATTTTATTCAAAGTAAATACAATTTTGAGAAAACATAATTTTCAGTAAGCAGCAATGAAAGAGGTGTGTCAGACCTCGTTATTACACCTAAACACTCCTGATTTGCATTCATTCATTGCTTGTTACTCTCATAGGCTTGTGTGGTTTGTATTTTTTCTTATCTTGGACTTCTTTTCTACTGTCTGTTCGATATAGATAAATAATGCTTGAAGCCTCTGATCTTGTCAAAAGATGGGATCCATTTTGGTTGTAGAACTAGGTAATGAGAAGCCTTACATTATATTCCCCTTAACAGTCAGTTAAAGGAACAGCATGCTTCAGTCTTTAGATGAATGGTGGCATTCACAAACACATTATTTCATATCTCAAAAGAAAGCAGGTTTGTGGCTATTCCATGAAGAGCTATTGTGTGAGCACTGTTTGTGTCCTTTAGATTTGCTAATAAGGTTTGAGACTAGAGCCTAAGCATTCCCGGTGTGGGCATAGAAGTGTTTGGTCGTAGGAATAGCAATTGAGTTGTGAGAGCATGTTAGTGAAGGGAACATGGGACTGGGGAAGAGAATGTCTAAAATGTTATGACTGGCAAAGCATGAAGGGCCAATCCTTTTTCTGGACTTGTAAGCACATCGAAGAAATGATTCAGAGAACTACGAGTTCTGAGTGTATAAAAAGTAAAAACATCAGTGTTTTGGATTTCTTTGTGGAGGATTACAAACATTTCTCTGATGTTGTAGAAACATGCAAAGCATTCCAAATCACTGTTGCTGAACCTAAAGAATCTGGTTTATCGATCTGAATTTGTAAAAATATGTTTTAAATGTAGCTTAAAAAACCTGCCTATTTTAAGTATTATGAGATTTCAAGCTTTTCTGTGAGATATCTGTGGTTTCACCCATACACATCACTTTGAAGGTTATATAGGTGATTTTCAACTTCAAATCCAACAATTACTTCAGTTGGAGGATAGCATAAAGTGTTGGATGCATTTGAATGAACTTGTCAGCCGCAGGCATCACCATCGCAGCAGTACTAAGTGCTGCCTTAAGAAAAGAGGACAGATTTTTCTCAAGGTCCACCATTACTACATTTTCATTCATGAAACTACTATTCACCAATTTGCTTCTGGAAAAAACATGTCAGACTTTTCCTCAAGAAAAAAGTTGATAGCTTGGGGCCTATACATCAGCCCTTGAAAACCTACATAGCACCCAGTAACGTCGTCTGGACACCCAACAATCTGGGCAAAATCTCAGCTCACTTCCTTAATTCACAGCTGAATTAGGTAATTTGCAAGCCTTGCCTTAGATAAGCTATGTTTTCATATTTTTAAGGCAGTTCTGGATTATTTGCCTCTTAAAAAATATCAATGGAATGTCTCAATGTTGGACATCTTGCATAGAATGCACCCATAGGTTCAAGTGATTATCAGCATCATGTTGATAAACTGAGATGTCCAGCCTGCTAGGACTGCATCTGCCTGCTTGTGCAAACTGCTTTTTGATCAAATGTTCGTCAAAAAATTATACAATAGTTAATTTCATACAGTTAAATTTGTCCACAGGTGCCCAAAGGGAAGACCTTTCCTGCTACTTAACCAATGTAGTTGTGATTTGCTACCTGTGATTGTAAAGCACAATGTCTAGTGACGATTACAGTGTTATACGTACAAATCTGTAAACAACCAACATAACAGCATGTTTAAAGCGATATCTGTGTTAACTCACAGGCGTCTTATATGGACGAAAACAGTTTGTCCTTAATGTTTTGTAGTGTTTTGCTATCTTTGTAACCTGTCACGCCCATAGCCACCATTGATGCTGCTTTCTTTATATACCTCCTACCACTACCTTAGCCAACAGCTACATCTTCAGTGTTTAATCTTTTTTTTAAAACAATTTTATTGGCATTTTATTATTTTACATATAAATAGGCATATAAGCATGGTAGTTAATCAAGACTTTACAATCATATGTTGCGATTCGCTGGTTCTGGCGAGAACATGGAATTACAAGTTAGAAAGATGCGATTGAACCAAGCATGTCTTGCAGCACTGTGTGATGTCCTGCTAAATCTCAATGTTTGCCTAATAGAGTGGTGTGTTGAGGAATATGAAGCCGGTTTGTTAAAGGGAAGAACCTACCGGCGTGTGTGCCTATCTAGGTATTAGAACTTGGGGGATTCGGTCGGGCGACCTATGTTGTCTGCTTCATTCTTTGGGGACGAAGGGATATATTTCGCTACATGTTTTCATAAGCGGGGGGGTTCAGGGGCACTGCCAGGAGCACGTAAGTCGCCAGGAATGCTGTACGACCAGAGTATTATGCGTTGTCTTAGTGTTCCATTTTATGGGGATATCGCCTAATCATGACTCTTGGTGAGGCTGGGGATCACTGTCGCTCGCGGCAAGAAGGGGCCCGGGCTGTGTAGCATGGTTTGAGCCCTCAGGCACATTCAGGGGTGATACTGGTTGCTGCGTGCTAGCCCCGTGTTGGTGGAACTGGTGTAGTAACATGGCCCATTCCATGGAAATGCGCTTTTTACGTATCCCCTGCACCTCTTCCCTCCTAATTGTGTCTTCCTCCGCTGAGCCCCACTTCTTGACTGCTCCCACCCAGGCTGCTAGGGGGGGTCCACTTGGGGTTCTCCAGTGCATAGCAATCCTCCTTTTTGCCAATAGAAGAGCCAGGGAGGTAAAGCGTGTTTGGACTTTGAGAGTTTTGCGCTTTCGAAAAAGCCCCAACCCACTGGCTTCCCAAGTGTCAATGTCCTTGAGTCCTGTTATTCCCGGTATTGTCTCGTGTATAGTTTTCCAGTAGGGCCGTAGTGTGGGGCACGACCAGAATATGTGTACGAATGTCGCGTCCGAGGATTGGCATCTCGGGCATACCAACTGCGTTTCTGGGTAGAAGCGCTGGAGCCTTGCTGGGGTGAGGTAGGCGCGATGTAATATGGAAAATTGTATGTTTTTGAAACAGGCATTTCTAGACACCTTCTTCGGGTACTCTAGGACCCGTTCCCACTCCTTATCATGAAATGGGCGACCTATCTCCTCTTCCCATTTCGATCGCAACAGGGCTAATGTAGTGGCAGTGAGATCCCGAATTGCTTTATAAAGTCATGTGATCAAGTGCCGCCCTAACCCCATGTGGAGAATTGCATAAAGTACTGAGTGTGTCACTGGCTCCCCTTCGGTGAGATCCCATATGCAGCGACTGAAAGTATTAGTTGCCTGTGCAATAAAAATTGGCCTGGGAGGAGGCCTGTCTAATCGAGAGACGGTTGAACGGCAGCTATTGTCCCTCTTCGAACAGAGATCCTACTTCTAGAATGTTATGATCCGTCCAGGTTTGCATTGTGCGAGCAGTATAAAACCCTCCCTTTTTGGGCAAACCAGCTACTGGGTACAAAGGGGTATATAATGGGGTGTTACCGGAAATGCGGTGTATTCGCAACATGCATGCTCGTGCCACTTTTACCTGAATCGAGTGCGACGCTCTGGGTTGTGTGCGCGGAAGCAGTAGGCGACAGATGGCCTCTATCGACATGGGCCACTCATCTGTGGCGGTCTCTGCTAAGTGGCGCCCCGCCGTCCATCGAGATATCCACTGCGTTTGCGCTGCGTATAAGTAGGCCTCAAAAGATGGCGTCCCCAACCCTCCTTGATTCAACGGGAGTTGCAGTTTTGGGAGTGCGACTCTGTGACGTTTGTCGCCCCATATGAGGGAACTCAGTAGAGCGTCTAATTCACGAAAAAAGGAACGCTGGGGGACAACAGGAGTGTTGACGAAGTAATAGAGAAATTGTGGTACCAGGATCATTTTGGCTAAGGTGATTCTGCCAATGGGCGCCAAGGGCAGGGCCTTCCAGAAATTTATCCGTGTCCTGGGTCCAATCAAGGCTCGGTGGTGATTACCTTCAGAGAGGTCGGCCGGAGAGTGATAAAGTCGGATACCGAGGTAACTCGGAGCACCAGTGCTCCATGTTATGCGAGAGTCCCCAAATCTTATCTCCCATGGGGGAGGTGAGGGTTTAGGGGGTATATAACAGACTTCGCCCAATTGGCTTTGAGTCCAGTTGCGGCTGCAAAGTCCGAAAGAATGTTTGATGTGGGGCTGAGATCGGACTCTATGTCCCTCACGTATAGCAATAGGTCGTCCGCGTACATTGAAATGAATGAAATGAAATGAAATGAAATTTGTACTTGTAAAGCGCACCCATACCCCCAAAGGGGTGTCCAGGCGCTGTACGCATACCGCTGTGGAACCCTTCCTGGCTTTTCCCTGTGAAATGTCCACTCCTGGGCACCCCAGGGTGAAGCCAGGCATCCCAGCGCTGTTGGGGCCGTTGTGGAGATTAAGCAAGCTATTGCCCAGAGTTGCAGAGTGGGACCCATGATTAGAATAGGCACCGAGGCGAGAATTATCAGGTCCGAGGAAATTGAGCCCAAGACCCGCCGAGGCGGGAATTGAACCCTGGTCCCGGGCCAGATCTCTGCATCAGGGTCTGCCGCTCTAACCATTGAGCCACACTTCTCCGACATTGATACTATATGGGTGGTTCCTGCGATCGGAATGCCCCATGCGTCCCCCTCCCGCCGTAATCTAATCGCTAGAGGTTCCATAGCCATGGCGAATAAGAGGGGGGGAGAGGGGGCACCCCTGCCTGGTACCCCTCTCTACTGGGAAGGGCGAGGACTTTGAGTTTCGTATATAATAGTTTTATGTATGCTCTAAAAGTGGGGCCTATTCCCATTCGCCCCAGCGTCTAGAAAAGTTATGGCCATGCTAGGGTATCAAACGCCTTCTCAAGGTCCAGGCTTCAGTGTTTAATCTTGACCTAAAAATCAATTAGTAATCTATGAATGCATTGAATGTTACAATCTGGATGTCCTCTTTCTTACTGAAACCTGTTTCTTGGACTTCTCAGGGCCTGATTTGGAATCTGCCTTTCCTCAAGGATACACTGCATCACAACCATCAAACTAGATTAAGCGGTGGCATTGCTATATTCTTCTGCTCTAACATCACATGCTACATTATAGAAAGCAACAGTTTGTCTCAAGAAGAGTGTTTGATATTTTCTATACAATTCAGCTCATTTCTCACCTTTACAGGTGCATTAATTTGCTGCCCTCCTCACTCAGACCTGACTTCTGCCGTGTCTCACCCAACTTTTTGGCCCATTATATATTGAAGCCAGCCAATATCTCTGTTCTTAGAGACCTTAACTTTCATTTCGAAGACCTTACCCTCTCTGAAACTAATAGCCTTTTAGGCTCCTTAATGGCATTGAGGCTCCAACAGTTAGTTACAGTCCCTACTCACTCTTGACCTGGTCTTAACAAACCTTCTCTTCTTCAAAGTAGAAAATCCCTTCCTATTGCTTTTGAACAACTGTTTCACAGTTCCCATTAAAGTTTTCAAACCTTTGTTTCTTCCCACCTCATGTCTTTGGATAGTTCACTTGAGACATGTCCTTGGAAGGTTACCCATGCTAACCTACCTCCAGTGCCTACTAATCTGCTTCTGCCTTTTTCTGAGAGAGTTTAACACATGGATTACCACAGCCCTCAGTTTAGTTGTACCGCTAACATCAACAAAAGCTCACAGAAACGCCTCGCTGCCCTTTGGTACAATGACGAACTACAAGCACCCAGTCGCATTTGGAAGCGTGTGCAATGTATTTGGAGAAAAAAAATATATTATCGACGACAAAACGTAACTATCGTCACAATATCAATAATTATTAATAGCACATTAGATCTTCTCAGATCTCTTTCTACACAATGAAAATTGAAATCTCTAAAAGCTTGGTTCATGAGAATTTTTGTAAGTTTCTAAATTTGTCAGCTTGTAGCAATACCATTCTACCATCCCAGAAACTGTGTGATGACCTGCCTCATTTCTTTGTAGATAAGTTTTTAAACATCCATCATAACTTTTCTCCCAGCCATCACCTGACTCTTCCTTAGCTTTCTCGCCCTGTACCAACTCAGTAGCTGACTTCTTGCTGCCAGAATTCAGCACGCTATCTACTCAGCAGGTACTCCCTGTGATGGCCAACATCAGATTGGGATCCTCATTAAATCTCATCCCCATAGCATCTCCTTTTTTGCAAAGGAACTGATTATTCCAGTTTTAACCCATCTCTGCAACTTTTCCTTATCCTCTTCTACTACAACCAAGTAATTGGAAACTGATCTTACTGATAACTGCTGCTTAAAAAACAAAACCTTAAATAAGCAGACCATAACACTCTAGCTAATTTGAAGCCCATCTCTCCTAGTTAACTAAAGATGTTAAGTTCTTCCCTTGCTTCCTACGTCATCCTGTAAATCTGACATCCAAGCTCTTATCTCCTCCAGACTCGACTATGGAAACTCCCTTTATCTAGGTACTCCTCAGTACCTACTGCAAGGCGTTTTACCTGCAAAACTTGAATGCCCACTTACTTTTGAATCTTCCTCACAACACTTCTATTACCTCTAGTTTTGCCAATCTCCCCTGACTACTTCTCTGAGTCTTCAGCAACATATTAACTGTCCCACGGATCAAACGTTAGCTCTCCTTTTCCTACTGCTAAATTCTCTTCCTGTTGATGTCCGCAACTCCTCTACTCACATTCGTATGTAAAAAAACTAAAAACTTGGTTATTTGGGGAGCATTAATCTTCCTATTTTTAGGCTGAGTCTACTCACAAACAGATGCCTGTATCAATTGCGCTTTAGAAGACTGCGCATTGAAATCACACTCAGAGCCGTAAGCATATAAAACATTCCTTTAAATCATGCAATCTTATGCTTACTGTTGTGCTACACTGTTTTAATTTGTAAGTATCTCCTGGTCTGCTCAGTATCCTTCAGTTCCTCCGTGATAGCCATTTCAATTTTGCTTTAAATGGTGGCATACTCCTATCTTAACTTAGTGCCCCATATCACTTTGTAATGAGTCAGACCACCCTTGGCCAGTCCGATTCCTGCCATAAATGTCAGTAACACCTTAGGGAGTTCACTAAATCCACTAAGATATTTGAAAAAGAGTTGTAGGAATTGCGTTGTGAGGTGTTTTTGCATTTCTAGAATTGCCAGGAGCTCACCATTTAATTATAAGTTGTCTACCTTGTTGCATCCCTTGACTTTCCAATAGGTAAGATCCATGAATGTAGAAGCCCTGTTGACGTTGGCTATTTATTTCTTACTACCTTGACTGAAAACCACTTCGACAGTGAGTTTTGTGCACAGTAGATCTCTTTATGTCATAGGGCACTACCAATCGCAGTATTAACAAGTGCTCCTTGGTAGAGTAATCCATCAGCCACCTTGCTTGTGATTTGTACCTCATAAATACATTTCACATCTGGAAGGCCTAGCACATTGTCACTTGGGAGCTTAAGTATGTTCACATGTTCACTGTACATGTGTTTCTGATTTTAAAAAATCATTATTTTTTCCCCAAGAATGTTCTCGCCTTACTTCTACCCATGCAGTGTTTTTCATTTTATATGTGTACGTGGATGCTTAGCAGAGCCCCAGATAAAGCCCTTGATGGCCCTGTCAATGGATCTGGGCAACGAGATCGGTATAGAAAATGGGAGCATGCTAAGACATATGTGAATCTAGAAAGGGTTACCATTTTGATGGCCTGCACCCGTCCCTAGAGGAAGAGATTAAGGTGTGCCCACTTGGCATGGTCCGCTCGGGTCCATTCTAGAAGTGGTTCTAGATTGTCCGTTGACATGCGATCCAGACCCTTATTGATAGATTCCCAAATATTTGTGGCAGGAAGGCATCCAGCGGAATCAGTAGTCCTGAATGGCGGCCACCGTTGTGGTCGTAGAAAGGGATTGGGCTTAGCTCTTATCCCAGTAAATCCAGTATTTTGCTATCGGTGCAAACCTGTCAAGTGAGAGTCAGGAGGGCCGGTAGAGATCTAGGGAGATCGGTAAGCATCAATAGAATGTCATCTGCATAAAAAGGATGTTGAGGGCTCTCCCCACCCCGAGTAGGGATTCCCACTACATCCGTTGATTGACAAATGGCCAGGGCCAATGGTTCAATGGCCAGCAAGAAAAGGAGTGGTGAGAGCAGGCACCCCTGCAGAGTCCTGCGTCGGATGGGGAACAGAAGCGATAAGAAGCCCCCACAGTTCACATGTACCTAGGGTGTATTTTACAACCAACGAGCTATGAAATAGTCTCCAAAGCCAACTTTACAAAGGGTCGCAAAAAGGTATCCCCACTCTATGCAGTTGAATGCCTTTTTGGCATTGAGAGACCGAGCTTGTGCCTCATCCGCTAAGTCCTTGTCCAGCCAAAGGACATGAGCCAGGATTCAGAGATTGTTGTGCGAAGTCTGACCCGAAACCAAACCAACCTCTATGGGATGGATGAGCACAGGGAGGACTTCGTAAGACGGGCTGTCAACCCACTGGTCAGGATCTTGACATCCCTGTTCAGAAGAGATATGGGTTGGTAAATGTCGCAGGACAGTGGGTCCTTACCAGGCTTGAAGGGCACCATTATGAGGGCTGTGTTGAAAATTGCCCCAAAACTGCCTTGTCACTCCGCCTCCTTATTGGCGGCCTCGAGAGATTCCGTCACGTTTGACGATGTCCATTTGTAGAATTTGGCAGGGAAACCATCTTCCCTGGAAGCTCTTCTGTAAGGTGCAGCAAATATGGCCCACACGATTGCTTCTCTGGTGATCGCTGCTGAGAGTAGCGCCCGACCGTTGTCATTCAATTAGGGGAGATGGACCGAACTAAGGAAACTATCGATTCGTGCCTTGTCAGTGACCGCTTCCTGGGTGTAAAAGTTTTTGTAGTACTCCGTAAAAGTATCCTCTATCTCTTGGGAATAGGTGATGAGACGGCCAATCCAGTCTTTAATAGCTAGGAAGGTGGAAGCTGCCTCCTGTTTTTGGAGCTGGGCCACAAGTACACTACCTGTCTTTTCACCCTGTTTGTAGTGGCAGTACCTAAGCTTAAGTGCATGTTCCGCCTTGGCAGTGAAAAGGGCAGTAAGGTCAATTTTTGCCTTTTCCAGCCAGAGGGATGCGGGGGGTGGAGTAAGGGAGGAGGGAGGAGTGGGACAGAGTCAGGCCTTTAATTGGCACTTTTAGGGAGGTCTGCTGGGCCACCCTTGTTTGTTGTGCTAGGTTGTGTCTTGTGTAAGTTGACTTCTAATGGTGGCCTTCACTGCTACCCATATGGTCTGTGCGGACGTAACAGATCCGGCATTATCATCTAGATAGGTTTTAAGGTGCCATCGGAGAAGCATTTTCCTCTCAAGCATCTTAGAGTAAGAGACGTTGAACCTCAAGGGTTTCCAGATCAGTCGCAACAATCCAAGGTTCAGTAGGAGGCTGGTAAGAGAGAGATCGTGGAATGAGCACTCCAGTATATGAGCATCCAGCACCATCGACATGAGAGATTTGGAGATGAAAAAATAGTCCCATCTGGACTGGGTCCCATGTACAGGTGAAAGGTAAATATAGGACTAGCCAGTCAGTTAAAGAAGGTGCTGGATGTCGAGGATGCCTTGGTCCTCCTGTACGTCCCGTAGAATCGCTCTTATCTACATCTGTGGCCCTATCTAATAGGTCATTGCAGTCCAGCACAGCGTCTGGTGCCAAGTTCCAGTCCCCCCACTAGAAGCATGGATGCGGTACCGAATTTCATAAGGATATGGTTGAGATGAAGGAGGAATGTCGCTTTAATCCCATTTGGGGCAATGATTGACCCCACACATAAGGTCTTGTCAAGGATCTTGAGGTGGGCAAAATCATACCTACCCTCTGGATCAGTCCATGCCTTGAAGACAGCACAGGAAAGGGATCTGCGTAGCAAAATGGCCCCTCCACATTATCTATGTGTGGGCAAGTCTCCCGGGGACTGTTTGGTAGAGCGACTGCTGTGGATAACTACCCACTCAATCTTGTTTGAGTTTTTCATCTGGGCAGGTGAGATGGGTTTCCGGTAGCAAGGCTATGTCCGTGTGTTTAGAGTTCAGGTAAGCAAGGACTTTTTTCCTTTTGATGTAATGGGTGAGGTCGTGGACGTTCCAGGATAAGACTGTCAGGGGTGTCAATGCCATGATGGGGGTGTGGGGGATAATGGGTTGAGCCGGATATAGAGATGGAGGGTCCGAGGATAGAAACTGAGGGGATTGCTACAGCCCGCTGATGGGAGCGGATGGGGAAGGAGGGGAGAGTGTATATGCGGTAAAGGGCTGATGGGGAGGAGGTGTGCCCCTCAACTAGGAAGGACAAGCGATGGTGGTTGGGGGGTGGTATCGCTTTATAGTCGGTGGAGCTGAAGCCTTACATGTGCCAGCGTCCTGAGCTCCTGGCCATATCCGGAGAGAAATTGAGGCAGGTACTGTGACCTCACAAAAAGGAGCAGGAAGAAGGAGGGGTGGCAGTGGTTAATGGGGGACCCTGGGAGGGCCCTCTGGGAAGGGTGTGTCCACGTTGATGTTGGGAAGAGGGGGACGTCAGTGGTGACCAGTGGCGCCCATCAGTGGAGGTGGGGTGGCGTCGGAGAGCATGTAGAGGAGCATTAGGCCACCCCAAGGGGTGCTGAGAGCTGAGGATGGGGGTGGAGGGACGTCCATACCCGGCCGTTAGAGGGTAAAGAGAGAAAAGGCAGGACACCCAAGGGGGGTGGGTGGGAGACCCATGAACACCATTCATACAAAATCCAAAGAGCCGACAGCAGCATAAAATACAATATAAAACAGCAGAGAGTGGCGGGCCACATCAGTCAACAAATTTCAACAAAATAATACAGGAGTTTAGGAGATGTGAGTATATTACAGCAGAGGTAGAGGCCACAAAAAGAACCAATGATACTCCTCCATCTGTTGCTGCACTGTGCCGGGAGAAGGCCCGGTGGTAGTCTCCAGTCTCATTGCAGGCCCCGGATGATTTCAGCAGCTGGAGAGAAAAGGCCAGGCCTCCGGCTTCACATGGACCTCTCTGTCCCCTGAGGGCATCAGGCCTGTTACGGCATTGGGCAGGTTCCACCAGTCAGGGAGTGGGAGGGCGGCGGTGGGCGTCCTTCATGCCGGGGCTCACTTGATCCCCAGCAGGTTTAGATGCCGATAGGCCCTGGTGCCATCAGAAGGTCCTCCACGAGATGCAGCTGAGGCCACGCAAGCGGAGCCCTCAGTGGACGACTATCGGAGGCCGCGGAGGCAGCTAATCAGGAGGGGGAGAAGGAGATCCAGGCCCCAACGTCTTCACTGCGGCTGCCAGCTGGGGCGAGATAGGCCATCTAGATCTCAGGACTTCACCAAGAACCGTGAAAGGTGTCCAGTGGTGCCTGGGAGGTCAGGAGGATGATGCGGGCCATCGGGCGAGTGGATGCCACCTGAACAGGGTAGTATCCACTCCAGAGATCGGCGGCGATTGGGAGCTGCAGCATTAGGTGCCCATCTTTGTTGGCGGCCAAGCTCGCCCCATGTGTATGTTTTCTGTTGGCAATATCTATTCTTCATTTTCTATTTGTTGTGGCCTTCTGCCGCCCCTGCCTTCTTTTCACTTTTTACATTATGCAAAAGAAAGGGATTGGAACCGCAGTGCTTTGTAGCATGTTGAGGAAGGGAAAAATACACCTTTGGAAAATTTGTGCAATGAAGAGCTCCACCTCATTAGTTATTTCCTGAAAGTCATTCTGTCCCTGTAACTGGTTTCACCTGTATGCTTTCATCAGAAAATGCTTTTATATTTTGACTTTTTGTGAGCTGAAATCAGATCGGCAGTGGTACTTGGCGTTAAGCTTAGGTGTTTTGCAAAGCAGAGCTAAAATTATCTTCTAATAGCATTGGAATTCTTCAGCCACCTGTGGGAATAAGGGCATCAGTGTACAGTTTTGTCAACAAAGTTAATATGTTCCTACGCTGCACAGTTAAGGTTCTGGAATATTACCAAGAACGAAGTGGCAGAGAGAAAAAAAGTGGGTCAGTTTCCCCAAATAACACAACTCTCTCAATAAGTCTTTTAGCAGGACTGATTTGCCAGAAGTCCAGTAACCATATATGCCACTTTCATTTAAGAACACTTCTACTCACTGGTGTTTATTGCCACATTTGGTATCCATCCACTCATTTACCATAAGAAAATGGCTTCAGCTTATTTAGATTGCAGAACTGAGCTTTGCAAGGATTTTGACTGATTCAGTCATTGTGAACAGTTTTTTTTTTTTTTTTACCCATCTTTGCCTTGTATTATTCAGTTAAAGGGGCCTCGGAATAGAAGTGCATTCGCTCATTCATTCACAGAAGGAACTGGTGCTTAGAAGTATATAGATCTACAGTCATAATTTCAGTACATGCTGTGTGCCCCACACTTGACATGGTGTTTGGTTCTATTATATATGGGATAAAGTAGCCCCTGCAACTCATTATAAGGATATTGCAAGTCATCAAAGAGTTCCGTGACCCTATGGATGAACGAGACAGAAGGCTGAGTTGCTTTATAAGGTCATGGAACTCCGAGGTTACTTGCTGTGGCCTTTTAATGTATGACCGGGTATTTTATTCCTTACAATACATGGTCACCCTTCCCACAAACCACTTAAATCCTTGGTGTCTTTCTCCTTCTTATGAAAAAGATAGTATGGTTGCAGACATAAAGAATAAAAGCTGAATCTGTAGTGAAAAATTAACCATACCCTAAAGCAGTTAGTAATTTGTTGCAAAATATAGTGGAGTTTGTTAAATGTAAATGAAATTAAAAAAGGGCTTTAGCACACAATAAGTAGAAGAGAAATTCTTTCTTTCCTGTAATGAACAATGTGGAAACAGTTAACATGTTTACATATATCTCTTCTTTCCGCTGATCACTGTTAATTTTACAAAAGCAGATCAAAAGAAAGTCAGATAAATTTTCCTTTACATGGTTTAAACTTCAGCTGCAATAATATTCTGTGAGCTTCCTTTCACCTAAGCTACTAGCTCTGGCATCAGCCAGTACCACGTCACAACTCGACTGTAATACGTTATTACAGTTGAGCAGCCATGCCATTTTCTTACAACATGAGACTAAATAGGTCACACAACTCCACTGTAATAAGGAAATTAGAGACAGTTTTTATGCTGGGATTGCTTGCTTGCATGTGTTATAAGGGTAATAAAGAGCTACTTTATTGAGGCGAAATGGATTCATATCTAAGTCCAGAGGACGGGAGAAATTAGTCATCTCCAGCTGTAAAGTGGACTCTCCTACTAACTAAGTTCATCTTCAAGTACTTGCTGAAAGAGACTGATTAAGCCTCAGTAGGGAATTACCTCGATTCAGGTTCACAGATCGGATGAGGCACTTGTCCTCTGGACTTTCTCCGCAGCTTCCAACCCGGAAATCTCTCCATCCTAATAAACCAAAACCACTACTACCGGAGAGTCCTATACACGGCTGTAGGCTTGATTTCATCTTTGCTGTCAGCCAAATGAAGAATACTCTTCTCATCGCCCTTCCACTTAGAAGCTTCTCATCCCAGAAGCTTGCCTACGTGCCGAAGAGTGCTACATACTTCTGCATAGGTTCTGTTAATGATCAATTCTTACTGGCAACCATTGTCAGATCTTCTGGACTCTAATGCAAAAACAATCTTAAGTCACCTGCATTTGATTGCTTGGAGCACAACCACATTATTCAAATTGAAACACCCTGTACCGATGCCCCTTGCAGTGGCAGATGCCTGCACAAAGTCAAAAACTGTATGTGACATAACCACAAGAAGTTCAACTCAGGTAAGACTGTTAGTGGCAATACATTGCTGGCAGCCCTCAGTCACAGCCTGGGTATGTGCATGGATTTTGGACTTTGATCAGTCCATCATATCTCAAATTTTCTCAATAGTCCAGTCGCCCTTCTATGATCTCAGAACACTAAGGCAAATATTTCCAGTCCTGGCCTTCGACACAGGATCTCTGCAACAGTTTCCATTGTACCAAACTGCCTTAGCTGCACCTCCTAGCATACTTGTTATGTATTCCAAACTTAGCAGCAAAGGTCTGCCTTCTTTTCTGATTAATGGTCATATGAACTTTGTCCTGCACATTCTCCAGCTATTATCCACTACAAACCACACCTGTTTCAAGCTAAAACAATTCAGAAACACACGTCTCACACATTGGCAATTTCAGAGAACTGTCATTCCAGATACCACAAAACCTTGGCTCTTCCCACAATACCTAGGGCACATGTACAGGCAATTTGTCATTTCTAAGCACTTTCAATAAAAGGTGTTACTAATGCCAAAGATAATCTTGCTGTTTTAATATGAACACCCAATACCGAAGCAAATGCAGACTAAGGGACTTATTGCCAAAGAGAAAGGCAAACCATGAAGGGGTATCTGATGGAAAAATAAAGGCCAAACATGAATGGGTACTAAACGTAGAGAGTCTCTGGAAACAAACATGGATACTGTCCTGCTTACTAAAGACAGCTCTTACTAATATTAAAACTCATTTCTCAGTGGATACCCTGTTAGGAGCGCCATGAAAACCATGTTTGAAAACGGAAAGGACTCATCAGAAATTTCTGAGGAGTTATCACACATTAAGTTACACAGTTTCCTAAACCGTAAAGTAGACAACAGAAAACAAAGTTAGCTTAGGAGTGAAAACCAAAATGCAGTCATCGGGAAGAAACGGAAGTGAAACAGTTGCTTTCGGTTTCTCAGTAAAAAAAACAATATAGCTCACTCAATCGTAGAGTTGCTTTGGTCGTTGAGTGGTGCATGGTTTCTCTCACTAGACCATTAAAACGGTTTGGGAACTGTGGTGGATTCTGGTTTCAAATCATTTTGTATTTTAGCACAGTCCAGAGTGGGCTATGTAGTGCCTTTATTTAGTGAAGGCCAAAATAACACAGATTTGGATATGCTTCTGAGGAGCAGTCCCCCTGATGTTCCAGATCTGCACTGCCAAACCTGTCACTATAGCTGGCCACAGCTGTAGAGTCTGGCACCATATTTCCCCTTAGTTTACACCGAATGTGAAAGTCACCAAGGTCTTTAGATGCTCCCACGAGCATAATTAGCGCTTTAGAGTATTGTAGATGCCCAGAATCCCTATACATCATATCTCCAGCTCTATAATAATATGATTACGCCCTCTAAAGCTAATACTGTGCAAGCAGATTTTCTTGTGATTATGTTACATTCAGTAAAACCTTCAAAGTAGCTCTATAATGAACTTAGCTCTTTTCTTACATCTAAAATATAAAGGTGTATGGTGACATTCCCTCTCCAATCTATGCCATTCAGGATAGAAGATTGTTCAGCTGTCTGTCTAGACATGGTCAATGTTTACTTTCATTGTACAGTGGCATCTTCTTACAGTATTCTGCCCCTCGCTGAGCTATTTCAGCCTCTAGATGATTACAAAGCACAGTGCCTTTTCAAACACTGCAAACTCACAGAATGTTCCTTTTTAGGTGACTCGGACACTTTGAGCTAGCACAGTGCGAGGCAGCGAAAATAATTAGGTCACCGTCTACCAGAGAGCACAGCTGTTTGGTTTGCTAAAGACATCTTGGGGACTTTCAGAAAGTTGACCTAGCAATGCATTCTGCCTGTTGCTTGCCATTGGCTTTGTGGTTTGTAAATCACGTTTTCTTGCTTTCCATTGCTGGCTATATTTGCTTTAGGCTTTCCAGGTTCAGTTTGTCTCTCCTGTTGCCTAAACTGTGATTACTCTATTCTTCCACAAACTCACTTTCTATAAACAGGCCTTCAAATCTTGTTCTTATCTTTTCACATTTGCTGTGCATTCAGTGCCTCTGGCCCATCCCCATAGATCAAAGTGCCGGGTATTAACAGGGATCCGCTTGGGGTTGACCACCCCACACATTAGAGGAAGCATGAAGAGGCATAGCTTCCCAAAGCCAGGGAGGGACTATTGCCAGCCAGGAAGGCGGGTTGCTCCCAGGCACAGGAATGATCTTCACTACTTCTTGCCTTCTCCAGTGCCAAGGATAGAATCCGAGCAGTGCAAGCTGGTGAGCCCCTGGTTATAGCTGTTGCTTTTTTTCAGGTACTTTGGGGATATGGTTTCTGAAGCTTGTTAAAGTTGACTCCTGGGGAAGAATGCAAAGGCAGGCTAGAGTAGTTTCTCATCCTGGTTTACAAATTACCCTTTCAAAAATGCAGCTTTTCCCTGCACAGTACGCTGTGTCCGAGGTGAAGTCTTGCTCAAGCGTGCGCTTCTGGGCTGCGAGGTGCATGCGACACGACTCAGTAACATACCAATAAATACGTTCGCTGGGTGCAAATTGGGAATTGTATATTTTATCCTGCCTCTGGCTCTCAATTAATAGTCTGCGCACAAATGTTATTCATATAACCTAAAGGAAAAGCGTACTCTGAGGAGAACCTTATCATTTACATACAAAATTTTGCGTTAGCAAGATCCGACAATACTCGCCCGTACCGGAGTCAATAATCCCATCGCATTTCACACAGTGAGCAGGATGGTTCCGTGAGTGGAATGCTTGCTTCAGATACAGGGCTTCACTTCATTTTGCATGTCACAACTTACACATTCAAATATTGACAGTCTTCTCTTTCTTCCATCCAGGCGAAGTCCATATTATTGTAGTTGCGTCTTATGTACAGTGCTTAGAAGCCATGAAAGTGCAGTATTAAGTGCACTGTGAAGTTATTACAAACAACGTATGCACATTACAAATGAATGCAGTTAAAGCTCGCTATGAATGGAGCATATGTTGTGCAGTTGGGGCTGGCGTGGACAGAGGGAGGAGAGAAAATGGATTACAGTATCTTTGTAAGGGTATCCTTCTAGGTGCTCATCCTCCTGTAAGACAGCTGTCCACATGCGTTACCCTCCCTGCGCCCTACAATGTAATGCCCGAGTCTGGCCACACACTCACTCACTCACTCACTCACTCTCACACCCACACTCACTCTCACACACACACTCACTCCCACACACACACTCACTCCCACACACACACTCACTCCCACTCACTCACTCACTCCCACACACACACACACACACACAAACACACACACTCCCACACACACACTCCCACACACACTCCCACACACACACAAGCCTACAGACTCACACACAGACTGTCGCACAAATGCACGCACAGGCTCCACACTCATACAAAGCATATACCCATGCATACAGATACAAATACGTGCACGCATACAAACACACACACGCAACATATATACACATACAGACACAAACACCCACATATCCCACTGGAATGCGCTCACATATAGTATGTACACACACGCACAAACACACACACTCAAGGACCCGGCAGAAAGACCCCGTCCCACCCTCTGCCCCACATTGTGGGGGCTGTTAGGAGGGTTGTTGGACGGGGATGGGGCCATTGTGGTCTGAAGGAGATGTCACCTCTCGGAACCATTCAGAGGCACCAAAAATGCCTGTGGCTGTTGCCATTGCAAATCAGTCCTTAAACTGCAGACAGTCGGAGCGATATTGGGCACGGAGACTATGCCCTTCCCCGTTTCCTTTCAAATCCCTCTCTGGACCTTTCTTCTTTCCCTTTGAAGAAGGTATTCCCACCTCTGTAGTCAAAAAAACAAACAAAATATACCTACAGAGCTGTATCCTGGTGAATACAAAGTGATTTTAGACACTGGCTACTACTTGCCTTACCAGCCTGGCACCACAGCCTTTTAAGAATGTGCGTCAAAAATGCAACATTATATCAGCTAAACGCTTCACATGTTCCATTCTTGTATCCTTGCATTTATATCAGAATGCAGCTAGCATGGTAATTGTAGTTCTATTTGAAATATGTATGTATATAGTGTAGCCTTTTTCTGTGTTGAATCACTCACTGTTGGCAATGCTATCGATATGCAAAGCGTATCATAACACACTGGTTCTGCCTGTCTCCCTCACTCAGATGTAATCTGGAAAGAAACACTGGTGTGCTGTCCAAAGAGGTAACCATCTGGTGGCTAATTGCACATTGTGTAGCAGAAGGTCTGTTATCAGTCACAGCTCCCTTGTTTAACCAAATTGTGTGATCCTTGGCAAGGCTGTATTTCATGTGTATCCTTATGTCCCTTGTCACGTAGGTTAGAACTTTCCAGTGCTTGGGCTCTGTTTGTGCGCGGGTCTAAGAACCTTTGTTTGGATTTAATGACCTATAATGTTGTGCTACATAGGATAGAATATGGGTTCGCTTTCTAGTCACTACAATATTGCCACTAGCTCCATGGCAAGAATTCTTCTCGGTTCACAGTTAAAACTTATTTTAATAAATATTTCAGCACGCCCGTGGGCAAAGGCATAATGCTTCAGTGGGTGAAAGAAATACATATTCTTGAACTTGAAGGCACCTTACCATACTCCTATTGCGTGCAGGAGCTTCCTGATATTTATTGCATGATTCAATGTGGAATAGGTTCAGGGTTCATAAAGTGAAGAAAGCCGTAGGTTCTGTTCCAACATGATAGTGGGTGGGCATTTTTGGCTGTTTTGGGGCCGGTTTTGCTATTATTTTCTCTGATATTAAACAAACGTCCCCCCCCCCCCCCTTAAAGTGACCCATGTTTGCCAATAAGGGCAGTTTCAACTGGTAATGGTATGCTGCATCAGCGTTTGCGAGGTTGGAGGACTCTATGTTAAATGTTAAGCATACTTATAGAGCGCACTATCACCCCAAGGGCATCCTGGCGCTAGTGTACATTTACTCATACCATACGCCCATATTGCAGTTGAGGTCCTACCCAAAGAAGGGCCAAGGAGGCATCATTAGGGTAGAGCCAGGTCTTTAATTTCTTTCTAAACTGCAGTAGATCTTCCACCTGTCTGAGACTGGTTGGGAGTGCATTCCACAGTCGGGCGGCTGCAGAGCTGAATGCTCTTTCTCCCGGTTTTACTCTCTTAAACCTGGGCGCCTTTACAAGTCTGGCTGAGGATGATCGCAGGCTTCTGATGGGGGCATTCCATTGAAATTTGCTCTGCAGTGGTTTGGGCCCCAGACCGTGTAAGGCCTTAAAAACTATACAGAGAGATTTAAAATGAATCCTCTGTAATACTGGGAGCCAGTGGAGTTCCTTAAGGGCCAGGGAGGCTGATGATCATCGAGGTTTCATAAGTGCTAATTTGGCCGCAATTGTCTGACTTCTCTGGAGTCTCTCGATCAGGTATTTTGGAGCCTCCAGAAGAAGGCATTGCAGTAATCCAGCCGGCTCAGAACAACGCTTCTTACCATCTGTGCCCTAGTTGGAATTGGCAGCATTGGGAGGATCTTCCTTAGTACTCTTATGAGGGAGAAACTGGTCCCCACTGTCTTATTTACATGAGTCTCTAAACTCAGCCTCTCATCAATTGTTACTCCCAGGTTTCGTACCGCCTCAGATGGTATCAGTGGCTTATCCACTGGGATTGGCCAGAAATTGGCTGGAAGCTGGCGTGGAATTTGATGGGCTACACAGCATAAGATCTCTGTCTTATCACTGTTAAATTGTAGAGAGTTATTTTTAAGCCAGCGTGCAACATCTTGCATGCATGTGTGAAAATTTTCCGATGATAGTGATTGGTCCCCTTCCAAGGATAGGATAAGCTGAGTGTCATCTGCGTAATTCACCAGACTGACATTATGGGACTTGATGACAGAGATTAGGGGGCTCATGTAAATATTGAATAGTATTGGACTAATTGCCGAGCCCTGAGGTACACCATGCTGAATGTTAGTGAAGTCTGATTGAAAAGGGGGTAGTGCTACTGCCTGTTGTCTATTTGACAGATACGATTGGAACCATTTTAAGGCCATATCCGATACCCCGACTTCGTTAAGCCTTGCCAGAAGAATTTTATGGTTCACCGTATCGAATGCGACGGACAGATCTAAAAGGATCTGTATAACTGACTGTCCCTTGTCCGCTCGCAATCGAAGTTCGTCCAACACGGTCACCAGGGCGGTCTCTGTTCCATGTCCCGGCCGGAAGCCGAATTGTACATCCTCTAACTTGTTATTTTTTTCCAGGAACAGTGACAGTGTTTTGCTGACCAATCGTTCTAAGATCTAAACGGTATATGGTAAAAGTGAGATAGGTCTATAATTTTTTGGGCACAGGGGGTCCAGTGTAGCTTTTTTCAAAAGAGGTGTTACTATCGCTTGTTTCCAACAGGTTGGTACTGCCCCATCGCTCAGTGATTGTCCACATATCTGTCGGAGTAGTGGAAAGAGCTCTGTACCTAGTTCTTTCCAGATCCTGTGTGGTAAAGGATCCATTGGGGAACCTGAGGAAACACTTCGAGCTAATCTATTAAACTCCTCCTCTGGAGGTATCACAAAGTGGTCAAGAGTTACTGAATTACCCCTGCCAGTACGTTCCTCTTTCCGAGTTGGTGGTAGTGGCTTTTGGCTCGCATTGCTAACGTCCTCCCCTTTGTCTAAATCGGCCACTTTTAGGCCCTCAATAATTTTACTGATCTTTTCCTCAAAGAAGATCGCTAGACTGTCACAGAGATCCTGTGTGGCGTTAATCCTATTTTTTGTGCAGTCAGGGTTAGTGAGATCCTTTACTATTTTGAATACACTTTTAGTACTGTTAGATGCTTTTAGGATAGCGTCTGCATAGCATTCTGCTTTTGCTGTGGATATTTCTTTCTTATAGTTACTTCTGGCTATTCTCAAGGCGATTTTGTCCTCATCTTCATATTTCTTTCTCCACTTTCGCTCAGCCTGCTTGCAGCCCATTTTTAAGTTTTTAAACTTTTCATTGTATTATGGGGCAGCCCGTCTACAAGGTTTTTTGTGGTTCTTCATAGGAACGATCTGATCTAACGTGTTACATATTTGTTCACAGAGTAACGTATAATTTTTGTCCACTGGTAGACTTGAATCAAAAGGACTTTGCGCAGGGAATATCGGCGATATCTTTGCTTTCCTCAAAAGTCCTTTCCAATCTCTGCCTTGACGATTGTTTCCCTTAGCAGTGGCGGTGTCATTCTTTCTAGGATTGAATACCATAAACTTGATCAAATAATGATCAGACCGGTCTATGGGTAGAATATCCTCCATTCCAATATCATTTCCCCCAGCGAAGATTAAATCCAGTGTATGCCCTGCCCTATGTGTTTGTCCTGTTACCCACTGTTGCAAATTCAGGTTCTCACAGGATTGGAGGATATTTTTAAAGGCTGAGTTTAGATTCCCGTTAGGCCATAAATTAAAATCCCCAAGTATAAGTAATTGGTATGGGTAAGTGCCATATTACTGAAGATGTCAATGAGTGCTGGAAGCTGGCAGAGCCTGGCGGTCTGTAGCATAGTATTCCAGTCAATAAATGCCCTTCATGATCTTTCAATGAAAAACCCAAAAGTTCTATGCCCTCTGCATCATCAATTTCCATTGCGACAAAGTTCCAGTCCTTTAAAAATTACCCCTACCCCACCCCCTCTGCCACTCTTTCTTGGCTTATGAAAGGCCCTATATCTCGTTGGGCTAGCTAGTTCTAGTTCAAAATCTGAGTCAGGGCGCATCCAAGTTTCTGTCAGGAATATTACATCCAAGTCATGTGTTTCTAACATTAATTGAATTTCCAGGTGGTGTTTCACCACGGATCTAGCGTTTAATAACCCACATTTAAGCACATTCCCTTTGACGACTTCAGAGGTTATTTTCTCAGCCCCTTCGTTATTAAAGTCGCAGACATTACCCCTCTGCTCACCTATAGCTCGGAGCTGATCACTTGAATAACAGATACGTCTGTCCCCAGTGACATTTTCCTCCAAACTGGCAGCATGGCTGGTGCTGAGCGCGGCCTTAGCGCAGACGGGCGGAGACGGGCTTGCCTTTGGCGCGCCCACTGTGCGCGGCTGTTCTTATGAAGCCCCCGGAAGTCAGCATCTAGTCCGCTGACTAGGTTTCCAAGCCTGGTGTGATTCCACTAATCCCGGAAATAATGCGGGCTCAGCGCGCAAAGATCACGCCCCAAGCATGGTGCGAATGCGTAGCTGCTAACCAGCCGGTAAGCGTTTGTTTAATTTACAAATTCAAATTCAATCAGTGCAGTACAGATTTTCTAAAAAATAGCTAAACTAAACACATTTAAAGTGGTTAAAACAGCAATTAAAAGTGGCTAAAGCGGCGATGGATCAGGAATAATTAGCGTCCAGAAGTGCAGCAGATCGAACAATTTTTAAGTTACTTAAAGTTAAAAACAGGTCAGAACAAGTAAAAACAGTTTGGCAGAGTAAATCAACGTGCAAGTGTGACCAATGGTAGGAGTATCTGTCACTAGGTTCGCGCTGCGGCTGTGCTTATGAAGCCCCCGGAAGTCAGCATCTAGACCGCTGACTAGGTTTTCAAGGGTTTCTATGGATTTGTGCTTACTGCGGGTCTGGTTTGTGTTCTGTTCTTTGACCTACTTTTGTCCCTGTCAGAGCATAACTCTTCCTTGAGAGTTGTTGGTTCGCTCAGTTTTTAGGTCTCTGCTCTAGACAGGGTATGTCTGTCTCGAAGAGACATGTTGTATATACTTTGTGGGCTTCATGCTGCCCAAAGACTTCCCATTTGGTGGCTCAATAGTAGCTTTCATATTCTTCCTACCCGTTTGTCCATAGCTTGCTTGTGTCATACCTCTTCCTGTGTTAAGCCCTTCCCAAGAGCAGGGACCAATTACTGCTATCATCCACAGCTACCTTTAAATCAACTGTTTTTGGAACTACTTTTTGAATTGATTTTGAGAATTTCACACGAGCTCTCGTTCCTAGCGACATTTTTGTAAACAGCCCTGCAAATCTTGTCCTTATCTTGTCACATTTCCTGTTTTCTATTAGCTGTTTTCTGAGGGCGCCTGTTCCGTCCTCCAAACTTCTCCCGCTTGGATGCTTGAGCCATTCTCCCACCCCATCTCTGTATGCCCCCTCTGTCGTCGGCCGCTCTTTCCGTCTCCTCCCCTCGAAGTCCTGTTCGTCCTTTCTTTATTTCTTCACCTTTCTGACTCCAAGTCCAGCAGAGCTATTTTTAGCTTCCCGGCCGCTTCCTCCTTTGCATTGTGTTCAGGAGGCAAGCTCCGCTGTTTCCTCCAAGCCCAGCGTTTTCACAATCGAAGAGTTACTTTAACATTCATTTGAGGCCATGCTAATGATCTGTGCCCTCTCACTTTGTAGTACTGCTCTTAAAGGAGCATGTACTCTTAGCCAAGCACAAAATGAACAGCATGATCTATTTAATCAGCTGCTATCTCACTGCTCGGGGTTAACCTCATGTATTCTAGTGCAAATTAGATATTATTGTTTACATTGTGTGATCGTGAACAAACAGCATGGCACAAAGGCCTATTACAGTGGCCACAGTTTTTCTAAATTTTAAAGAGGGTTTATAGCTGTCCAATGATGGCATCTCAGGCCAGGTTCACACTATATAAAACAGCAAAATAAGTAAATAGATATACATCTTGCCGGCAGGGGTAAACAAGCTCACTGCCTGCTGCATTGAAGAACTCTGCAGTCTCATTGCATGATTCATAATCAACATTTAGATTTCTTACCGCTTTCCACTTCACCTAGAAATGTTGAAAACATAGGGATATCTGTTGCATCTCTCAACTCCTGTGACCCAGAGCTGGCGTCAGTACGCCCACCCAGCACTCGCTCTCCCGGTACTCCAGTGATACCTGTTGATGTCGGGCTGTACTCTCTTAAGTGTGCTGTGAACGCAAGGCCATTGAGTGCCAGATTGAGCAAATGGATGAGTTTTGAGAACTTGTAAATGCTGCAACTGTTCGAGGTTTTTGTGGAGATGAAATCCTAACGTGGTCCACCTTGAAACGCAGTCACTGTTTTCATTAGAGGGCTGTGTGCACTAAAATATTTCCTGCTTAAGTGGCAGCTATTCTCAGCAGTAATACAGCGTTTAAACTATATGCTCTTGGGACACCTTTACACAGTGTGCAAGGACTCGATGAAAGAAGCCATCAAAATCGTTCGCAAGCTGCCAATGAAAGCTCAAATGATGTTCTGCAAGGGAGTGGACAGAGCCCATGACTAATTCACATTGAATTTCATTACCAATATAAATTGAGGACAATGATTTCCATAATACAAAGAAAACTGCACTAAATAAGCCTCAAGCATTGTAGCTGAATTTATTAGTAAGTAGCTGTAAACCAGGAACTATACCTTATTTTTAGGTCTCAGTTCTAGACAGCCCATGCGCGGTCTCTAAAATATATTGATGTTGACAACAGCAATAGCCCTTGGATTGCTGAAGCCTTTTGGCTTTGCCAATGCTTGTTTTCTGTTCGATCGCAGGCCCCGCTGGGAGCTGCGAGCATCTGGTTGGTACTGCCTCGGCTTTTGAGCACAAGACATGCAGGAATTTCTAAATGTTTATCACCCGCTACTTGATAAAACCAGCAATTGATTCATGTTTATTTTTCTACAGTGGCCCGGGCACGGCACTTAAATACATTTATTGTGGAAAGATGCGAACTATGTTGGGATGCCTTGCCTTTTTTATGTCTTAAAGTTACCAGGTAGAACAAGTATTAAGTACATAACATTGGCAGACAATACAATGATATTTTATTTGGAATGCTTTCCTTAAGACCGACTTCATTGGAAAGGATAACTAATTATTCCTCTCTCCATGACCGTGGAAGTCCTTATGTCCTTTAGTATGTGTTTAATAGTTTCAGGAGTATGTCAATGTTCTCTTTTAAAATGTGACTTTTCAGGGCCACGTGACACACGTCAATATTACTGACCTATCATCAACGCCTTCCAAAGTCTGTAAGCAGGCGGAAGTAATTCACTGATTGCCAAAGTCTAGTAACGGGTTGGACGTTATCTAAGCCCATTGTTGTCGGGGGTCTCCACCGGGCCATACTGAATCACAGTATGGGATATGCTAATTTGCAAAGTGGAAAATATTCTTTTTGTGCGCCATCCCGTGTCCTAACCCATTTAGTATGATATCCTGTCTTCGCTTTCGCAGTGTTTCTCATTGCGCCGGCCTCCAGTGAATCGTAAGCAGCCTTTTCATGCATTCGTGTTCAGGGCCTAGCAAAGATGGCGCTGGTTAACATGTCTGGTGGCTATGCAAACAAAATTATGTATTTCGTTTTGCAGCTTTTTGTTAATTGTTTTCAATCACAGATTTTATTATTCAGCATTTTTTCCAAACATGAATGTCAAGGGTAGGGTTTGTTATGGATTATACACATTACTACCTACATGCCCCCGTCCACAGATCCCCTTCTTCCCCGACCCCCGTCACTGCTTTTCCCTTCATTGCTTGCTTCCCATAACGCACCCTCTGCCCGTTTCTACTCCCTTACACCCACCCGCCCCATCCGTTTTGTCTCCCCATGTGCCCACCCACCACTCTCACTCGCCCTACAAGTCATGCACTTTTGTTAGCAATGGGTGTACTGTGTGTTTTTGTGCAATTAGGCATCTTAAGGTAAAATAAAAAGCGCTATGATGCGGCCATCATTGACAACCACGTCAGTGCTTTTTTCCCCTTTAAGCCATGTTGCACAGCCACTCGTGCTGCTGTGTGCAACATGTTTAAAAAAAAAAAAACAACAATTGGCTAAGCCAATAGATCTCCTGTTGGCTTTGTCAATGCTTGTTTAAATTTGTATACTAGAATTTTCAATTTCAGACACACAGTTTCATTCTCAGGGCATTTACCGAAGTCGTACCAGTACAATTGAGGCATTGTAGCCATATCTTATTGAATATACATAACTAATGTGAACAATAAATGTATGGGACTATGCGCTACTCTCTGTCAAATTTTTGAAAGGTGTCATTGGTTCTTTATCTTTTATGGAAGTTTCATTCTGTTGGATGTCAGGGGGAACCCTGGCTGTGTAGTTGAGGAAGGTGAAGGGCACTTTTTAGATGTCTTCTAGGTATGTGTGTCTCTGAAATATTGTGGCTGTAGGCTGTGAGTTGCTTTCAGTCTATTTCAAATGTGTGTTTGGTGGTGTTGGGTTCTTTCTACCTTAGTTCTCTCTCGTCACTCCTTCAGTTTATTAGTCTGATATTTCCCCTTTATCGTGACCTTTCATTTTTTTTTCAGTCCTCATTAGGAATATCAGACCCCCTTCAATCACTCTGGTGCTTCTGGCCTCTGACTTGTCATGGGTTCTGTTAGAAATGGGGGTCTCTAGTAGGCAGTGTTATGCACCCTGTTGAAGTAGGGACCCTTCCTTCTAGTTAGGGTAAGGAGATTACACACCCAAGACAACCCCTGCTCACCCCCTTGGTAGCTTGGCACGAGCAGTCAGGCCTATCTCGGAGACAATTTGTAAGGATTTGTACATAACACACAGAGTAACACGGGGGGCGTGGCCTGACATCATGGCCGCCTAGACGTGTCTTAGGCGAGCTCCGTGCGGCCGCCCGATGTCTTTATGAATCCTTCATTATCCTGGTTTTTCTCGATCCCGGACTGCATCCTGATATCCCACAGACCCCCGTGCATCTATTGATCCCGACTGCGGGGGTGCACACAACGCTGTACAGCCTGGAGAAGCGGGGCTGCTAGGACTGCGCAGCGGCGCCATCTTGCTATGGGAGTACCTGAGATGCGGAGCTGAGGAGAGACGGACGCCTGGGTACCCCCTGGACTCGCTTGTGGACAGCGCTGAGGTACGGGGAGCGAATTCAGAGGCCCGACGTGCGGATCCTGATTCCGGAGCTGTGCCGGAGTGGAGGCTGGTACACCGGCGGCCCGCTGGAGCCCTGAGGCGGAGCCCTGCGACGCAGGAGGATCCTGCGGACTCTGCCCCTGTGTGGGGCTGACGGGACAGGCGCTGCTTCTGCGGACTGCGGCCTATTGTGGGGTGGCCCGGACCCCATGAGTAGACGCTGAGTGCCCCTCCCGCACGGGCCGGGCGTTGGGTCACCTCTGACCAGGCCCCTGAGGTGAGGGAGGACGCTCCCTGGGCCTCGGATGTTTATGCCAGTTGAGTCGACCACGTGGGAGGAGACCAGGGACAACAGTGCCAGAGGTAGGTGCCCTGCTCCAGCCGGCCCACTAATAGGGACGCACCAGCGCAGCACTGGGGAGAGTGAGTACTGAGCAGATTTCTCGGGCGTTGCTCTACATCGGTCCTCGCCCAGCTGTGTGACGGGACTACAGGCCACGGTACCTCCCCCTTTTAAAATTTAGAGGGGCACCATATAGTTTGGACAGCAGTGGCGAGCTGTACCCGACGCAAGGTGGACCCCTGCAAGTGACTGTGGAACTGTGTGCTGCGGGGTCTGCTGGGGGGATCCTACTGATGCGCTTGGGGGAACACACTGATGGCTGCTATAGGTGGCGAGAATGGTGTAGTACAGACGCACCCTTGGGTAAAGTGACTTCAGGGCAGTAAATAACAGTGGTGCCTGGTAGAAGACGGTCTGGGCAGTGATTGTGACAATCTGGGGTCCCAACCTTGGGGTTTGACAACGAGACGGAGGGTCCTGGAGAGGCCCCCCGGAGCAACATACGTGGATGGTGCCAGGCGGCCGGTTTGGACTCATTGGAGACGACGGAGGGGTGTGGTGGCTGAGAGGTCCCCGCTTCGCAAACTATGAATGGTGGTGAAGGCCGTTTCAGAATAGTGTACCCCATTAGGATCTGAGAAAAGCGGTACTTTGTGTGTGGAGGTGCACAAGTCACCCCGAAGACGTGTTGGTGAGAGGTGCACGGACTGGTTTTACCTCTCCTGGAGAGGACCATAAAGACAACCTTGTCGCATACCACTGGACACCATGGGGAAAGATAAACCTGTGAAATCACAAACCAACAAGATCTCAAATTACGCTCAACCCGTATCCCATGGTTTGGACGCAGGAATGAGGTCCCCCTAGTGGATAAAGTAACAATAGCGGAAGCGGCTGGGGATTCTCCGACGCTGATGGATGTTATTACGGCCGTCCAATCCACTAGAGACGATATGATCACGAAGATCGACGCTGTGGCCATAGATGTTAATCTATTACGGTGCGACCTCAGGAAAGTCTGCTAGGGTGACGACCATGGAAAAGGACACGGAGGCACTTAAGACTGAGGTAAAGAACCTTAGGGAAACAGTGGTGGAGTTGAAGCGTCAGGTGATCAAGCTTGATGATCGGGCGGAGGACGCGGAAGGTCGCTCCAGGAGGGGGAACCTACGATTCGTGGGATTTCCGGAGAAAGCAGAGGGGCCGGATGTGGGCCTGTTCTTGGAGGACTGGATCAAGCAAGAAATGGCTCCCAAGCAACTGTCAAGGTTTTTCAGTGTGGAACGGGCGCACAGGGCGCTGGCGGCTCCCCCACGACCGGGTGCGCCTCTCCGATCCATAATTGCAAAACTGTTTAACTTCCAGGATAGGGACCTTTTGCTTCAGCTTTCACGCAGCGGAAAACGATACATCTTTGAGGTACATTCTATAGCAATATTCCCGGATTATACTCAAAGGGTTCAGGAACAGCGGAAAACTTACACTGTAGTGAAACGGAGACTCAGGGACTTGAACCTGAAATACAGTCTCATGTTCCCGGCAAAACTCAGGGTGGAAAGTGAAGGGCGAGCAATGTGTTTTTTCTCGGCCGGAGAAGCGAGTGACTGGCTGGATACCAGGGCCCCGGACGGGAGGCGCCTGGTCCCTTCTACGAGCTCCATCGAGACATCGTCTTCCCTGTCCTCCTCGGGGGGCCGGAGACAACCTACGCGTCAGAAACCACAGAAAAGGACGATGAGCCTGGGCCGGGTCGTAGTCAGGCATGGCGGCACGTTGCAGGTCTCCGATACGGAGGTGATACCAGATTCGGTGGACACGACTCCGGACATAGAGCGGGGGGCCAATGGACCCGGCAGTGGGCACGAATGATCTTCACGAACTGACCACTACCTGCTGTCATGTAAAGATAAGTCCTGGCTGTGTTGTAGATACGACACCAATTTATATTTCTGTCTGAAACAGTAACATAATGGGTCCATAGAAGATCCTTATTTTCCAACTGGGGGAGCGATACCTCTGATTGCTCCACTAAGTTTCTCCTCTGTGGGCTCTGCTTAATATCTAATAATTATAAGATGGGGGTCAGCTGATACGTTTGTTCTGATGGGATCGCGGGCGGCTGCGGGAGCAGCGACACCCCCACTAGAGACCAGGGTCGTCGGGGAAGCTTGAGTGGAATCTCGTGCCCCGGCGTCACCGACTCTCTTGCACAGCGTTTTGTAGACGCAATTTTTGTCATATTAGACAACGAACGCTTGGGACAATGCCTTAAGTACGATATACTGTTTTTGGAATGTTTAGGGGAGGGGGGGAGGAGGGTGGTTTGGGGCGGTATGTATTGCTTGGTGTGGGGAGCGGAAGGTGCGAACTCCAGTTCATACTATTGCCCGTGGGAGGGAGGGGTGTAAGGGGTTGTTTATTTTTCACACGTTGTTGTTGTTACGAAGGAACCAATAGAGTCACGCAGGAATACACTTGGGTATACGGGCTGGGGAATCAGCATGGGGAGTGCACTGGCCCCATGGATTTATGTGGTAGGTGCTTATTGACCTATTGTTATGGCAGTACAAACGTTGAATGCTCTTAATTGGAACGTCCGTGGGATGGTGGGCCTAGATAAACGACGGCGGATACACGCCTTCTTGAAGAGATATAAAATAGCAATAGCGGGACTACAGGAAACACATATTTGGGGGACTGCAATACAGAGTCTATGGAAGAGATGGAGGGGACCGATCTATGCCACATCGTGTTCGGGTTTTGCACGAGGGGCACCTATCTGGGTGGCAACTGGGGTCCCGTTCCAACACCTCCACCATGTTCTAGACCCCGATGGGCGATAAGTTATCCTATTTGGGAGGTGGGAAGGGAGGGAACTATGTATGATTAATGTCTATGCCCCCAACCTGGATTGCCCTGACTTCTTCCCACTTACCCTAAAAGCGGCCACTCCGTACTTAGGGGCTGAGGTCCTTCTTTTTGGAGATTTTAATTGCATATTTGATGGAAATCTAGATAGGGAACCCCCTAGAGATCCCGGTAAACCTCGCATGCTGAGATCCCTCACGGGTATCCTTTATGGTATGCAACTCCGGGACGAATGGAGAGCTCGCAATCCGGTTAAACAGGAGTTTTCCTGCTATACCCCCGCAGCCCAGACCTTCTCCCGCATTGACCATTGTTGTCTCTCTCCGGGCCTGTCTGCGGTCACGCAGGCCATTTCATACTTGCCGAGATACCTTTCCGATCACGCTCCATTGTTGATGGTCCTCTCCAGCGGGTCTGGACGCCCACCTATTCCGCTGTGGAGACTCCGAGCTGAGGCCCTTATGGACCCCCCATATGTGCAAATGGTGAAAGAAGCACTGGGTCATTACTTTGGGGAGAACTGGGGATCCACAGCCTCACGATCCACGGAGTGGGAGGCCATGAAGGTCGTTATTAGGGGGGTTTGCATGAAAACTACTTATGGAGTCCGACAGCAACTCACAGCTGATATTGACACTTTAGAAAAGCGACTACAGTCCCTAGAGCATATGCTATATAAGACTCCTGCTGATATTTCAGAGTAGACGAGACTTCGCTGTGACCTTCTTGAGGCTTGGTCGCGATTAGAAAAACACAACTACACCACTTATAGGCAACATTTGCATATGGAAGAGAATAGATCGGGAGCGCTCTTGGCACGACTTATCCGCACTGAGACGGTACAAACTCCGGTGTTAAAGCTTTGCAACACCATGGGGAATGAGGTATACACCCAGGCTGCAATTATACAGGAATTCACTACGCACTTACTTCAGACCTGTTTAAATGTGGCACAGACTCGGCCACAGACGCTGACGGATTTTTTGGGGGACATAACACTTCCTAGACTTGAGGACTGTTAAAAGCAAAATGACAATTATGAACATTACCTGCGCCATCTTGTCTGGTGGAATTCTATGTGTACATAAGTTGCAGTCATTTTGATCTATCACAGCCATTTTGTACTCTGTTGGTCACCTTTGTTTCACCCTGCCCTTACTAGCATCCCTCTGACCGACCTGGTACTGTGCTGGGGGCTATAAACTCTATTGCCACAACAAACCTCAGCGCCACTTGCTGCCACAAACTCGTTTTTCCTCTCATCCCTGTTTTCAGACAAGCCTTTGGACGCTCTACCCCTCACTACACCTAGTTACACAAACAGGTTCCAAACACCAAAGACTCTTGCAACATGATTTATTGCACTGCAAACAGCAAGACTTGTTGTTACCAACAATGGGACCTGTTTTTATCAACAGAACGGACTCTTAGATCTGGCCGGTCTCACATGTTTTAGACCCTGAAGCAAGGTCCAGCTGCAAGATAAGATTGTCTGTTTGACCTGGGTGGGAAGAGAATTACTGTTGGGCTTGTGTGACAACCTGCCCGGGGCGGGGACCCAAAGCTTGTGTAACCATGCTGATCAAACAAATGCATTGTGTCAAACCTGTATAAAAGGAAGAGCCAAGGGAGTTGTCAGCAGAACACTTCCCTCAGACATCCCGGTGTCTCAGTTGACGTGATCTCCTCATGAGAAATAAACCTCTTTCTTGTCTTCCAGTTTCCAGCGCCTTGCCTCATTATTTTGATAGCGAACCCAAAGTGAATTAGAGGTGGAACCCTGCACCGGGCAGCATTGAGGGTCTTAGAAGACTCGCTGCCTTTCACAAATTGGCGCCCAATCGTAGGGGCCCATCAGCGACGCGTGGGTCCGGTAGAGAGGTCCTAACGACGGAGTGAACAACTAAACGATTGGGGTATACCTGCCTGAGAAGACCCTTGTCTGGCTGCCGATCGACTGAACTTCACCGGTTCCGAACGGACCTCTCTCGAGTGACCTGCGGTCCTGACTGGGACCGTAGAGGAACGCCGCATTGATTGTTGGAGTGAAAGGACAACCAGGCGCTGGAAGGGGAAGACGAAGAACTGTCCATACGTTCCGGGTAAGGTCGTGGAAAAAAACCGACTTAAATTGATTGATTGATTGAATAGTTTGATTGAAATACTAGTATTCCTTTTTTGATATTCAGTTATTTGCGACATTTCCCTGCTTGCAAACAACAAAGAATAGGAATATTCTCTCTCTTTGCAGGCAGCGAAGGACAGGTAGTGCAGACTTTTTGTCTAAATTGATTGATTGAGATATTCATTTTGACCGATAAATACGTCATGCCTGTTTTCTCTAGATTGTTTGATTGTAATTGTTTTGGACCAGACCGTTCGTTAGAGGTCAGTCAGCCGGCACCGCCGGAAGGCACCCCTAACAAGGACATGTACGTAAAGTATGGATTAGCCAGCATAGCTTATAGCAAACTATGGCATAAATACACTAGGAAGGACCGGGTAAATCAGTGGCCACTGACGGGATCTTTCGATCCCGCTAAAATAGAAACGTTAGAATCAGCTCTCCACAAAAAGAAAACTAGACCAGCCATGTTTGACAGTTTTGGCTTATGGCGAAAAGAGGCAGCTCAAAGAAAGAAAAGGGACGAAGCTAGACAAGATAAAGAAACGCAAAATCAGCTTACCAAGCCTGTAAAAGATTAGAAGAAAAACTAAAAGAAAAGGAAATCGATAAAAGGAACAGGAATCAAAAATATCAGATCAATGCCCTGTTAGAACGCCCTCGACTCTTTACCCCAAGTTACCAGCAAAACAAAGGGTAGATGATGATTTATTGTTAGGTCCCCCAATCATAAACATGCCACCCCCTTACGCCCCTACTCATCCCGTAGTACAACGACAGGACCACCAAAGTATAGCCGGAGATGGCACGATCGCCTCAGTCTCCACCGCCTCTGCTCCCACCGAGTCACCCACACCAAATGCCTCATCAAAGGATACAGTAGTAGAGGTAGGATCAAAAGAAACAGGAGCGCCCAGGGTCCCGCGATTAAGTAAAAATGAGCGAGCAGGCATTGATAAAGTAGTTAAATCCCTCTTTCTTGTCTTCCAGTTTCCAGCGCCTTGCCTCATTATTTTGATAGCGAACCCAAAGTGAATTAGAGGTGGAACCCTGCACCGGGCAGCATTGAGGGTCTTAGAAGATTCGCTGCCTTTCACAGGACGACGACGCCGATATATTGGGGGCGCCACTCACTAAAGAAGAAATACTGGTCGCAATTAAAAAGTTAAAATCAGAAAAGTGTCCGGGAAGTGATGGTCTCCCTGCTGAATTTTATAAGCAGTTTGCTCCGCAGCTGGTGGACCATTTACTGCCGGTATATAACGAGGCTCTGGAGGCAGGGACCCTTCCTGCCACCATGATGGAGGCGTTAGTCACCATGATTTTAAAACTGGAGAGGGATTCCCTCTCCCCAAGCTCTTACAGACCCATTTCTCTATTAAATTTAGATGAAAAAATCCTGAGCGGAGTGTTGGCGGCACGACTCTTGCCATATATGACCCGCTTGGTCCATCCAGATCAGGCTGGGTTTGTCCCTGGTTGCAATACAACACATAACCTCCGCAGACTTGCACATGTCTGGCACGCGCCACACTTGCGGGAGGAGGACTGGGCTTTGTGTCTCCTTGACATCCGACAGGCCTTCGACTCGGTCGAATGGGACTATATGTGGTCGGCACTTGGGCGGATGGGGCTAGGAGATAGCTACTTGAGATGGCTCAAACTGCTGTATAATAGGCCAACGGCCCGGATCCGCCTTCGCAATCAGGTGTCAGAAAGTTTAGAGCTCCAGAGAGGCACTCGACAGGGCTGCCCTCTGTCGCCGCTCCTTTTTGCTCTCGCGATGGAGCCCTTGGCGGCGTCCCTTAGAGGCAGAATGGCGCACCGGGGGATCCGGCTAGGGGCGACGCTTCACGTGGTGTCAATGTACGCCGATGATACCTTGATATTTCTCAGGCGCCCAAAAGATGCGGTACCTGAGCTTCTTAGAGAGCTCAATAAATTTGGACAATTGTCGGGGCTTTCCCTTAACCCAGGGAAGTCTAAGCTGTTTCCAATGGGGAGCCTGGTGGGCAAAGAGGAGGCTGAGCTACCTAGGGTGGGGATGACCTGGATTAGGGACTCGATACGCTACCTTGGGATTAAGCTATCACACACAGGGGAGACCTACCTGGAGTGTAATATAGGGAATTGTGTGGAAGGTATTCGCAAATCGATCGAATTCTGGAGGGATCTACCCTTGTCCTTGATGGGGCGAGTAGCGTTAACAAAAATGGTGATACTCCTGCGTTGTTTATATACTATGCAGAACTCCCTTTATCATATCCCAGGGATATACTTTCGGAAGCTTGACCACCTACTGGTGGATCTTTTATGGGGGTCCAAGAGGAAACGAGTTAAATTGGATACCCTGCAGAGGACATGGGATAGGGGAGGGCTAGAAGTTCCCAGGCTGGGCTTTTATTACATGGCGACACAGTTGCAGCATGCCGTTCAGTGGCTAGATGGGGATGAAAACTGGGAGAAGCGGTTGCTGGAGGGCACATTCGGGGGGACCCCCTTACCGGACCTTCTTATGATGGGATCTCAAGTACCGGAACACCTCCCATATATAATACGACATGTGGCCGCAATTTGGGAACTCGCAATTAAAACAGTGGTGAAAAGAGCGCCCTATGCTGCGGAGGCTCCGCTATGGGGCGGTGGTGGCGTTCAAACAAATAAGCCGGACCATGTCCATTCTTAGATGGACGGAGGGGGGCTGCTCTACGATGGGAGATCTTTATTTGGGACAAATGTTCATTACTAGAGAGGAGGCGGAAACCACGTTTGACCTGGGTGGGAGGCAGTACCTTCAGTATGCCAAGATCTCAGCGGTGGCACGAGAGGTGTGGCCTTCATTCCCGGAGGAACCGCCTATTACTGCTACACCCAAAGCTCTCATGACATTGGCGGGGGGCCGAAGGCTGGTATCACATATCTATAAGTCACTGAGAGGAGATTTGAATATGCCTCCGCTCCCTATTCAGTCTAAATGGGATGCAGAGCTGGAGGAGCCCCTGACTCAGAATGGCGAAAGGTACACGAAGGGGTTAAAACCATAAGTTCAAATACTAGATTCAAACTTACACAATTTAATATAGTGCATCGAACTTACCTGACACCGAGTGTACTACACAAAATATACCCGGATCGTCCGGCTGGATGTCCTAGGTGCGGGCACGATGATGCCCAGTTTTTACATATGATATGGGGCTGCTCAGAGTTGGGTCCTTTCTGGGGGTTAATACTGGAAACTCTTCGCCGAGTGTCGGGGTGGATACTACCTCAATCTATCAGAGGGGTGTTGTTGGGGCTGCTCCCCAGACCCAAAGGGAAAAAGCTTACACGTAAATTTATCCAGTTGGGGTTGGTTTTGGCTAAAAGGAGGATAGCGATCAGTTGGATAAGTGCGAAGCCCCCTACAGTGCAGCAGTGGCTTGGTGATCTAAGGGAATGGGCGACGGCTGAACTAATACGGATGAGGCGGATCCGAAGGGATGATAAACTAGAAGAGGACGCGATTGCTTGATACGCCATGATTACGGAGGTGCAGGGGGGGGGGGAGGATCGTTCCTCTCCAATACCGAAAGAACATAGTAATGAAGAAGGTAACTCTAAGGAGGGAGCCGGGTCCCAGGCCCTGCACACTCAGGACGCAGTGTAACATATTCCTAGTCCTACCCAGTATCTGGCTTGCAATCGTAACATCAGGATAGTGTATTTCCTTAAGTGACTCTGGGGTGGGGGGGGGGGAACGGGGTAGTTAATGTTCTGTTATACGATTGATCAGTATAACCTTCAGTACAATGCAATATGTATAAGACACAATGCTGGAGAAATGCGCAGTTTCCTTGTTATTTTAGACTGCTATCTATCCTTGAGAACATATTTTGTTATCTATATTTGTATAATATGAAAAGATATTTCAAAGTGTTGTACTGTGACTGCGGAATAAACTAATAAAAACATATTTAAAAAAACACACAGAGTAACACAGTGAAAACACTACAAATGGACACCACACCAGTTTAGAAAAAGAAAGTATCTATATCTAAACCAAGCAAGACCAAAAAAACAAAACTCCAACATACACAAGCAAAGATATCACTTTTAAACGTTTTAAACTAGTTCAGTTCTTAGAAAACTATGGATGCGTCAATATTTGTGCAAAGTACCTGTGATGCGTCAAAATCACAAAGCGAAAACAGGCGCAGGGGAGATGAGGCGCTGAAAACACAGCAATGTCAATTCCTTACTCTCGGGAGGTGATGCATCGATTCCTTACTGCTAGAGAAGGAGATGCGCCGATTTCCTTCTGCGAGGGGAGGTGATGTGTCGATTTCGGACACGCGGCCTCGATCCCTTACTGCTAGGCAACGTTGATGAAGACTTGGCACACAGGTGCGATGTGTCGAAAATTCAGACGCTGCAAGTTGATGCGGCGGTGATTCTCACAGCCAGGTAATACGTTGACTCCTTCAGCCGCACAGCAGGGCCTGCTTCGGAGTCAGCGCAATGGTCTCGGACTTCGGAGACATGGTGTGCTGAACTCTGGCTGCGGCGGTTTCTTCGGCTGCAGGCAGGCGCTGTGCCGATTTCTTTGTCCGCGCGGTGGCGGTGTGTGGAAATTTCTCCCACATGGTGCTGCCGTGTCAGAAAAACAGGGGCTGGAAGGGCTATGTGTAGATTTTCAGCAGTAGAAGCAGCAAATCAACCTCCAAGGTGCCAGAACTGGATTTGGCACCACAAGGCAGGTCAGAACTCCCAGCCGTGGAGTTCAGGGATGCTACAGATGTCTTTGATGGTCCCAAGGCATCTTAACAGGAGGCAAGCACACACAAGCCCTTGGAGAAACTTCACAAGCAGGATACACAGCAAAGTCAAGTCTTTTGTGTCTCCAACCCAGAAAAGCAACACACAGTAAAAGGGGCAGTAGTCCTCCTCACAGCTCTTCAGCTCTTCTCCTTGGCAGAGGTTCGTCTTGATCCAGAAATGTTCTAAACATCTGGGGTTTTAGGTCCAATACTTAGACCCCTTTTAGCCTTTGAAGTAGGCATACTTCAGAAGAAAGTCTTTGTTGTTTACAATTTCCTACCTTGCCTGGTCTTGGCTTCAGACACATTCCAGAGGACTGGAGACAGCATTGTGAGAGGACAGGCACAGCCCTATTCAGGTGTCAGAGACAACTACTCCCACTACTCTAGCTCAGTAAGGCCCATCAGCCTGGTGATTGCCCATTAGGATAGGCAGGACACACTTCAGCTCCTTTTGTGTGACTGTCTAGAGTGAATGCACAAACAGCCCCTGTTAGTCTAATCCAGGCGTTGATTCCACCGGAAGGCAGAGACACAGAATGGTAAAGCAATTAAATGCCCACTTTCTAAAAGTGGCATTTTCAAACACCCAATTTAAAGATGTATTTTAAAATTTTGAGCTCAGGGAGCCCAAACTCCAAATCTCCATCTCTTCCCAATTGAAAGTTACACTTGTAAAATGTAACAAGGCAGCTCCAATGATAACCTATAGGAGAGACAGGCCTTGCAATAGTGAAAAACGAAATTGAAGTCTTTCCCTATCCGGACATGTAAAACATATCAGCACTTGTCCTACCTTTCACATAACATACACTGCACCCTGCCCATGTGGCTACCTTGGACCTACCTTAGGGGTGCCTTACATGTAGAAAAAGAGAAGGTTTGGGCCTGGCAAGTGGGGGCCCTTGCCAGGTTGACATGGCAGTGTAAAACTGCACTCGCAGACACTGCAATGGCAGGCCTGAGACACGTTTGCAGGGCTGCTCATGTGGGTGGCACAACCAGTGCTGCAGGCCCACTAGAAGCATTTGATTTGCAGGCCCTGGGCACACACAGTGCACTTAACAGGGACTTAACAGTAAATCGAATTTGCCAATTATGGATAACCAATCGGAATCATAATGTGCACAGGGAGTACTGGCACTTTAGCACTGATCAGTAGTGGTAAAGGGCCTAGAGTACCTAGACGAGCAAAAGCGAAGTTCAGCACACAGTCAAAAAAATACAGCAGGTAGAGGCAAAAAGACAGGGGAAATCACGCCAAGGATGGCCGGTCTAACAGGTTCCATCCATTTAGTCAGCTCATTGTTTCACTGTGCAATTGGTTGGCGCCCATTAATTTCAATTTCATGGCAATGTGTAAGAGTAAGAGGGCGAGTAAGAGGGTCAACAGATCTTCTCTTTTTGGGCCTAGCCCTAAGCTGTAAGCAGACCCTTCACATTCATACTGTTGTGTTCCTATTCAGCCATACCATGTGTGTGCAGGACCACAGCATGTGCATAAAGTCAGTCATGTTTATTTGACACCTTTGATGTCTGTCAGGGACCATCTGAAAAATCTTATGTAGATGATGCGTTATCAGGCAGGTGCGGTGTAATATGTTGTGTTTGAGCAATTTGAACCTGGCATTTCTGGACACGACTCGCAGGTACCCCACTGTCAGTTGCCAGTCACCATCAAAGAAGTATTCTACTGTGTCTTCCATTTCTGCCTCTCTTAATGCACCCAACAAGGTTTTTAACATATTTACCAGTGCTCGGTATAATTGGGAAAAAGCCACATAGGGATTGTAGGGAGTACCTCGTGGGTGTGCAGAGCTGCTTCACCTTGGCCCCTCACCTTGCTTATTTCTTGTTATTGTTAAGATACTGAAGGTTAAGAGTAGCTGTATGGGGATGGAGTTCACCTTCAGCACCTGCTGCATGCTCTGAATCTGTGCATCTGTTCACCAATGAATGAATGAGTTTAAAAATAATGACAACTGTTACAGTATCATTTATATCTATATAACACTCTGTTTGAAGGATACATGATTAACTTCAGAATCTTAAACGCCTAGTGCTGTTTAACTAATCATAACCTTCAATACCAGTTTTGTATTCTTTTTGCAACCCTACTGTCTTGTAAGTTTTACAATTCATGCATTATCACTTAGAACTATTTCACATTCCAGGTAAAAGGTACATAATTAACTTCAAAGTCTTAAAATAATGCTGCTGCAGTTACACTAGTCATGACCTTTAGCACCAACTTTGTATTAATTATTGCTTTCCAACCATTATGTGAGTAAGGAAACCAGTGCCATCGGTTGGCATTCAGATTTGAAGAACTTTAAAAGAGTTTAGTCTTGCAGCCTCAAGCAGATATCTTCATCAGTTAGTCCAAGTCTTGAATCCTTCCTGCATGATTATAAAGTATTTTCTGATACGGATAAAACTGTTAAGTTTGGTGAATTAAAACAGAATGAAAAATTTCCTAGTAAGCATGACGGAAAGTTTCAATTCTATTAAGGACGCGGAGGCGAGGATTATGCTGTAACTTTCCTTTATTCCTTACAGCCAGCAGTGTTAAACATCAACCCTTTTTTTTTTTTTAACAAAAAAACTAGCACTCCCATAAGAGCACAATGGGAGTGCTAGTTTTTTTGTAAAAATAAAAAAAGGGTTGAAGTTTAACAGTTCATGCACAGTCCACCAATCAGCAGCATCCACTATCCCCAAGGGCGTGTGCTTCCTGTGGCAACTCCTCTTTCTTGACTGCGAACAGAAAAATCTCGCGTCGGTTCAATCGTTCTTGGAAACCTCGGAACCTGAAACAGATGAACCAAACAAACCATGACTCTGTTCTCCAGGACACCCTAAGGCAAACTCAATTCCACATATAACAACAAGCTTGAGAACATGATATCAAGGAATACAACACGAACAACTTCATGAGGCATATAAGGTAACAATGAACTGAGACATACTCATACCATACGATGAATCTTCTGCCTGACGAGTATCATTATGTGTCCACACCGGGTGGGAACAAGGAGATCGCCAGAGCCCTGGGAGGGAATAATCCTCGCCTCCGCGTCCTTTATAGAATTGAAACTTTCCGTCATGCTTACTAGGAA
The DNA here is from genome assembly GCA_963921515.1 of Calotriton arnoldi. Classification (NCBI taxonomy): domain Eukaryota; kingdom Metazoa; phylum Chordata; class Amphibia; order Caudata; family Salamandridae; genus Calotriton; species Calotriton arnoldi. The sequence continues at coordinate 245,789 of CAWUFW010006501.1, read as the reverse complement.
ATTTTTCATTCTATGTCGGGACCGGAGACGAGGATTATGCTCGTTCAAAGCTTATCCACCACAAGCGACGCCATGTTTATTACTGGTTTGAAATAGAATCTTTTGAACATCGAGTCTGAAGACCAGTCAGCCGCGTTCAAAATGTCTTCCAGCCTGGCTCCCAGGGACAAAGCTTTTGACGCCATGGCTCCTCTAACTGAATGGGCTCCGAACTGCGAGATATTTATACCCGCTTCTTGCATCACCCATCGGATCCAGCGTGCTATAGTCGGTGGTGTAACTGTTTTGAAGGGCTTTCGCAAGTAAATCAGCAGCTGACGCTCCCCAGGGGGGCATGTCTCCTCCGTCATGCTTTCGTAACACACAGTTTGGGAGAACTATCGAAGGCTGGGTAAGAGATCACTCTAGAATCCGACTTAGTCCTACGGACTATGTGGAAGGTGACTCCCTGCAGAGTATAAACCCGTCCTGAGATGTCCAGTGCTCGGACGTCAGAAACTCTGTGACAAGAAATGAGGCACAAGAGCATCGCCAACTTTGCTGAGAGCTCTTTACGGAACAAATATCTATTGGACTGCCAGGATTGAAACGGGTGAAGCACCTTATTAACGTCCCAAAGAGAGGAATACCTAGGTTCCGGAGGGAGAGTTAGGTGTATACCCCTCAACAGTTTGCAGACCATCGGGTGCTCCCCAACTGGACGCCCTGGGCCGGTAGATGGCCCGCCGAAATTGCCGACCTATAGGAATTGATTGTGCGATAAGACAAACCCTGAGAAGCTAGGGATGCCAGGAAGTTTAGAATTGCTACCACTTCGCACCCCATGGGATCCTGACCGTTCCGATCACACCAACTGACCCATCGAGACCAGGCCGATCTATACCTCTTGTTGGTGCTGTCTGCCCACGCTGCTCCCAGCAACCGCCGAGCCTCCTGCGAAAGGCTCCCGATTCTCCATCTGTGCCTGAAATCCGCCAGGCCACTAAAGGCATTCTCCCCTGCAGGAGCAAGGGGTGAGGGTGACCCTGAGGATCCCTCAGAAGAAGAGGGTCGCAGGGTAGAAGGATTGGAGAATCCGAAGAAAGTTCCTGAAGAACTGGAAACCATACTTGCGACCTCCAGTAAGGTGTGATCAATACCACCCTCGCTTGCTGCCTGCGAACATGCGTCATGAGTCTCATTATCATCGCAAACGGGGGAAAGGCATAGCCCGTGTCCCCGGCCCAGTTCTGAAGAAAGGCATCCGTCGCGGCCGCTAGCGGGGTCCGGCTTCCAGCTGTAAAACCTCGGAAGCTGATGATCCAACCTGGACACAAAAAGGTCCACCGAGAACGGGCCCCAAATGTCGTGGAGCCTCTGGAATACTTGTGGCTGAAGCTGCCACAGGCTCATGTCTGACCAACTCCTGGAGCACCAGTCCGCTACCACGTTGGAAACTCCCGGGAGGTATTCCGCCTTCACCGAGATGTTGTGGGAGAGACAAAAGGTCCACAGATCCTTGGCCAAGTCCGCCAACGCCTTGGACTTCGTACCCCCTAGGTGGTTGATATAACGCACCGCCGAGACATTGTCCATTTTCAACAAGACGCTGCAGGACTCTCTGTCCTTGGTCCAACACCGGATCGCGAAGGAGCCCGCCATCAATTCCAGGCAATTGATGTGGAGCTGGCCCTCTGTGACAGACCACTTTCCTCCTGCAAAAGTGTCCCCGCAACGAGCCCCCCAGCCCGATTTGCTGGCATCGGACTCTATGACTAAGTCTGGATCGCAACTGAAAATAGCCCTGCCATTCCAGGCCTCCATATGGTCGAGCCACCACCTCATCTCCATGCGGACCTCCTCCGTGAGAGGAACTTGATCCGCATACAGGAGGCCCCTGCGAAGGTGGGAGGCCTTCAGACGTTGAAGCTCTCTGTAGTGGAGCGGCCCCGGGAAGATAGCTTGGATCGACGAGGCCAAGAGACCCACCAGTTGGGCTATCTGCCGCAGCGAGGTAGAGGAGCGAGCCAACATTCTTCTCAGCTCTCTGCGGATTTTGGTAATCTTCCGCGGAGGAAGACTCAGGGTGCGGGCTACCGAATCGATGGTAAACCCCAAAAACGTCACCTGTCTGGAAGGAGTTAGGAGGGACTTTTTGTCGATGATGACAAACCCCAGATTCTGGAGTAGGTCCGTCGTCTCCTTGAGTTGGGTAACTAGACGTAGAGGGCACTGCTCTAGTAGCAAGATGTCGTCCAAATAGATGATGAGACGCAGGCCTTTCGCCCGGAGCGCCTCCACGACTGGTTTGAGAACCTTCGTGAAGCACCACGGTGCTGACGAAAGGCCGAAAGGCAGGGTCGCAAACTCGTAGACCTGGTTCCCCCAGAGAAACTGAAGGAAACGTCTGTGTGGTGGAAAAACGGGTACCGTCAAGTATGCGTCCTTTAAATCCAGGCACACCATCCAATCGTTGGGTTGCAGGAGGTCGCGCAAAAGATGGATACCTTCAATCTTGAAGTGGCGATAAACCAGCCACTGATTGAACTCCATGAAATTTATGACCAGCCGTTGACCGCCGTCCGTTTTGTCTACGAGAAAAATGTTGCTGAGAAATCCCGCTGGGTGCAAGAGAGTGATACAAAAGGGGATGATGGACGGAACGTTTGAGCCAATCAAACACTCACCCCCAGTCAACTGATCTGGGTTTAATCCATCATCATTCTTTAGCTCACTCCACCACCCCAGTTCAGACATGGCCATATGCAAATCAGTCTGACCCTGTGCCTCATGGGAACAGTCCAGCTCGAACTGCCAAGCCATGTCTTCCCTGGACCGGAAACAAGCATCCTAGGACCGGTTTCTGGCATTTCAGCCGTCATCAGCCAGGCTTGCTTGAATCCAGTGGCAAAGTGAGCAAGGGACCCACGTCTGGGCATACCCCCGCCAACTTAGGGCGACCAAAGCGATACAAAAGGGGATGATGGACGGAACGTTTGAGCCAATCAAACACTCACCCCCAGTCAACTGATCTGGGTTTAATCCATCATCATTCTTTAGCTCACTCCACCACCCCAGTTCAGACATGGCCATATGCAAATCAGTCTGACCCTGTGCCTCATGGGAACAGTCCAGCTCGAACTGCCAAGCCATGTCTTCCCTGGACCGGAAACAAGCATCCTAGGACCGGTTTCTGGCATTTCAGCCGTCATCAGCCAGGCTTGCTTGAATCCAGTGGCAAAGTGAGCAAGGGACCCACGTCTGGGCATACCCCCGCCAACTTAGGGCGACCAAAGCGATACAAAAGGGGATGATGGACGGAACGTTTGAGCCAATCAAACACTCACCCCCAGTCAACTGATCTGGGTTTAATCCATCATCATTCTTTAGCTCACTCCACCACCCCAGTTCAGACATGGCCATATGCAAATCAGTCTGACCCTGTGCCTCATGGGAACAGTCCAGCTCGAACTGCCAAGCCATGTCTTCCCTGGACCGGAAACAAGCATCCTAGGACCGGTTTCTGGCATTTCAGCCGTCATCAGCCAGGCTTGCTTGAATCCAGTGGCAAAGTGAGCAAGGGACCCACGTCTGGGCATACCCCCGCCAACTTAGGGCGACCAAAGCGATACAAAAGGGGATGATGGACGGAACGTTTGAGCCAATCAAACACTCACCCCCAGTCAACTGATCTGGGTTTAATCCATCATCATTCTTTAGCTCACTCCACCACCCCAGTTCAGACATGGCCATATGCAAATCAGTCTGACCCTGTGCCTCATGGGAACAGTCCAGCTCGAACTGCCAAGCCATGTCTTCCCTGGACCGGAAACAAGCATCCTAGGACCGGTTTCAAGAGAGTGGGCACTATTGCTCCCTTTCGCAGAAGATCCGCCACCTCTCCGTCGATAAGCGGAATCTTGTCCTGTGCGAAAAACTGCGGTTTGGGACGGATGTCCTGAACGGGGGTTCCGTAAAACTCTATTTGGAAACCCCTTACCGTTTTAGCACCCAAGCGTCTGAAGTAATAGCCCTCCAATTGTGTTCGAAAAACGCCAATCTGCCCCCCACCTTGAGATGTTGAAAAGGAGAAAGACTCGCCTGCTGTGGCCAGTGGTTGGCCTCTTGCTGCTCCTCTGCCTCCCCGGCCTCTGTAGCCTCGACGGGACTGAAAGAATTCCTGCCTGCTGGGGTCCGTGGTTTTCTTGCCACCTCTTTGGGGGCCTTGTGTGTAGAACTTGCCGTCCGAGCGACCCCTGCCACGACCGGCGCTGACAAAAACACGGGGGTGGAAGACTTTCTTTATCGATGTTTGTGCCTTATCAAGGGAAGTGAAAGTTGAAACGAATTTCGTTAGCTCCTTGATAAAGGGATCTCCAAAGAGGCCACCTTGAGCGACGGTGCCCGCCTCCGAAGAGGCCAGATCTCCAAGTTTGGGATCGACTTTCAGGGTGAATGAGCGTCGCCTCTCAGTCGAAAGGGCGCAATTAGCATTCCCCAAAAAAACTATCGCCCGTTGGGCCCAGTTGGAAACACGCTCAGGTGATAAGGGGGTGCCTGCGGCCTTGGCCTCTTCGGCCAACTCAAGTATTTTGGTGAGTGGTCCGGTGAGGTCCAGGAGTTTGTCCTGGCAGGACTTCCAGGATCTATCAATACCCTTCTTCGGGTCCCTAACATGCTTCGGAAGAAAGGTCTCCATCCTGGGGTCGACCTCTGGCGTTGTTGCAACTTTGCCCGGGAGGGACGGGCGAGGAGAGACTGCCCTAAGGCAGGCTCTGACCTCTTTCTCCAAGGGTTTGCGTAACCGTCCAGCCACAAACGCCGAAACCTTCGGGGAGGGGGTCCATTCCGAGGACCGTGGATGAATTAGGTCTTCCGGGACTAACATGTCGGAGGGCTCCTCCGCATCTTTTGAGGCATCTGGAGGGGATACAACAGGGCGCCAGGGTCTAGAGGGGCCTGCTTCATCCGGGGAGTCTCCTGCCGAGTCTTCCTCATCATCTGGAAGGAAGTCCGGGACATCCAGGGCATCCGGAGTAGTATCCTTCTCTACTGGTGGAGGCCTGGACAGAAAAGCCTTTTTTAGGTGCTCAAACACACCCACGTCAGTCGTTGAGGTGCTTTTGCGTTTCTCTGCGCGTTGTGGTCGTTCTGCCTGTATGGCGTAAGCATACTGCATCATGCGGCGTTCAAAAGGACCCATTGCCGCCTCCACCGCTTGTTGGATGGACACATCCACGGCGTCGCAAAACTAGTCATCGAGGGGGATGACTTGCAGGGATTCCTCCTCTGCGTATTCCATCTCCATGTCACTAATTAGGAAGAGTGGCAGGCAAAAACGCTCTACGCGTAAACAGTTGAACCTGCAGGAATGGCAGAAATTTTTGGGCAGTGCTGGTACACTATAGTTTTGGGCCGCAGAGCGGCTGGCAGGAAACTCTGCCTGGGGGCGACTCACCCTTTTGCTTATAGAGGGTGTCAATGAGGTCTGGGCTCGCCCCCCACCACAGCTAAGCAGCGCCTGAATAGAGCCCAAGGCAAAGCGCTTTACCATACAAAATCGCCTCACGGCGACGAGTCTGACCCACGGAGAAGGCGGGTGTCACACTGTGGCCTTAGAAGTATACAGACCCGTTCTTGCGGACGTAAGGGTTCCCAGACCGTTACAAGCTTGTCACAACCGCGCGTCGGATTGAAAAACGCGGGCTGCGCGATTGAACTCGCCGATCCTACCACAGAGAGCGGCACGGATCAGCGAGTTTAACCCTGCGCCACCCCCTGCAAGCCAACGCGTCCTGCAGCCTGTCACAGGGGCCACGAGCGGAGTTTCGGCGGTGCTCCTGCGGCCCCACAAAGGAAATAGCTCAATGAACAATGGGGTAACCCTGTGTCCCTCAGAACCTGGGTAAAGGATTATAAAGGTACAATGGTTCTGTCGGGTATAGGCACAATATTTCTTATAAATACAATGTTTTCATCTAATTCAGTTTACATGGACAGATTATTTCTTAAACAAACTGAATGAAAATACATTAAACAAAGGAACACATAATAAGAGTGAGGTAATCCGGTTGTGTGGGAAATTCAATATTTAATATAAATTACATCATTTATATTAACCCACATTTTATATTGCATTAACAGCTGCCAAAATCGTGATCAAGTGACATAGTGTGATAAGTGACACAATAAGTGCATAGTATATACAAAAATAATTAAAATATATACAAAATGTGAAAGGCCAGAATAGATACAATGACCCTACTACTCTGTATAATTTCAGTGTTTTTCGAGTAGGGACTTGAACTGGACCAAAAGGTAGCGTCGACGTTTCAACCCTATATGTGCGATTTTAAATCATCACAGCGGGTCTTCATCAGGACTGAGATAAGGAAGAAAATGGCAGCCTAACAAGAACCAGAATTATTACTGGTATGGCTCAGGTCAGGGATGATCAAAGGCCCATCTAGTGATCATCAAGGAACTTGTAATGAGTCCTGTGTGACTAGAAATTGTAAAACGCGTCTTAGTTATTCAATGTAGAATAGAAATCCAACAAGCAGTGGAAACTCCTGCCCGGTGATCGCAACCAGTCGACCTGCCGATCACCGGGCAGGAGTTTCCACTGCTTGTTGGATTTCTATTCTACATTGAATAACTAAGACGCGTTTTACAATTGGCTCCGAATTCTGTGCAACAGCAACGTAAATGATTCATATATATATATATATATATATATATATATATATATATATATATATATATATAATTGCAGAACCTGCATTGTGGAGTGGTATTCCTCCCATTTCCCCACTGCAATTGAAACTCATTAATAGGTAGAATCAAGTAACTCCCAAACATAACATTTCTCCTACTTGCCCGACTTAGTGATTCTTTTAATTGGTATTGTAAACGTAAAGGTTCATAGGATGGCATGATAGAACTAAACTGTTCGAAAGGTTGCAGTGTTTCGAAGTCAGATTCTGTTGATAATGCCATAATTTGTTTTTTCAGTATGTATTTCAGGGCCGGATAAGAGAGACTGGTTGATCTTAAAGTGACCAGATTCAGTTCTAGTTCAGCACTTGCTGTATCTAGATATCTGGCTCAGTGAAGATCTCTTGCAATACTCTTTTTAGCGTTCCCCCCGCTTGGCGTGGACTACCTGAGAAATTGCGTTTTACATACTAGGTCTTGTTTTGATAGGCCAAATTACAATCTGATCTGTGCCTGTCTAGTATACTAGGGTAGCTGGAAGATAGGTTTGTAAGTAATGCACTGCATCTTATCCAAGGTGGAATCCATTTTGGCCTGGAAGGCTTGTTGACCATACAAAATAGTTGGAACCAGTTTGACCTTTATTACCCTTATAATGATTTCTCCCGTTGGGCTGTACATCTTCGCATGTAGTCCGCATAACGCAAATGTTAGCTTGCATGCTTTTTTCCATTGATGTTAGATGGTCTAATGGTTTGCTTGTGCCTGGTTTGTTGTAGAGTAGTCAGTCTTGACTCGCCCGATTTTCCAGACCTTCTTTGTTTTATCTTTCCCAAAAACCACTACTTTGGTTTTGCTTGGTTTTGCCTCCAGTTTGTTGTTCTGATTGTATTTGTGGAGCTCCTCCAATGACTAATGTATTCCTATTTATGTTTGATTCAGGCTAACTGTGTATTGAAGTATCTGGATTTTATGCGGTCCTATTGTGGGTGGAATTGATTTTGCTTTTGCTTTTTCCTTCCCTGTGTCAGCAGTATAGAGATTGAACAATTATGGGGCCAGTATGCAGCCTTGTTTGATGTCCATGTTTGTGATTATCTTTTCTGACACCTTGTGTCAATAGCCCAGTTTAACTTGTACCCATGTACCCGAAGAAAGTGTGGTTATTGCTTCCAGAAGTACTTGGAGTATGTTCAAGTCTGCAAGCGTCTTACATAGTATTCGTCCGTCAACTCCATCAAAGGCTGTGGAGTAATCTATGAAACAAGCGTAGATAGCTGACTGGTAGGGGGGGTTTGAGCAGTGGGCCATGTATTAGAGTGAAAAAAGTTATCTTTAGTTGAGGCTTTTTTCTGAACCCAGTCTGGTGATTGGGTATTAACTTTTCTTTTTGGGCCCATTCTTCTAAATTCTTTAGAGGAGTTTTTGCATATGCTTTAGCCTCCACGTCTAATAAGCCTATAAACCTATAATTTGCCAGATCCTTCGTAGTACCTTTCTTATGTTTTGGATGCAATATTGATTCATAGCACAATTGCGGTACCTGTGTGTTTGGAAAGGAGACTTGGAACAGTGGTGTTAAGTACTCAGCCTAGACGTTAGTGTCAGCTTTTAAAAGCGATCCCGGTAAGCTTTGTGTTCTGGCATCTTCATGCATTGTCTCGAGTATGTTTTTAATAGAGTCACGTTGATTTGCTCCTTTATTTGTGTTGCCCTTATTGTACTCTTATAAGGTGTCTTTATGACGGGGAGGCGTCTTTTCTATTGCATATTTGTTTTTTATGTACACTACCCATTTTTAATGCAGTTTTGTTTCCTGTGGGCTGTTTACATAAAACCAACATTTGACCTGGTTGTTACGTCTTAGTAATGCTTGTTATCCGCATCACTGTTCTTCATACTACTTTGCTTTAGCCTCCTTGTCACCATTAATCTCCATTTCTCTTTTTCAGTTGTTGCCTCTCTCCTATACATTTTGCTTGCTTTCCTTTAAGCTATTTTACATGTGATTATAACAAGGTTTTGCTCTCATATGTCCTACACTGAACTTCTCTGTTACAATTCATTATTTCCCCCCTAAGTAATTCATGTACCTAGTTATTTCTTGCTATTTTGTTACAATATCCTTTCGTTTTTCAATTTAAGGAGGGATTTTTCTTTTGTCAACTCCGTTTGCCTGTCTATGAACCGTTCTTTTACTATTTTGCACCATTTTAATCTCTTTGCTAAGCTAGAAGTCTCTGTACTTTGAGGTGCCCACTGTCAGTAAAATATTTCCTCCTTCGTATTTGATTTGGAAGCTGGCAATCAAGGGGCAGTGGTCAGTTTGTATGTTTGTAAGAAGTGCTGGAGTTTATGACCTTTTTTGCGTAAGCCATCAGGATTGGGTGGCATTTGAGCCAGGTTTGTCATGCTAAAGTTGCCTACTAATAGAATCTCTTGTTAGTTGGAAAACTACAAAGAAGTCCTTTTTCAGTGATTCACAAACATTTCCCAGTATGTCTTCTTGAGCCTTTTTGCACACCTTTTCACCATCAAACATTCTCCTTTTGCCGTATTATCCACCCTCTTTCATGACACTATAGTGAGAGGTTTTTGCCTACTGGCCATTTCGGTTAGACACTACATAGGGAGTCCTGGTACATGTACTCTGTTCATACCTGTGCGAGTTAGGACCTGGGCCTGCAGATTTGCTGGTTGCTAGTTCTTTAATCAACTCTCATATATCAGGCACCAACAAAAGCACTTCCAGTGCATCAACCAGTGACCCTAACTTTGCCCTGGTCTAGCACACTCAGAGCCATCAAAAATAATGCAAAATGCAGTCAACATTTATCTGGGACAAACAATGATTTTCTTGGGACCTTTTCTAAATGTGTTTACTTGTATTTGCATTTTTAAACACAGTTTAATTCTCAAGGCAGTTACCAAAGTCGTGCCAGTATATTTGAGACATTGTAGCCATATCTTAACACACATACGTAACCAATGTGAACAATAAATTTGTGAGACTATGCACTAGACTGTGTCACATTATTGAAGAGAGGTGTCATTGGGTCCGCTATTTTGTATGCAAGCCTCATCTTGTTAGATGTCAGGGGGATGCTGGCTTTGTAGTTAGGGATTGTGGAGGGAGCATTTTGGATGTCTTCAAGTATGTGTGTCTCTGAGATACTGTGACTGTCGGCCCTGAGTTGCTTTCAGTCTATTTCCATTCTACTTTTTTTGATCAGCGTTAGGAGTGTCAGACCCCTTTCCGTCACCCTAGTGACGGAAGGGGGTCCGACACTGGTTACAGTCGCTTCACTTTTTTGGTTCAGAGTACGAGACCCTTAAGCTCATTTTCTATGTTTACGATTTCTCTTTTGAGTGTTGCTCTGATCCTGTCGGATGTATTTGAATGCGTTACTCGGATTCACAATCTGAACCAGTACTGTTTGCTTCCCATTCACAATAAATAAAAAATCTGATAGAGACTTCTAGCTGCAGATTTCTTACCTTAGAATTATCCTCCTGAAGGTGGTGTTTCGGCTCCACTTGGAGTGGTCTTCAAGTGGCATGCGTGGTGCCTATATAGGCGCCACACCAGCATGCTGACGTCAATTATTTTCTTTCCATGCTAGTCAGCACAGATCTGGAAAGAGCTATGCCTTAGTCAATTTTTGGCTAACTTTTTTCGACATTTTGTCGAAGTGTTTTGAGTTTTTTTTTTTTTCCTGGTGTGGCAGGAATGTCATCTAAAAAGGCCGGCTTCAAGCCCTGCGATGCCTGACCCCACTTGATGTCAATGACGGACCCGCATCTTGTATGCCTTTGGTGCCTCGAGCGTGACCACGGCCCAAAGGCCTGCTCCGATTTCTGTGCCATGCACCCGAAGGTCTTGATGAAGCGATCCCTCAAGCTCCTGGAGGCTCGATGTGCAACTCCGCGGCGATCAAGATCTTGGTTGAGAGAAAGAGAGCAGCCGCAGAGTTAGAGGAGCTCCTTGCACTGGAAGTCGGCAGGACATTCGGGTAAGTTCTGCCACAAGAAGTCGAAGTGTGCTTCGACTTCACCTAGTTAATCGGCTGACTAAACGAGGGAGCGCCACTCGGGACCTGGCTTCAAGGTTAAGCCAGCGCCTGGGCCGGCACTTCGCCTCCCGAGTTTCCGGGAGCCAGAGCGACCCCGCCCAATTGATAGACTTTTATGAGGCTATGCACCTCATGTTTGAGCTGCCTTTTCCCTCCGCCTTGCCTTCGGGTCCCGCGGGTTCGGGAGGGGCCCCTACTTAATCCCGTTAGCCTGCTAGTCAAGCCCCAGGGATCCACAGATGGATTCGGATCGGCGTTGGTCATGCTATGTCGACCTTCCCCATCAATGGTTTCGAGGCCAATGTTCCCGGTGCCCACCGACTGCGCCTTCCCGATTTACATCCCCAACTCCGACATGGAGCCGGAGGGGCGTCGCCCGACGCCAACTCCGACTGTAGTCATGCCTTCCAGGCCAGAGCCTGAGTCCTATTCTTATGGGCTAGGACTTGGGGAGAAATGGGAGGGGTCACTGGACCCTGAAGAATACCAGCCATATAATACCAACATGGACTGGTGTGAGAATTTGGCAGATGCCAGTGGATTGGCTACCTCTCCAGATACTGGCATGATCTCTCTCCCCAACATGGTTACGGAGGAGAGAGAGCTTCAACCGCAATGGTGGTGAGGAGGGTGGCTGAGGTCCTGTCCCTTAGCTTGCCCTTTGGTGGCTGTCAAGACAAATGTCTTGACGGATGTGCTTCAGCCGGGAGTGTTCCCTTTAGAACCACTTCTCCCATTTAACGAAGCACTTACTGATGTCCTGCTTGGGACTTGGTCCAAGCCCAACACAGGGGCTTCTGTGAACAGGACAATTGCCCGCCGCTACCGCCCCAATCCAGACTACCCCAAATCAAATTCCTCACAGAACACCCTATCCTGGAGAGCTTGGTGGTCCAAGCCTCCACTTTCCATGTTAAATCCTGGCCTGTTTCCAACCATACTGCCGGATCGGAAATCTAAGAGGCTGGACAGCTTAGGCAAGAAAATGTTTTCTTCCACCAGCCTGGCATTGTGGTCTGTGAACACTGCATGCCTTTTGGCCCACTGTTCCCACGCTTTGTGGTAAACAGTTGCCCAGGTGCTGCCAACAGTTCCGGAGGAGGTCTGAGCCCTGCTTTCCTAGGCTGTTGCCAACTGGAGAGATGCAGCGAAGTTCACCATTCGATGTGGACTGGACACCACCGACTCACTGAGCAGAGCAGTTTTGTCAACAGCGGCACTACAGCGCCATGCCTGGTTGAGGACTGCTGGCTTTTCTGGGGATGTCCAATCATCACTTATGGACATGCCCTTTGATGGCTCCTGTCTTTTCGGAGACAAGGAGGATTCTGCACTGGAGCGCGTTAAGGACAGCAGAGCTATGGCCAGGTCCTTGGGCCTTTCCATGGCCCCTCGTCACCCCCAAACTGCCTTTCACTCCTTTCGTGGCCATGGAAGAAACTTCCAGCCATGTCTTTACCCTCCCAGGACACCACAGCGCGCAAGCTTCCCAGCCTCTGCGTGGCAGAGGACGGGGTACCCACAGACCTCGTGGGTCAGGCCAGTCCACCACTCCCCCCCCGGAAGCCGCAGCCTCCAAATCCTTATAGTCTGCCCTCTTACCAACATGGACACCAAGTAGGGGGCAGGACCCGTCATCACCCCCCCCCCCCCCACTGGCAGTGTATAACATCAGCCCGGTTAGTTTTGAAGATCGTCTGAAAGGACTACTCCCTCCCCTTTGAGACTACCCCTTCCTCCGTGCCACCTCCTTATGATAGGCTGACAGAAGATCACCTGTTTCTTCTCCACCAGGAAGTGATGGCTGTCTTGGCCAGAGGAGCCATAGAGAGAATGCAGACACCTGAAGTGGGTCATGGTTGCTATTTCCGCTACATTTTGGTGCCCTATCCTCGACTTGCGCTCTTCCAATTTGTTCCTCAAAATGGAGAAGTTCAAGATGCTCACTCTTGCTCAGGTCCTGTCTGCCCTGGACCCAGGAGACTGGATGGTAGCGTTGGAGTTGCAGGACGCATATTTTAACATCCCCGTCCTGCCTGCCCACAGACGTTCCCTCGGGTTCACAAGCCACAAGCACTTTCAGTTTGCTTTGCTCCCCTTTGGACTTAGCAGCGTTCCTTGGGTTTTCACCAGGGTAATGGCGGTGGTTGCAGCTCATCTGCAGAGATCAGGAGTGCAAGTCCTTCCCTACCTCAACGACTGGGTGTTGAAGGCAGGCTCGCCCCAGGCTGTCGTCTCCCACCTCCAGACTACGACAGACCTCTTACATTCGCTGGAGTTCATTATCAACGTGCTGTCGTCTCCCACCTCCAGGCCACAACAGACCTCTTACATTCGCTGGAGTTCATTATCAACGTGCTTTCGGGTCCCACCTCCAGACTACGACAGACCTCTTACATTCTCTTAAGTTCACTATCAACGTGCAAGAGTCACACCTGACTCCCTCTCAGATGCTCCCTTTCATCTGAGCTGTTCTGGACACAGTGCGGTTTCGGATCTATCCTCCTGAACGGTTAGTCCAGGACATTCAGGCTATGATACCGATGTTTTGGCCTCTATCCTGGATTTCCATGACACACTCTCTCAGGCTGCTGGGACTCATGGCCTCCTGCATCCTGTTTGTGACGCTTGCCGGCTCTGCAGTGGGACCTGAAGTTCCAGTGGGCGCAGCATCAGGAGAACATCTCCAACATGGTCCAGATCTCGGAGGGAACTGCAAAAGATCTGCAGTGGTGGTTAACAAACTGCGATTGAGTCAGCGGCAGACCCCTTTTCCTTCCCCAACCAGATCTGATAGTAGTGACAGATGCATCACTCCTGGGATGGGGTGGCCATCTGGGATAGGTAAAGATCAGAGGCCTCTGGTCTTCGGCAGAATCCGGACTCCACATCAACCTGTTGGTACTCCGGGCGATCCGGCTTGCATTGAAAGCCTTTCTACCCTCCATTGAGGGAAGGGTAGTGCAGGTGTTCACGGACAACACCACTGTCATGTGGTGCTGCAACAAACAGGGCGGCGTGGGGTCGTGGACACTTTTTTCAAGAGGCCCTGCATCTCTGAACAGGGCTGGAACATTAGGGCATTTCCCTGGATGTTCAACACCTGGCAGGCTCTCTGAAAGCCAGAGCGCACTAACTCAGTTGAAGATGCCTCACGAATGACGTCTCCATCCGGAGGTAGTTCAGGGTCTCTTTCACGAGTGGGAGAGCCTTGGTTAGATCTGTTCGCTGCCCCCGAGAACGCACAACGTCAGCATTTCTCTGCACTGGAGTTTACAAGGCGGCTCTCACTTGGAGATGCTTTTCGTGTTGTGTGGAGCTAAGGCCTCCTGTACGCCTTCCTGCCTGTACCACTCTTGCCCAGAGTTCTCAAAAAGATCAGCAACGACTGAGCCCAAGTCATCTTTCTGGCTCCAGACTGGGTACCTAGTGTCTGGTTTCCTGAGCTGTTGAGCATTGCCATCGGTCCTCTGCCCAGGCTGCTCCTTCTGGAGTTTGTTCTCTCGCAGCAGCAGGGGACACTTCTCTACCCGCACTTGTCAACGCTCCGCCTTCGTGCGTGGAGATTGAGTGGCAACTGTTGACATCACTCGACCTTCCTCCAGAAGACTGTAACATAATCTTGGTAGCCAGGCGTCCCTCCACAAAGACGTTTTATGCCTACCGTTGGGGAATATTTGTGGTATGCTGTATAGAAAGACAGATCGATTCCCTTTCTACTCCCCTTTCTCAGATTTTGCTTTTCATCCTTTTCCTTGCCCAGCATGGCTCTGCTCTGGGCACTCTAAAGGGTTATCTCTGCTCTTTCAGCTTTTCTGTGGTTGCCTGAGCAGCCATCCCTCATCAAATCCCCTATTGTAAATAGTTTTCTGAAAGGTTTGCACCATTTGTTTCCACCTTCATCTTTCATTATGCCACAATGGGACATAAATGTTGTCCTCACTTTCCTTGTATGTGCCCCCTTGGAGCCCTTGTACAACTGTCCACTATGACTCCTTACCATCAAGACTGCCTTCCTGGTGGCAATAACATCTGCCCGGAGGGTCAGTGAATTTTAGGCATTGTCATCCAAGCCTCCTTATCTGAACTTCTATCCAGATAAAACTGGTTCTTCATATGAAAGGTTCCTTTTTCCCAATAACCAATTGCTCTCACACCTCTCAAATGTCCTATTTTTAAAAAACAAAACTAGTCAGAAACTGTAAAAAAAAAAGATTACCACCACTTCTCTAGAGAAACATATCATGCCTACTAACAAACAGTCCAGATTAAAGACCTCACTGAAGCAGTCAAGGAATATGCTCACAATTATACATGATAATACATCTCAAGAAAAGAACTTTTGATTCTCTGAACAAATCTTAGAAGCAAAAAAGATATTTAAGAAAAATGGAAGATGAATTGATGAAACATAGGTCTGTTCAGTAACCCTTAAACTGAGGAAACTTATGAAAGAGTACATAGACCTTAATTCAGGAAGCTAAATCCTCGAACATTCAAAAGCAAATATCCTCCTCATTTGACTCATCAAGATCTTTTTTCTAACACGTACTAAAAATTGATCCTTGTATGACTCCTTCCAAGGAAACTATGTGGTCATTTCCTGAATAATTTCATAAATAAAATTCTCCTTATAAGAAGCAGTTACCATCAGCACTTTCACACTTCCACCATTCCACAGAAACATTCGAAAAATTGGAATCCTTCTTGCTTATCCTTCCAAATGACCTAGGAATTCTCATTGGCAAACTCAGATCCACTATTCTCTACATGTCATACCTACTAAAATCATTTGAGTCAACTTTCCCCTAATTTCCAACTGATAGCAAGGTATTGATCAAGCAGCGCTAAGTAAGGCACTGGACATGTCTCTCCTTGCTCAACACTAGCCAGATACCACATCTACTCAAAAGTCCTGGCCTTGAGCTTTCCAATTTAGCAAACATACACCTGGTAACAGATACTTTGGTTAGGAAAAGCCAATGAAAAGACTGTGACTGAGCAACTCATTACATTTATCAACAAGAAGCAACTGTCAACCTTAAAAAATACCTTGACAATAGTCATCACATTCTTGGCAATGGTGACACATGCTTGATGGTCTTCATTGACTTGTCTGCTGCATTTGACACGAGTGACCACAGTCAACTGATCTCTACCATGGAACAATGATCAGAGAAAACGTCCTTAAATGGTAACTCATCAAACACGCAAAAAGTTATGGAGGAATGCTTTCAAATATACTTGCTTGGGGTAACATTCCAACCGATTGTTTTTTTCCCCACCGTGCCGCTTCAAATTAGATTCAACCGTATGCAAATCCACCTTGATCCTGCTCCAATAGGAACAGTCAATCCCTAACTGCCACAACAGGTTAATATTGGTTAGACTTTTTGCAAGCATTCCTCTCATCGCTTTTGTGTGTTTTCTGTAATACCCTCAGTGGCCTAAGGTATGTTCAGACATGAATCCCTTGATCGCTGTGCCACCGGATCCAAACTGTTTTCACTGTCAAGGCTTAATAAGGCAGAAACCGCTCTGGGGTTATTTGTGGTCTATTTTGGAAGGGGCCTCACCTGGCAGTTCGGAATGGGCTGTGTTCCTGAGGAACAGGGTCAATTGCTGATTTGCATAGGTTGGGTTTAGACTAGAGTTGCACAGTGGGAGAAAACAATGGGTTGGATGCTACACCAAGAAATTACCTGTGGTTAAACCTTTTGCAAGCATTCCTCCCATCTCCTTTGTGTACTTAAATGGTTCTAGTCTTTCCTCTCAGGATGGCATCTACTAGTAAAAATTGGAGATTACAGCTCTGCCCTAGCCAGATTCACCTGCGGGGTTCCGCAGCGCTCTATTCTTTGCCAACCATCTTCAATAGCTGCATGGAGCCACTTGGTTTAATAATTTGAGACTTTTGTGTACACTACACCAATATGCTAACGATATTCAGATAAGTCTAAGAACAACAACCATTCACAAATTGGATATCTTGAGGATCTATCTCACCAGAATCCAGTCTTGGATGAAAGACAACTTTCTTTGCTTAGACCCTGACGATACTGAATTTGTTATTCTGTGCTTGCCTGCAGAAAAGCTGGACCCATCTGTCATGATTCTTTTAAACCTGAAGGGCTTTGCTGCAACGCCTGAAATGTTAGATCACCAGATTTACTATTGACTGTGCTCTCTCTTTTATCCCACACGTTAATAAGTTAGTCAAATATGCAAATTTCCATTTGCACATATTTAAGAAAATTAGGCATTGGGGCAGGATGTACAATTTATTGGTCACAAACTACTGGTTGTAAATTAAGACCCATAAATATTTTTAAGAACTGAACTATGTGTTAATAGGTTAGTTCTTAAAAATCTGAATCTGAGTGGTTGAGTATCTGACCCACCTCATAAATATTAATGAAATAGGTTGCAAATTGCGACTCCCTGTAATTTGATGCCATCACAGGGATGGTGGCCTGCAGGGGTCAGCAGACCACCAAACCTGTGATCGCAATCAATAAAGTGAACTTTTCTTTTAATGCTGCCCGCTTTCCTAAGTGAAAGTCGTGTTGCATTTAAAATGAAAAGTTTATATTTTTTTGTTTGAGAAATTACAGTGATCCACTGGACCACAGTCTACTGCCAGACCAACTTTTTTAGCAATCAGAAAGGTCAAGGGGTTCTCAAAGTGCCCCCTCCCTTTTCGTGAGTTGGGGTTACCACCCCAACTTGAGGGTCGGTAACTTTTCAATGGTTTAATACCGCTATTCTGGCCCTTAACCATTGATACATATGAATAGGAATCGCTATTTGAAATGTATGCCTACAACATGCATTTTCCAAATAGCAATTACTTATCCATTACTAAACTCATTTTAGGAGTTGGCAAAGAGTTACTGCCTTCTAAAATGGGTTCAGTACATTGCTAAATGTAGTTTATCGGGTTCAAAGGCCCTGGTTCTGCTTTGTTCATCTGACCGCTAATTCCATGAATTTCTACTAAATTACTTAAGCTAACGAAGTCCTACTAAATTACTTAAGCTAACAGTGCATGCTCTTGTCATCTCGAGTTTATGCCATAGTTGCAGTAGTTCCACTGTCTCGTTTGGCCCTATTTAAAGCAGTCTTTCACCCAGCTGCCAGATTGCTACACAAACCAAAAAAATGACAGCTTCACTCCTATTCTGTAGGACCGCCACTGGCTCCCTCTTCAAGCATCAATCAGTTTCAAGCTCTGTGTCTTAATTTACAAGCCCGTATATACAACAACAGTCAGCTGTACTTAGCTGAATTCTAGACCCTATCATGAGGATCCAGAGGCTTATGAAGCAAGGACCCTCTTTTCCTACAAATCCCCAGATTCAAGTTCTCACTAGCCAGGAAGTAATGCCTTATGGTATGGAACTCACTCCTAGTTTACCAAACCTGTGTCTTTTAACTCAAATCCCACTTGTTAAAAAAATTCCTACCCTAGATATAATCCTTTATTGTTCTCTTCTATAACAATTCAAGCTACCTAGTTGTGTACATGAATTAACAATAATCAACTTGGTTCAGTCTTCGGGTTCCAATCTGTTCTTCATTTTCACCTATATCAATGTATCCCTAACTGTTATTTCACCGTTGCATGTAAAGTGCCAACATACCTCTCCTGGTTGTGCTATATACATAGTTAAATACGTTTAGTAATTAAACCTTACATCTCTTCCATTCTAATAATATGCTCCCAGTGGAGTCCTTGTAGTCTTCAAAGCAGTGTTTAATGTGTTCCGCAATGCTGCCTTTGAAAGCACCTCCACGTAGTGCAGCCATTTGTAGTCTCCACATGGGGATAGGAGTGGCCTTTCATCCCCATATTTGGTTCCTCGAACTTAAATCCACGGTTAGACTTTAGACACTAAGAAGCAGGCAATTGTTGGCCCATTTGTCCGTTTTTTGCGCTTTTTAAACTTGTGGAATATGTAATAATGAATGAAATTCAGTTCTTCCTGGAAACTAACAAACTTGACTCCGCAGTGGCCACTTCTCTGCTTAAAAAAATCAATTTCACCTCAAGGGACGTCGACAACTATTGCTCAATTAACCAGCTCTGTTTAAACTTGAAGACACGTTTGTTGCAAAACAATTTTCATTTTCTGATGAAAGTTGGAGTTCTGGATGCCAGGAAGCTTAGCTTTCTCTCTGCAAGGGGCACAACAGCTGCTTTGATTACTGTGAGTGACACGATCAGCATAAAGGCGATGAAACTGTGGAACAGATTAATTAATAACCTGCTATTGCAGGGTCACCACTTCGCCACGGGTTCTTAACAAGTAAGGAGGAATCGACACTGGAGCGAAGTCAAACCATAGGTCATTTATTAAGCATTCATGAATGGGTCTCCATCCGACAAGTACCATCAAGATACCCAAGGAGAGAGCACACTGAACGATGGTTACATGGGTTTTTATAGCAAGAGATTACAAACAAGGGACGCCCAGAGGTAAATAGAGCTTTGGGAAAAACACACAAATGAGGTAAGGCAAGAATCGACAGCCTCTGTGTCTTGTGCAATTGCTACGTCCTAAGACTGAACAACAAGAGATGTTATCTGAGTAGACTTTACTTGTGGATTAACCATTGCCTGAAAACCCTCGAGCAGATTGCTAGCTGTTCTTTTGCGCTGACTCTGCATGTTTACACAGCCTACAATGTCTCAACCTAAATCCTTTACTCATGTTTATACAGATGCGGTGTTAAGGATAGAACCAGGCTAAAAGTAGGGCAGGGGTGAAAATGGATGAAGCACAGGTTAATTAAAAAACGAAAGAATCAGATTTTACATTTCCACAGTCCTTCCTTTTCAGCGGTGCTGAATCCATTCTAAGAGGTACATGTATTAATCGTGTACATTAATATTCATAAATTCGTGAATTTCAGTATGCATCATCATTTCTCTAGTCAATTCATGAATATTGACTGGGGAAGGTTTAATACTACTACAAATATTTATGCAGGTGGTGCATATCATAGGGGCACATTGAATGCAGCAGCAGCAAGTTAGAAAGATGGCTCTTATAATTACTATTCCCATCAATATTTTCCAGCCCAAAGTAGAAAACATACCCCAAAACCATTCTGACCAAGTCCATGTTCCTTTTTCCTGGTGTATTTCTGCAGCTATTTGGTGAAGCTTTTGTGTGGCTCAATTAATATTAAGGGTGTTTTATGTAAATATTGAACAAATGTATTGTGCTTATATATTTGGCAGTGTGAATCCTCAAAAGAGGACTAGGTGAAGTGATAATGTTCAGATGCGGTAGGAGTAGGGGGCACTAGGCTATGAATAGGGTAATATGTTTCAAGCCTCCAAAATAGACCCAAAAATCCCAATACTAACAATAGAAAACATACAAATATCCTATTTTTCTCCTTTTAATCAAAAACTGTCAGCTTTTAGCGGGGGCATTCGAGGCAAGTACTTCTATTCCTTCTAATAGGTCAAAAAGACACCTTCCTAAAGAGCCTTAATAGCAGATCGACAACTCTACCCATTTCAACCTAATCTATATACAAATACCTATTTCAGAAGAACACCTAACACTATTCCCTATACTGATCTTTTATATTCAACCTGTATGTTTCTTAACCTTCCTTCCTCTTACTGTAGTATTTTTTGTTTGATTGCCAAGGTAACAAAGAGTAGCGTAACGATCAGCCAGAAACAGAGCAATGTAATCTCAATCCTCCCAAAAATTGCCTCACTACACTATCAGAGAGCATTAAGTCCCAAGTGTCTTTTGCTTCAAAGCATCACTGGCAAACTTATGTACCGGTCCGGACGTTGGCGGTCTTGACCACCGGCATGGGTTGCTACCTCTCCAGAGATAGTTTCTGCAAACAAAGTCTATAGTTCTTTTCGGCACTTGGCCGCATTTCGTATCAGGGCTGAACAATGTCAGGATGTTCAAACAGAATCTGTTCATCTGGGTCAGGCATGATGGCAGCAAGTTGTTGTTCCAATCACACCACTTCAACATGTTTCAAAAAGATCACCATCCCCAAAAGGCACTTGCTGAGAGATCTGATCATATCAAAATCCGGTATTCCTCTTCTTATCCACTGATCATATGGCAAAGGGAGTGGTGCTTGCTTTCTCCACATCACTGGCATGGATCCAGTGTCTGTGCCCTGTGCACTTAACAGCAGTCTGAGTGGTGAAGAGAACTTGCACTGACCTCTGAATCTGTTGGGTAAAGACGCAGTCTCTAGGCCTCAGCTTGTGACCTGGACCTTTAAGACTGGGAGAGAGAATGGCCTTCACCTGTGAATGGATCAAATGCAAATCTTTAGTCAACACAGTAATCAACAAGAGAGGTAAATTCAATATCAGATTGTCCTTGATCTTAGTACACCCTATACATTTGCTGGCCTCCCCATAACCACCTCAACTGGTTGCAAGACCTCGAAGGGCAGATCTGGGGGTGCAAAATATCCTGTTGAAACGGGGTACCTTTTCCTGTGCTAGAAGTATGGCACATCATGCACCTCTTGACATAGAACTTTGCCACCCTGGGAATCAGATTATTGAACCATACATGATCTGACGTGGCCACTATTCCTTTAGCACTGATGTGGGCTGAACTGTGGGCCATGGTAACAATAGCATTCACATAACAATTTGGAAGCATTCATCTTTGCTTTCCTGACAGATCTATCCAACATCCTGTCGCATCCTGACGCCCATATCTTTTACACTGTTCCTTCTCTTCCTCCGTAGCTTCTTCCTGTACTTCCCTAATGCAATCTAGAGTCTGATTAAACATAGGCACTTCTGGTGTCCATCTAGCTGTCCCTACAACATACATTAAACTATACTCTAAATAGGCTGTTCGTTTAGCTGTTTCATTGGCAAACGTATTTCCCTGTATTACCTCATCTATAATTTTCTTGTGGACAAAACATTTAACAATAGCAACTCTTTTTGGTAACATCAAGGTAGCCAGTATCTTTACTATTCATTCCCCATACTGTATCTCATCACCATGCAAAGTCAAAAAAGTCCCTCTTTTTTTAGAGTCGTCCGAATGAGTGGGCAACTCCAAAGGCATATACATTGATATTTACAGTCAAATGTTTACTTAATTCACAGGCTCTAGTCAAAGCTGTCAGCTCCACAGATTGCACTGACATTTGTTGTATTTCACATAACTCAACCACAGATTTCAAGGGAGTAACTGTATAGGCCGCTGTACTAGAGCCATCAGGTAGTTTGTAACATGAACCATCCACGGACAGTTCCCCTTGTGGGTCAGATATAGGGGTATCTGTCAGGTCTACCCGTCCCTTAGTCTCCTTCTCAGTAATAAATATGCAATCATGCTTCTCATCTTGTTGGGACTCAGAAAGGGGCAGTACAGTGGCTGGATTCAAAATGTTACAACATTTCAGAGTGATGTTTGGAGCAAAAAGTGTCAATTCATACCCTGTTAATATCGCACTGGTCAGGTGCTGGGTCTGAATTATTATTATTTTTTTAGATATCCACTAAATGTGGTACCATAACTGTCAAATTGTGACCTTAAATATACATTTCAAATTGCTTTATCGCAGTGGGGTCCAATGTGGAGGAGAAATATGCGCATGACCAATTCCTTCCTACATGGGACCGTGCCAAGCTACAACCATCTTTTGCATGCACAAATTTGTAATCAGGTTTTACCTAAAGCAGGAGCATTACATAAAGCATTTTTCAATTGCAAAAAGATAGCTTCACACTGATTAGTCCAAGGAAGCGGCATGCATACGTGCTTTAATGTTA
This sequence comes from Calotriton arnoldi, assembly GCA_963921515.1. Lineage (NCBI taxonomy): Eukaryota > Metazoa > Chordata > Amphibia > Caudata > Salamandridae > Calotriton > Calotriton arnoldi. The sequence goes on along the minus strand of CAWUFW010006501.1, from coordinate 223,223 downwards.
AAGCAAGCAGGGGTTTTGCAATTAGTGAAAAATGTGGTAATAAACGCACAGATATTAGATTGAGTCAGTGGTTTCTGCATGTTCTGCACCAATTATATCCTATGTTGGTGTAGCGTCTTACCCCCCTTTGACAGGAGGAGACCAAAATAGGTAACCTTCTGTTGACAATACTGTAATTGGAAAAAAAAGATACTTAGCCTCCTTGGGACAAAGTGATGCAATAATTTCACTGTAGTCTGTTTGCAACCTTCTGCTGCATTGCTATGTCTCCAATGAGTGGCTCGTGAGCTACCAATAGATTACCAGGTACCTGTGAGTAGCTCTCCTATGTACAGTCCAACCTGTATTTTAAAAATAAAACTCATGCATTCAAGACATTTCTTTTGTATTTTCACAACTCATAAACTGATGTCTACAGAAAAATGGTTGACATTTTGAAAATGTACCAGCTATTACTTCAGTTGGAGATATTTATTACTCATAATTATACCTTGGCGCAAGGGAGTATTGCAGCTATTGTTTGTATCTAGTACCCATGTAATATTTCAGTTCGAATTGTCAAAGCCTTTTTTTTTTTTACTGCTGAAAACCCTGGCTAATGCACTAATGTGATCACTACTGATACTCTTGGATGAGGTGGTCACTTTTTCATCACTGGTGACTTATGTTACAGAAAATGTTGGAGACCCTTGTACTAACATTCAGTTGTTGTGAAATAAAGCTTTGAACGGGGATGCCAAAAAATCCTACGGGTGTATTAACTTTACCTGAGAAACAACAGGATATTGAGGGACTACTATCCTGTTACTTTCTCTCAAATCAATTATAAATCAATAAACTTTTATCCTGTATTCCATCCCTTCTTTTAAGGACAGGAAGAATAGGGCTATTATATACATTAGAGGAAACTTCCTCAAAGCGAGTAAAGAAATCAGGGACAGACTCGCCCTGTCTTTGCTTACAAGCAGTAAGCAGTGTCCAATATATTTTCCGTTCCAGAATTATCGTCTTTATATAAGTTGGTATGTTGCCAGAGAGGTCCAATATGAGCTGATTGGGTTTTTGTTTTTACCAGGCTTCCTATCAGTTTTAGCTGCTATTATGGCAGCCCAGTCTCCTCCCAAATCAACAGCATGATCCTGTTTCCGGGTAAGTCGCCACATATCTGGTGGCAGGATCATACCAAAGAAAAAAACATATCAATATCTGCTAAAGTCATGATTCAGGAATCAATGGCTGCCTGTACATCATCATAAAATCCTCTAGGATTTTTCCGTAAGTCTGGTAAAGAGGCTTTTAGAGTGAGTACATCTGTCCTTTTCCAGGGCGTATACATCCAATTATACAGAAAATGGGCTCTAGCATCAGCGCTATTTGGGTCATCATTGTCTGCATTCCCTCTTCCAGGAATGAACTGTGGCACAGCTTCCCTTATAGGTCTTATTCGGGGAGAGGAAGAGAGTTTATTACGGTATCCAATTATCGTTGCTATGGCAGTCTTAATTCTATTTACAGGGAAGGCCCCTATCTGACACTGTCGATTAATAGCTCTAACATCATCTGGGCCATTTTATCCTGTAGTCATCTCCCATTGAACCATAAGTTGATGAGAAAGCTTATTCATCAGACAAAGAAGTTCACCCTCTGAAAAATCCTATATCTGATCTATTTTTTCTTCTACTTCCATTTCTAAATCACTCAACCAATTTAATACCATCAACCTTATCGCGTCCTGACGAAACTGAGGTACAGTAGAAGGAAGAATTCGAGGGGTGGAGACAGATGCAGGAAGTACGGGATCATCAGTCATTTCAGGTGCAGTGGCCTGGGATGGGGGTGCAGTGGCCTGAGATGGAGGCGCAGTGGCTTGGGATGGGGGAGGTAAGGGATGTACCGGTACTGGTTGGGAAATAGGAAGCTGGGCAACCGCGGGCAAAAGAGGTGGGGCCGGAGGTACAAGGGGGGTGACATTTGGTGGTCCTGGGGGAAGAGGTGTTAAGGGTACATATGGGGGCGGGGGTCGTTTGATCAGTAATCCATCAATATCTGAATCCACATCTTCTTGGTGGACCTGAAGTGCTACTGTTGGTCTAACTATATATTCCTTAGATATTAATAATCTATGCTCTCTATCTAAACATTCCTTTTTCTCCTGAACTTTCTTATCCTTCAATTCCTTATACTTCTGATACTCTGTCTTCCTTTCCTGTTTCCTTTGTACCTTCTCTGCCTTGAGCTGCCGCGCCTTCACTTCTTTCCTCCACATACGCAAACTGTCAAACATAGCTGGCCTAACTTTCTTTTTTTTTTTTTTTTAAAGAATTGTTTCTCTAGATACTAGAGTTTGTGAAGGTCCATGGTTCCCTCTAGTGGCCATTGCAACTGGGGATCCCCTTTTGTATATTTGTTCCACAATGCATTATACATGATGGGACAAATACCATATTTGATGTACATCTCAAAATTCGGCGTACCTTCTGGTGGCGCCAGCTGACTTGCTTCCAAAATGCTCTGCTTATCGCAGCAGCAACAACAAAACTTCCAAAGCGTACTAAGTACAGGCATGTTATATAAGATATAAAAAACTTATAAACAGAGAGAAATAAAAAATATTCTCACATTACCTGTAAGGAAAAAATGTTTAGTCAAAATAGCAAGCCTCAAAACAGATTCCAAATACCAAATCAAAACAGATTCCAAATACCAAGTCAAAACAGATTCCAAATACCAAGACAACTTCTAACCGAATGAACCAGTTCAATACAGATTTACCTTATGTGTAGTCTTCAACTCCCACCTGTCGATCCTCCCTGATCCAAAAAAAATGACCGTCCGAAGGCCCCAGTCAAGGCCAGCAGCCGCCAGGAAGATCGGAGTCGGAGAGCTGAAAAATCAACTTGGACCATGAGCAACACTAGTCTCTTCAGGTGGGGCGCCCCTCAGTGAAGTTCATCTTACCGACCCGATCTCCTCTCCTGGTCCTACTGCAAGCCCTTGATGGGGACCCACATTCGGGCGCCAATTTGTGGAACAGATTAATTAATAACCTGCTGGTGCAGGGTCACCACTTCGCCACGGGTTCTTAACAAGTAAGGAGGAATCGACACTGGAGCGAAGTCAAACCATAGGTCATTTATTAAGCATTCATGAATGAATGGGTCTCCATCCAACAAGTACCATCAAGATACCCAAGGAGAGAGCACACTGAACGATGGTTACATGGGTTTTTATAGCAAGAGATTACAAACAAGGGACGCCCAGAGGTAAATAGAGCTTTGGGAAAAACACACAAATGAGGTAAGGCAAGAATCGACAGCCTCGGTGTCTTGTGCAATTGCTACGTCCTAAGACTGAACAACAAGAGATGTTATCTGAGTAGACTTTACTTGTGGATTAACCATTGCCTGAAAACCCTCGAGCAGATTGCTAGCTGTTATTTTGCGCTGACTCTGCATGTTTACACAGCCTACAATGTCCCAACCTAAATCCTTTACTCATGTTTATACAGATGCGGTGTTAAGGATAGAACCAGGCTGAAAGTAGGGCAGGGGTGAAAATGGATGAAGCACAGCTTAATTAAAAAACGAAAGAATCAAATTTTACATTTCCACAAAACAGGGCTGATCATATTAGATTTTTCTGCTGTGTTCAATACTGTCACCGCGTGGTCTAACATACATCAGCATCTCGTAAACAATTCTGAAGCTTGCCCTTCAACAAGGAGGTAACCCACCTCAAACTCTGTCTTTCCTTTCACCTTGAATAGCAAGGCTGTTGAGCAGAACGCTCCCCAGGCCTTCTCAGAACCCTTACATTTTTAGGGGTATATGAGGCAACAGTGGTTAGAGGCTTTGTGTATTTATTCTTTCCTGTGTAGACTATCAGCCCGGACCTGTCCAGTTGGGTATGCAGCCTCCAAGTTTCCTTTCCTTTTCAAAGAGTGCTGGCTATGCAACATTGGGTGAGACTCCACTTTCTCAGGCTGAATGCTAATAAAACTGAATTTCTCCTGAACGGGAAGGTCATAAATCATTTGGACGAATCACTGTTGCCTTCAGCTCTCAGCCCACCAAGGTTACATTCCTGGGAGCAACTCTGGACTAAGACTTCAACAGCACTTACTAAGGAATGCTTTGCCTTCCCTCCCTCAGCAACCTTTTGCCAAGGTGGTAGCATCTTGGATTTTATCACGGGTAGATTACTTGAGCAGTTTACTTGTGTGTCTGGCTCTTGTGCCCTAATACAGTGTGTTTTGAACTGGGCAGTCCTGATCGTGTTGTGGCTCTAGTAATTTGACTAGGAGAGCTTTTTATTGGCTCCTGTGCCATTTGAACGTTTGATTTTAAGAGTCTGTGCTTGGTTTACAGACCCTCCTACAGACAAGGTCTTAATTGTCTATCAGACCTCTTTGCTGATAGTAACACAGCAAGACCAATAAAGTTGAGTTCCGAGTTTTCTTTATTGCCCCCGAGCCAAGTGAGCTACTTGCTGGGCTAGTGCTTTCAGCTTCTTAGGATCCAAGTTAGGGGATGATTTGCTTAAGCGTCCTCTTCAAATCCATAACCATTTGGCATTATAGAGAGTCATGAAAACCTTTTTGCTGTCTCTGTAGTGGACTGAGTATGTTGGTCAGTTACCACTGCCACTCTTATAATCATTTGTTTGAGCTCCTTCTCTCAATTAAGTTTTGCTCTGATTGCATGCCGGAGCAAAGGTATAACATTCTAGGTGAGTGTGTTTCCTCACATTGGAAAGAATAGGAAATGAGGACCATCGTGCCTCACCTCTTTTTGCATTGTAGCCCCTCCCTTCTTCCACCATCTCTGCGCTCTTTTCGAGCCCCATGTTTCAGCATGGAGCAGGGTAAATGGGTTATTTTCGAAGCCTAATGCCTCTGCCATACCATACGCGGGGAGCCCCTTTTAAAGACCCCAACAAAGGGAATTCCCATGCACTGTAAGCCAAAAGTTCAAAGCGGTTATTTGATCACAAACACTCCGATTCGGAGTTTGCGACTGAAACCTTGCTTTTAGCAATGTGCTAAACTCATTTTATGGTTCGTAACTTTTTTCCGACTCCTAAAATAGGTTTAGAAATGAATAAGGAATCGCTATTAGAAGGCGCATGTTGTAGCGCCCCTTCCAAATAGCTATCTTCCAAATAGCTATTACTATCCATATGTATCAATGGTTCTGAAAGAGACACGTTAGTGACAGATTCCTTACCTTAGATTGTCCCCAGGCGTCAGGCTGGATCCGGAAAGTTTTGTGTAGCAGTACCCCTGCGCGTCGGTAGGTGGCATCGTGCGGCTCCGCGTCCGTCGTCGGCGTCGTGATCGCCGGGATGACGTCGCGGCCAGTACTTAGACGCTGCCCATGCGCGCTGGCGTCAGTTCTTTCTTTTTCCACGCCAGTAAGCGCAGATCCGGATTGAGCAGTGCCCCAGTCATTTTTTGACTGAGTATTTTTTTAGACTTTTTGTCCAAGTTTTTCGAGTCGTTTCGACTCCAAGGTGTCAGTAGGGATGCCCGGCTTCAAGCCATGCGAGATCTGTAATCGCATGATGTCGATTACAGATCCGCACCGAGAGTGTCTCTTCTGCCTGGGGCGCGGCCACGACCCCCAGTCGTGCCCCGAGTGTCGGTCCCTCGCCCCGAAGGCTTTGCGAGAGCAGTCTCGAAAGCTTCTCGAGGCCCGGCACTCGGCTCCGCGCCGCTCGAGGTCCCGGGAGAGGTCGAGGGGCCGGTCGCGGAGCCGTCGTCATTCGTCGGGGTCGAAGTCTTCGTCCTCAGGTAAGGCGAAGCACAAGAGGTCTAAGAAGCGTCGCTCTAAGACCTCCCCTCGCCGGTCTCACGATCCGGCCGAGGGTTCAGATGGTACCGCCCCCGCGGCTCCGGGGGTACCCGCGCAGCCGACGCCGGCCTACCCGCCTGTTCCGGGTCCGACGTCGACTCCGGCCGAGATACAGGACTTCCTGTCGGCCATGGCTCGCATCTTCGGGCCTAAGGGTTACCCCGGTGCGCCTTCGGGCCCCGTAGGCCCCAGTGGGAGTCCTTCCTCGGCCCCACCGGCAGCTCCGGCCCCGGTGTCTCCGGCGGCTCCGGCCCCGGCGCCCTCAGGACCCCCTCGGATCCAGGCCTGGATCCCGGTCAACGCCGGTTGACCTAACAACACCTCCACCGGCGCCGACCTCACCGGTACCGTTCACGGCGCCGTCCGAGGCCCCGGGCGGCGCCGTCCCCAGGTTCTCCCCGGCACCGGACATGGAGCCGGATCGACGTCGCTCGACGCCGATTGCGACGCCGATGGGACCTTTCTTCCCTCATGTCCCTCCTCCATACTTTTCACCTGTTTTGGAGGACGAGGAGGACTGGGAGGGGTCGGAAGACCTTCTCACAGCTCAATGTGAGCCTTATCAGGACTGGGCTGAGGAACTGGGTGATGCCAGTGGTCTGGACACCTCTCCTGACCTTGGCATGCTGTCTCCTCCTTCCGTGGCTACGGAGGAGGGAGCAAGTTATGCAACGGTGTTGCGTAGGGCGGACGAGGCCTTGCGCCTCGAGCTCCCTACGGTGGCTGTCAGGACTAACCTCCTGACGGAAGTGCTTCAGCCGGTGGCTACCTCTTCGCAGCCACTGCTGCCGTTTAACGACGCACTTTCGGACGTTCTTTTGGGCACCTGGTCCAGGCCCACCACAGGGTCTCCTGTGGACAGGAACGTAGCCCGACGCCATCGCCCGGCCCCGGGTGACCCTCTGTTCCTCTCCCAACACCCCACCCCGAGAGCTTGGTTGTCCAAGCCTCTACCTCTCAGAGCGCCTTCCCTACGGCTCCGCCGGATAGGGAATCCAAAAAACTGGACCAATTTGGGAAGAAGGTTTTTTCTTCCTCCAGTGCTGGTTTGCGGTCCGTGAACACCGCTTGCCTTTTGGGCCGTTACTCCCACTCTCTGTGGGATTCGGTGGCGCAGGTGCTGCCCAAGTGTCCTGAGGAGGTCCAGGCACTTCTCTCCCGTGCTATTGCAGACGGGAGAGATGCAACGAAGTTCACTATCCGATGTGGCCTAGATACCGCTGACTCGCTAGGCAGATCGCTTGCTACGACAGTGGCGCTGCGCCGTCACGCCTGGCTGAGGACCACTGGTTTCTCGGGCGATGTCCAAAACACCCTTATGGACATGCTCTTTGATGGTATCCGCCTTTTTGGCAATAAGGCAGACAGCGCGCTGGAGCGCTTTAAGGACTCGCGGGCTACGGCCAAGTCCTTGGGCCTCTCCGCCTCGCGCCCTCCGCAGCAGTCTGCTTTTCGCCCCTTTCGTGGCCACGGAAGGGGCACCCAGTCGCGTCCACTGCCCAGCCACCGGCCCGCGCAGCAAGCGCCTTCGCGTGGCCGAGGACGTGGCTCCCGCAGAGGCGGGTCGGGTAACCAGCGAGCGGGTCAGGCTACCACCTCCGCCCCGTCCGCGGCCTCCAAACCCTCCTAGTCCATCCTTTCCACTCCACAGCACGCCAGTGGGGGGCAGGGTCTGCCATCACCTTCCCCACTGGCGCACCATCACATCGGACAGGTGGGTTTTGGACATTGTCCGAAGGGGCTACTCCCTCCCCTTCGAGACTACCCCCCCAGCCATGCCACCTCAGCACCACCGCATGTCGGGGGACCATTTGGTACTTCTTCGACAGGAAGTTGCGGCCCTCTTGGCCAAGGGGGCCATTGAGCGCGTTCCCACTACTTTCTGGTGCCCAAAAAGGCCAAGGAGGACATGCGTCCTATCTTAGACCTCCGGAACGTCAATCGCTTCCTCCGGAAGGAGAAGTTCAAGATGCTCACCCTAGCTCAGGTCTTGACTGCCCTTGACCCTGGAGACTGGATGGTAGCGTTGGACTTGCAGGACGCATATTTTCACATCCCCGTCCTGCCGGCCCACCGGCGTTACCTGCGGTTCACGGTAGGCCTCGAGCACTTTCAGTTCACCGTGCTTCCCTTTGGCCTTACCAGCGCCCATCGGGTGTTCATGAAGGTGATTGCGGTGGTCGCAGCTCATCTGCGCCGGGCAGGGGTTCCAGTCTTCCCCTACCTCGACGACTGGTTGCTGAAGGCGGGCTCGTCCCAGGCAGTCGTCTCCCACCTCCAGACTACGGCCGAACTCCTGTACTCGCTGGGGTTCTCCATCAATGTGCCGAAGTCGCACCTGGTTCCTTCTCCACAGCTCCTTTTCATCTGAGCAGTTCTGGACACAACGCAGTTTCGGGCCTATCCTCCCGAACGGCGAGTCCAGGATATTCAGGCTATGATTCCGATCTTTCAGCCTCTATCCTGGGTTTCGGTACGGATGACCCTGAGGCTGCTGGGCCTCATGGCCTCCTGCATCCTGCTGGTCGATCATGCCAGATGGCATATGCGGGCTCTGCAGTGGGACCTGAAGTTCCAGTGGGCGCTGCATCAGGGGAACCTGTCCGATTACGTCCCGATCTCGGAGGGAACTGCACGACAGTTGCAGTGGTGGCTCTCGAACCGGCAATGGGTCACGGGCAGATCCCTCTCCCTTCCCCAGCCAGAGCACACAGTTGTGACGGATGCGTCCCTTCTGGGATGGGGCGGTCACATGGGAGAGGCGGAGATCAGAGGCCTCTGGTCTCCGGCGGAGTCCCGGCTCCATATCAACATTCTGGAGCTCCGGGCGATCCGACTTGCACTGAAGGCATTCCTTCCCTCTGTCAAAGGGAAGGTAGTGCAGGTGTTCACAGACAACACCACCGCCATGTGGTACTGCAACAAACAAGGCGGGGTGGGGTCGTGGACCCTATGTCAGGAGGCTCTGCGTCTCTGGACATGGCTGGAACATCAGGGCATATTCCTGATGGTTCAACACCTGGCAGGTTCCCTGAACGCCAGGGCGGACGAACTCAGCTGCAGGTGCATGATGGATCACGAATGGCGTCTTCACTCGGAGGTGGCGCAAGGACTCTTTCTACAGTGGGGAGAGCCTTGGTTAGATCTATTCGCCACCGAAGAGAACGCGCAATGTCAGCAATTCTGCGCGTTGGAATTTCCAAGGCGGCACTCGCTCGGCGACGCTTTTTGTCGCGAGTGGAGTTGCGGTCTGTTGTACGCTTTTCCACCTATACCACTTCTGCCCAGAGTGTTGAAGAAGATTCGGCGCAACCGGGCCCAAGTCATTTTTGTGGGTCCGGACTGGGCTCGAAGAGTTTGGTATCCCGAGCTACTCAGTATGAGCATCGATCCCCCGATCCGTCTGCCTCTTCGGGAGGATCTTCTGTTGCAGCAGCAGGGGACGGTCCTCCACCCGAACCTGTCCAGTCTCCACCTCCTTGCATGGAGATTGAGCGGCGGCAGTTGATTCCTTTCGACTTGCCTCCCGAAGTTTATGATGTGATTCTGGCAGCCAAGCGTCCCTCCACTAAGGTGGTATACGCCTGCAGGTGGAACAAGTTTGTGGCATGGTGCACAGCAAAGGCTGTGAATCCCCTTTATGCCCCTCTTTCTGAGGTTCTTCTGTTCCTTCTTTCTCAGGCCCAACAGGGTTCTGCCCTGGGTACCATCAAGGGCTATCTTTGTGCAATCTCTGCCTTCCTCAGGCTTCCTGATCAGCCCTCCCTTTTCAGTCCCCTGTTGTTAACAGGTTTCTTAAAGGCATTACACACCTCTTCCCTCCTGTTCCGTTTGTGATGCCTCAGTGGGACTTGAACTTGGTTCTTACCTTTTTAATGTGCGCTCCCTTTGAGCCTCTCCATAACTCTCCTCTTCGTCTTCTCACTCTGAAGACAGCCTTTCTGGTGGCTATCACCTCCGCTCGTCCGGGTGAGTGAGCTCCAGGCTCTTTCTTGCAAACCCCCCTTTCTGTCTGTCCATCCAGACAAGGTTGTTCTTAGGACGCGTCCGTCCTTCTTGCCAAAGGTGGTTACTGCCTTCCACATTGGGCAGACCATCACTTTGCCCACCTTCTTTCCGCCTTCCGCATCCTTTCAGAGAGGAAGAGAGGCTCCACCGTCTGGACCCAAAACGTGCGATTTCTTTCTATCTGAACCGCACACAACAGTTCCGGGTGGATGACCAGCTCTTTGTTGGCTACGTGGGCGCCAAAAAAGGTCGGGCGGTACACAAGCGGACCATATCCCGCTGGGTTGTCTTGTGTATCAAAGCCTGCTATTCTTTGGCTAAGAAGGAGCCCCCTGTTGGGCTACGTGCCCATTCCACCAAGCAACAGGCGCCACCACGGCTTTGGGACGTGGTGTCCCATTGCAGGCCATTTGTCAGGCAGCTACGTGGGCCTCGCTGCACACATTTACCAAGCATTACTGCCTTGACAGCCAAGTCCGGAGAGACGGCTTCTTTGGCCGTTCTGTTCTCCGAGACTTCCTCGTCTGATCTTTGTTCGCAGACCCTCCACCGGGGTTGGTATTGCTGGGGTATCTATTCTAAGGTAAGGAATCTGTCACTAACGTGTCTCTTTCAGATGCACAAGTTACTAACTTGTGTAACGATATATCTGTAAGAGACAGTAGTTAGTGACAGATTCCTTACCGCCCCACCCATCCTCCCCGTTCTGCTAACTGATTTCTAGGGTTAAGGTCATCCCTTTCAGGGCCCTAGTTTTCAGACACCAGTGTCAGTTTCTTGCATGGCTCTGCGTTTCTGGCGCGGAAAGTCGTGTACAGAACTGACGCCAGCGCGCATGGGCGGCGTCTAAGTACTGGCCGCGACGTCATCCCGACGATCACGACGACGGACACGGAGCCGCACGACGCCGCCTACCGACGCGCAGGGGTACTGCTACGCAAAACTTTCCAGATCCAGCCTGCCGCCTGGGGATATTCTAAGGTAAGGAATCTGTCACTAACTACTGTCTCTTACAGATATATCGTTACACAAGTTAGTAACTTGTGCTTTAGGACCGGAATAGCAGTCGTAAACCATTGAAAAATTACTGACCTGCAAGTGGGATGGTAAACCATTCTTAAAAGGCAATGGGTGCCTCAGAGACCGCTTTCACTTTGTAAATGTTAAAAAATAAAAATGTTTGAGAGTAGTACATTTTTAGGTCTCGCGCCTAGCGTTGCAGTGCATAGCACTGTTCGCGCAGCGCAAGACTTCTTGTAGGGGCTTCAGAAAGCTGACCAGACGCTCGTGCGTCATGGCCTTTTCTGTGCGGTTACCCGCATGGCCGGCATCTGTTTCCAATTATCGTGCCCAGATGCGGGCGCGATAATTGGAAACACATGGCGGCCTTGCGGGTAATCGCAAGCAAAAGGCTATGACGCACGAGCGTCTGGTCAGCTCAGCAGGCTGCTGCGCTCGCTCGCCCCCGCTCCTCTCTTGAAAGTTTTGTTTTAGTTGCTTTCACTTTTGCGGCCGCATTCTTACAGCGCGCGCAGGGGCCATCTGGGTGTAATTAACGTGCGCGCGCGTGTTCTCTTTGCCTCTCTCTCTCTTTCTCTTTATTACTCTCTGCCTCTCTTTCTTTTTCTATTGTTCTTTCACTCTCTCTCTCTTTTCCTATCGGCCACTTTTGCTGTCTCTCAAAAACAACCTATTTTCTTCTCATCTTCTCTCGCGCTCTTTCTCTGTGTCTCGAGTCCTAACCTCTCTCGCGTCCTCTCATCTGTATTTCTGTCTCTGGTCCTTGCTTGCTGTCTTTGTGTGTGTCTGTTTCCTCCCTGTCTCTCCCTATAATGAAACACACCTCATATTTAGCCGCATAGTTTGCGACATGTAGAGGTACTCATTAAGAGATGGCTGGATCTATTAAAAAAATTGGTAGTATATGTGCTGTAATCGAATTATTACACTTTTAACGTTATTTAGGGTTTAGAAAGTGATGTGGTGTTATTACAATATGGGATGGCTGTGCCCATTAGCACCAGCACAAATGGTGCAAACTCTACACTCACAAGCGTTGTACCAGTGTCCCCGCAAATGATAAGGTAAATTTGGGTAATTTAGCAAGAATCGCTATATGAGAATATTTACACCAACCTCCACCCTCCCCATCTCCTTGTGGGGTTCTGCCCTAAAAGCACAGATATAAAATCTGCCTCCCGTGATCCTATTTCCAGACTATCAGACCCCTCTCTGCAGTTCAGATTCTGTGTGTAATTCTGTAGCGGGGTTCGCCTGTTTCTAGACACTCCCACGTTTGTATGAGGAAGGGAACCAGGGCACAGGGTGATACCATTGTTTGCCCAGGATCAAACAGTTTGGCCAATTGTGGAAGACTGAATTGTCGCTCAGTTTTTTTGCTACCTGAAGCTGATAACTAAGCCAGCTTCTCTAGTCTGGTTCTGCCCACAAGTGGACTGTCAACACCCAGACCTTTGCCCTTTGACCCCAGATGGGGACCTCCGCCTCAAGTTACCTAAGCAGCCAGATGGCAACTATTTGATGTTCCTTTCAGCAGCCCTAGGAGCCTGTGATCTTGTACTTCCCCTTTGCGAGTCATACCTCAACTTGCACCACTGCTTTGAAAGGGGCTGCTCTCCCTTGATATGGTGAAAATAAATCAAGTGACATTTTGTCAATAAACATTGTCAACGCTATTAGGTCTCACCTCCGAAAGTTATTGGTTTTATCCAGGGCTTTCAGTGGTCCGGGTCTCACCGGTGCTCAGCACCGTCATTTTTTTTTCAAGGGGGCCTCGAAACGGGTCTCTATCGGGCTCTGTTTTGTGCCCTGGCACAGACGGTCCGTTTTTTTCTTTACCGGACTGCAGTGACAGCAGGCACATCGATGTGGGCGTGCTCACACTGCTCACTTCTCACTAGTGGAGGTTACGGCATGACGTCATGCCAGGTGAGCATTCTAGAGGAAGGGAAATCCTTTAAAAGAGAGTCCTTTTCTCTCTGGATTTCCCTTCTCTTTTTGAAACTCAGGAGTAGCAACATTGTCATGGTGTTACCAGGGCTTTAAGTGGAAGCTTTTTCAATATTATGTAAAAGCCATAATTGCTGCTTATTTATCTTATGCAACTAACAACCATTGACAAAGCCAATAGTCCTGACTTATTGTAGGTATGATATTACTTGCTGTATCATATATCTGGATGCAATGACAGAAACAGCAAAATACAAGTCGGGCGGCACACTATGCTAAGCACAGATTTTTAGCTTACATGTTTTAAGCCACGCCCATGATTACATTGGCCACGCCCCTTTGAGAGACCCCTCAGTTTTTTCATCCCACTTAAAGCCCTGGTATTTATCATGATTTTTAGCCATGTTGCATGTGCAGCATGGCTGAAAGTAGAAACAAGCATTGGCATAGCCAATAGGTCTCGCCTTTGGGACCTTATAAGTGTTTATCCATGCAACAGTTGATGTTGTTGCACCAAGGATATTGTGCTGCATAACTAAATACTTATAAGGTCCCAAAAGCGAGACCTATTGGCTATGCCAATGCTTGTTCTTTTTACACTCAGCCCGGTTTCCTTTCTGGAAAACAGGCTAGATTTAAAAAAAAGTTTACTTTATTGACGTGATCACAGATGTGGTGGTTTTCATTAAAGAAAAAAGGCTGCATTTAAAAAAAAAAAAATGACTTGATTGAAATGTGATCACTAGCTAGGTTCTCTGCTGACCCTGCCAGGCCACCCACCATCCCTGTGATGGCATCCAATCATAGTGATTTGCAGTTTGGGATCTACTAAATTAATATTCATGAGGTAGGTCGGATTCCATCCCACTACGATTCAGATTTTTAAGAACAGACCTATTAATACATGTGTTGATTCTTAAAAACCTTTAGTGGCCGCAAAAATACTGGTCGCAGTTTTTGGCCAGTATTTTGCCACCAGATAGAAGTACATCTGAGCATGTGTTTGCCAATGGCAGAGATAGACTCTCTTGTAAGATATCTGTTTTGCCCCAAGGCATAGACCGGTCGGGTGCACGCACTGCACTGTGGTGATTCCTTATGCCTGAGTACTCATTTTAAATCTTTTTGTTGTATGTTGAATCACACAAATTTGGCTGCGAGGTGTGTGTCTAACCTTGCCCTTAGTACATCTGCAGTTAAAAGCTAGAGTTTTGGGATAAGTCCCAGAGAGGTATAAAAGTAAAAATCATCCTTTGGGTATGATGTAATTTAGCTCTCAGTTTCGATAAAACTCGTACCCCGGCGCCCACATTGCTTTTTGGTCAAAATTATTTCACATCGGAACCTAAACAAAATGATGGATATAGTGCATGGGAGAAAGCCCAATACACAAAACCTTTTGTACACCTGACTGAAGTTTAGGTGCGCAAATGTCACCTCCACTCTCATATGATAAACGCCGATTCATAGACTCAGGATCTATAGACATTTCTAGTTGCAGTTATTACAGCTGTGGTAGTCTACGATTTGTGTACCTTTACAGACTTTCTCGCTGTGATGTTGGGATTACCAAAAAGGTGAAAAGCTGTTCAAGTGTGATATTTTAATACATGTGTTCTTTTTAAAAAAAAATAACTCTCTCCCCAGTTTGTGAATGGAAATAATGTGTGCAAGTCAGATGCAAAAGGAGAAGTAGGTCAAGCCTTGGCTTCATCATTTACTCAACCCAATCCTTGTAAACTCATATCTCAAAGCAAACACAAGACAGTAGGATATCAACTCTGTCCTACGCAAAGTCACACCATAACTCCTTGAGGAGATTTCAGAACCTCTATGAAAGCCTTGATCCTCTCCCATCTGGATGGGGGCATCACATTGCCCAGATTTGTTTAGAACAAATGAAAAGCATCATTGGTACTGCTGTCTGCGTCATCAGGACTGTAGGAATCACAGGATGTGGTGTAACGGCCAGAGCTGCCGACTTTTGAGCTACGGAACCATGTTTGAGTCTCGACGTCGGCTCAACATCCTGAGATTCTGGGGAAATGACGTAATCTCCCCCCCACGCCGCCCGCCCCCCCAAAAAAGTGTCCTTGTATAATGTAACTGGTGCTCATGTAAAGCGCTCCAATACCTTCGATCCATGTTTGTGCTATAGAAAACTGCCAAAGAAAAATATATCGCCAACCTTAACAGTCATACTGGCTACAAGGTCAAGTTCACATCATGTTCAAAATGTGCTGCACCTCATACAAAAAATAAACAAAGTGTGCTACTCTTCTCCCTCACTACCTGACAGAATAAATGCAACATCTCAACCCAACAGAACACATGATCTGTACTGCGGCCTGCCAAAACCTGTAGTCTAGCGCTTACAAAGCGGGCAGAATATGGCTGCCATGCTAATCAGAAAAGTCAGGGGAAATATGACATGACCCTGGTACTGGGGCTCTTTCAGTGGCTTTGAAGCAATGTCTAAAGTTAAAAAAATATTAACTGTAGGCTGTTTGTATATGTAGACACGGCCACACAAGCAAAACCAACAGGCTCTTCCCCTACCCGTCCATCGTTTCTAGGTATTGATATATATATATTTTTTTATTAAGTAAGAACAGGATGCCATGCTTTTGGGCAACATGCAGTGAAATTGTGACTGTTGCAGTGACATGAGGTCTATAGGGAAGAAAAAGATTTACTAATAACATAAATAATAAATCCAGAGAGTGGCAATAAAGAACTGCAAACTTTAGCCGTTTATACAGTCAGAATATGGGACAATATCCTCCCGAACATTAGCTTACCCCATCTCTCCTGCAGTTCAGTAAGAATCTGACGATACATCTATCCACATGTATTCCAAGTTGCAGCTAATCAGCCAGCACGGGTGAGCGTTACCTTTCTCCTCTCAGCTATTAAGGACTCTCTTTTCTTGATTGTGAATGTGATCTTGAATCATCTCCCATCCACTTCTTGCACACCCATGTCTTCATGTCTTGCATTTCACAAGTTTCATAAATGCATACAGCAATAGTTTGAGACTTATTTCCTCACACTGGCTGTATGAGTATTCCATGTTTACTCTTTGGTGCTGTGGAAATAGCAACCTAAAACTAATGCGAATGAACTTTGGAAAGCGAAGCAATTAAGATTAACTTGTTCACTTTTGTACAAGTGTTTTATAATTGGTATACCAAAGAATTTCAAACTTTGCATGAGCCGTGCTTGTTGATCAGTTTCCATTGCAGGCCTGTCTACAACAGTACACATGGCGGAGTTGATGAGGAGGTATTGAATTGATGTGTTTTTCTTATCAAGTTGTAGGCAGTGAACACATGGAGGAACAAATGATTGTGACGAACCCTCCAGATGTTTGCCAAGTTGTAGAGGTGACAACGGAGAGTGATGAACAGAATGTTGGCAAAATTCAGCACTACCCGCTGCAGATTTCCCCAACTTATTCGTATGCAGGTCAGCCATCTACTGTTCTTAGTAACTATCTGTGTGTTTTAACATTGTAAATAGAACTGTTGAGATAATCTGCCTTTACTGATGCTGCTGTGCTAGTTAGAGCCTTTACTAGAAACTTGACTCTCTCTGCAGTATTTTTCATTATACTGTGAATAAACTGCACAGAATCTATGGGGCGGTACCAGTTGTATATGCTCGTCATTGAGCTGCGCTGTACTGCCTGGGTAGTGGTTCCAAGTAGAGGCGACATGGGAAAGAGTAGCAGCGAGTGATGCTTGCTTGCTGGTTTTATGTGGCCATCCTTTCCAGTTTCCAGCATATCCCGGACTTGCTTTCTAATACAGTATGTCAATTTTTGTTGTCTTTTTCTGCTTGCCTCTGCAGCTGTCACACAGTTTGTTTCATGATTTGTACATACTGCATTCCTACCCTTCAGTTCTGAGATATATCATGTTTGCAATTGTTGATTTGGCTAGGCATATAGCCACTAATAAAAGTGGCTCATCAAGGAAGCCTAGATCTTATTTAAAAACTGAACTGTTAGTCCCACTATGTCAGTGCTAAAATATCTTTAAATTTACTCTGTCCACAGCAAGTTTTATATATGAGAGTTTTTTTTTAGTTTAAAAAACAAAATAATCCTCTATGCCCATTCGGAGGCAGTTCACATCTTCATTTTCTTGTCTGAATATCTTATCTTGGTGTCCAAGATATGCTGACAGGATGAAATTAAGAAATTGTCAAAAAGTCTGTGCGCTCACCATAAGGCAGACGTCTATTATTCTCACACACTGTACCCTTACATAAAGACAAAATCACAGTATACTAATAGTTCAGTTTGAGGCCTTGCATTTCTTATTCAATAATAGTAGCCTCTGTAAAACAGCTGAGAACAACACCAAGATAGAGAGAAGTAGCAAGATCCCTAGAGGCGATGGTTCACCCAACTTGTGTCAGGCCTTCCAAGCCCCATCATCAGACCAGCGAGCTCAAGACGGTCACAGCCAAGGGACAGCAAGACAAAACAACATCTGCATGTTTTCAGTGGAGAGGAATAAAGGATGCTCCTAATCGTCGGTTCCACAATAAACAAAAATAACACTTGTTTAAAAAACTTTAAATACTTAAGTTCTATTTGAAGAAGTTTGACGTTTAGTACCTCTGAATTTGACTAGCGTTAAAAGGTGGGGGGGGGGCACCATTACCACAAGAAAAAGGACATCTCAAAGCCTGCATTAGTACAGTGGGCAAAGCAAACAATCGAAGATTCCATCACGTTTTAAGTTTTACAAACAAAATGTTTGTTTATTTTATGTTTTTATGTATACCGCCATATCAGATAAGTGTTGGAAGTGCCACTTCAACAACAATAGAGATTAAGATATTTTTACAGTACAGCTATTTTGTAATCAAAACAAAATGAAATGTGCGGAAAGCATTTGGTAAAAAATTCATGGTATAATCTTTAGTTCACGTCGGAGTCCATATTTGCAGTAATTGTCGAAGGGCGCCGGTCCAAAACAAGCAGTCAAAATTTAAATCCAACAAAGACAAGGTTCAAGCAATCTAAATCGGTCTACCACCCTAACATGAACATAGTCAAGGTACATTTATTCTTCTCATATTTATCTCCGCAATCACACCACATGGCACACTTGACCTGGTATTCAACATACTCTGTTTCCCAACCATAGTATTGTCACCAAGTTCAATTCAGTAAGTAATCTTTTAGAGTATATGTCTCAAAGTTTTCTTACGATGGAAACGTAATAGTTTGCACATAGTTTTCTAACATGTTAATCATCCTAATCATTTAACAGGGAAGGTTGTAACATCAAATATTTGAAGAACAATGATTACTTGCAACTTGGTTAATTTGAAAAGGTATATCTCATGAGGTAGCATATCATGAGAGTATATGAAAAAAACTTCAGCCGCAAACTATGTTATAGATGGTAGCATCTTTGGAAAACAGGCAGATTTGGATCTGGTATTCAAGATTCCACGTTATTCCCCGTTCTCAAGAAAACAACTTGTAGACTCTTTGATCTCTGGGGGTGGCATGGCCCAATATCGTAAAGTCCGACCCGGAGATATCCCAGTGGGATTAACAGGGAACTCTAAATAGAGCCTTAAATGTTTGTGACAAGCCTGCTCTCTCCCCCCAGCAAAATCTGTATCCGGCATGCTGATCAATGTCCGATCAGCAGTGAAGAAGTGCCTTAACATTCACAGCATTATTTTAGAACATGCTGTAGATAATACTTGGTGGACCGAAACGTGGCTTACTGAGGATTGTGTAGCTGTTGTTCTAGTTTTCAACCAAGATCTAGTGCCACTGAGGTATGCCATTGTGTCAAGTTTTCGTGATGGCAAATGGGCTGGAAGTTTTTTTTATTATTTATATATAGTCTTTAAAATACTTGAGGCTCTTTGATGTCATGCAGCCTAGTTTGGAAACTCTGTCAGTCTGAGGTACACATAAAGCATTTCAAGAATGATATATTCTTCTGTGTTATCACCCTCCTCAACCCCTGAATTCAGTTATATAGTTGCCATCCATTAAACAAACCTTTCCTCCGATAAAATTTAAACAATTCTTATGTGTGCATTTTGACATCCCCTCTAATCTGACTCCGGCAATATTTAGCGATCTCCTGTTTAATTTTTCCATTGCGGACTGTATTGCTGCTCATTGTAGTGGCCACACTCTAGATCTTGTATGTGCGGATGCTAAAGTCTTTCACCATTGGTCATTCTGTGGAGCAGATTAATTTGAATCTGCTTGGTGCAGGGTCACCACTCTTGCCACGGGTCCTTATCAAGTAAGGAGGACTCAACACTGGAGCGAAAGTCAAACCATGGATAGTTTATTCAATCATTCATGAATGGGTCTCCATCCGACAAGTACCATCAAGATACCCAAGGATAAAGCACACTGAACGATGGTTACATGGGTTTATATAGGGAAAATCACAGACTAGGAACGCCCAGAGGTAAATAGAACTTTGGAAAGAACGCACAAATGAGGCAAGGCAAGAATCGACAGTCTCTGTGCCTTATGTAACTGTCGCGTCTTTGAGGCTGCACAACAAGATAGGCTTATCTGAACAAACTTTATCTAAGGCTTTACCATTGTTTAAAACACACACGAAACCCAGTGCAGACATCAGCTGTTCTTTTGTGCTGACTTTGCATGTTTATGCAGCCTACAATATCTCAACTTTAGATTCGTGACCTAATGTTTTTGCAGGTGTGGTGTCAAGGGTAGAGTCAGGCTGGAAACAGGTCAAAGGTAAGCATAGATGAAGCACAGCTAAATTAGAAAACGAGAGATTCAGATTTTAAGGTTTCACAATTCCTTGATCTGACCTTTATGCAGTCCCTTTTAACTGGTGTGTTGAGCCTCTGCCTTTGAGGCGAATGGGGAGTCATTGGTTAAAGTTGTAAATGGAAAAGGGTGGTGAAGTCTGATAAAGTAGCAAGGAAACCCTCCCATGGCACCTGTGGCATCTATGAAATCATTTCAATATGTGAGTCATAGTCTTCGCTCAGTTCTGAAGTGCAACTTGTCTTAGATCCTAAGAACTTGTTACATTCGTATAATGAAAAACTAACTATGATTTTTAGATGATCTTTCATGTTTACCAAACTATTAGTTGTAATAAAGCCAGACCTTGTAATCCTGGTTCAAAGAAGAGCTCCATAAGCTGCACCTAAAATTCAAGCACTTGGAGCAAGCATGAGGTGACAATTTCTCCTTTGCAATAAACCAAGAATGGCAAGTCTGCAATAATTACAAAAAGCTGGTTACATTTGCGAAAGCCCAATATTATGTTGATTAAAATGTCACTTCCCCTAATGTTTGTTAAGCCTATTTTTGCCACTCTACGAGAATTGACAAAGCACCTTCTTTTTCTGCAGAAGCCAATACCATAGCAAAATGTAATCAGTTTGCTGATCACTTCAATTTTAAAATCAAAGATAGGAAAGCAGCATTAGACTCTGTGGCTTCCCAATCCCACTGGCCATTACTATCCAAATTTATGGTCTCTTGGTAGTTGATGAGTAGGTAATGTTGAAGATCGATGGAAACTTTAGTCAAAGAGACAATTGCTTGTTTACTTGCTCTTAAAGAGTCCAAGCTTGTATGTATTTTAACAAACTCACGCTTAATGAAAGCAAAACTGAAATCCTGGCTCCTTTTTAGATATTTACCAATCTAGGAGTTGCCTTTTTGGCCTCCGTGCTTTAGAGAGCCTGCTCCTGCTGAGTGTCAAGAACCTGTGCATTAAAATGGATCCACTCCTTTCCTGCAAAAGCTTGTCAATTCGCTAGGCAATTCATTCCTATTCCAGCTGTGCACTCTTAAACGCATTGTGTCTTTGTGCTTCCATTATATCTATGCATTAGCCTCCTGTCAAACAGAGGATTATATTTAATGCCCTTTGTTTGGTCAAAACTGAACAGAATCTCTTATCTAGGAGATTTGTATACTGCATTCCTAGTCGTACGCTATGGTCGTCTTTTGGGGGCTAAGCATTCTCGGAAGCAGCTGCTAAACACTAAAATAGCTTGTCTATATTTCTTCAAACTCAAATGTCTACTCAAATTTAGATGAATGCTGAAAAAAGGGCTTTTTTTAAAGTCTTCTTAGCAATGTTTGGTGGACAGTCTTTTTGTTCTGATCTGAATTACATGATAGTTGTTGTCGTAACACTGTGATATCTTCGGGTGTACACTTATGCTGTAAGACAAGTTACTTTCCACAACAATGAAACTGAAGGTTCTTCGTCATATTTTAGTTTGAAATCTGTTTATTGGATATAGTCAAAGACACAACAAAAAAAGGGGAAAAGGAAAGGTTGACACATGTCACAGAATCAGAAGGACCAGGGTGGGGAAGGAACCGAATGCAGGGAAAAGGAGCAACAAACAGATCTAGACCCCCACAATAGGCCTGAGCAAGCAAAGTGGAAATACAAATACAAATGAAGTTCAACTCTGTCCCAGAGTATAGGGGGCATTATAAAAAGAAAAAGGGCCATCATCCCACCCGTGGGGGAAGCCATGAAAAGGATCAGCGAAGGTGGACCTAGCCAAAGTCACATAGTCCGGTATTAAAGTCCAATAACCACCTATCCGATGTATAAAGAAACCCCCCCACCCCCACCAGGAGGGCAAGATTAACAAGATCTAATCAAGGATAGGGTCCCCATCCACCCGGAAACTATAACATACTCTGCGACAATAATAACACATTACGTCATGTATAAAACCCAAAACAATATAATACAGGAAGAGAATAGAGAGAGGAACCGGAACTAGAGGGAAGACGAAGAGGAAGAAAAGAGCAGTGGAGGGAATGACCCGCTAAAGATAAGAAGAGAAGAAGATATGAAGGAAGTCCCCCCTTTCCGTCTGACAGCGCCAGCATGTTGGGGGAGTGTCCGGGAACATCTGGTGTAGGCGGGAGGGTATGCACGCCAAATTTGAAAAACAATGGAGAAAAAAGACATGAACACATAAATATGGGTGCGCTTTGAGACATTTCCAGTGACTTTCATAACCTTCCGTCCCAACCTTGTTAAGCACCCCGACTGGAAAATTGAAGTACGGAGCTTCAAAAGCAATATTTCTCACGTCAAAGGCCGCTGAAACGAGTCACTGGCTGGAAGAACATTAAGAACATGGAGTATTCATATGTCAGCAAAGCATCATTTGCAGCATTTAATTGTTGGATTATTATGGACACTGTTTATTTTTTGGTTAATCTTTGGTTGATTTATGGATTGATAATCACAGAGATAGTGGGAAAGATATTTCACTTATTAAGGAATTCTCTTTAAATGTCAGAGGGCGACCGAACTTACGTTTGTTTTACAGGTGGGGGAGGCGGATTGGTAACGAGGAAACTTTTAATTTGGCACTCAAAACGTTTCTTTTAAGGAATTTTTGGACAGCAGCAGGGGAGAGCACTATGAATTCTGGTTTATTCCTGGGGGAGGTCATGGGGTCGTTTGGCACAAGTTGAAAAATGCGGGGTGTATGATTATGCGGAGTTCACGTTAGATGGATTGTGGGTATGGTAGTTGGGTTGTAGGAGAATCCTGGAGGGCGGAGAGTATGGTCAGGTGATACGAATTGTTTACAGCTGGGGAAGCCACGTACGGTTTTCTAAGCAGTTGCACGGGGTGATTTAAATCTAATGATGTTTCTAACGCAAGAGAGTAGAGGCACGCTGTTCGGACGTGGCAGGATTACCGTAGGTAGGAACCGGGGATTGAACCATTTAAAATAGCAGAGTTGGAAAGTTGTAAACCGGGGAGGATTCTTGTAGGAGATATCACGGGTTAAGGACTAGTTGCATTAGTGGAATCATTGTGAGTTATGTTTGTATGGAGGATTATAAAGCACTGTTTGGTGGGTGGGGGCTGGTAATCAATGGAGGATAGGGGGCGCATGGTATTGGAAGTAGGAGATGGAATTGAGTATTATTTTTAACAACATTGAAATTGTCATTGAAGGGGTAGGGGTTGAAAAAGTTGGTTAATTTACAGTTGCTGCACAAGAATTATTTCGTTTGTCTGACAGATATTCAGTTACTATTGTAGATACCCCTGAGGAAGGTCATAAGGACCGAAATGCATTGGGTGATGTTAAGTTTTAACGGAGGATTCGAGTTTCATAACATGCCTGTGATTAGGCTCGGATGGGCAAGTCCTGTGCAAATAAAATGGAAGAAAACCGTGGAATTTCGTACCTTTGATGTGATGGACAAACGTTGAAAAATGAACAGAAATAAACAGACTGAACTTTTTTGAATACTTTTGAGTACGTGAATAATGTTGATCACAAATGTGCATAAGGCTGTGCAACCCTAGGTGACTCGCACAGCGCGCGTCACACCTTTCTTGGGTGGGGGTGTAGTAGCATCGGGTCATTAGTTTGTAAGCGGATTCGCGCTGAGAGATGCTACGGTATACTTTAGGAATGTCCATCCATAGGCGGTCCCAGGCCTTCGGGGGGATGTCAGCTGCCAAATCGGAAGCCCAGCGCACCTGGTAGCCATGAGGAGAGAGCTGTCGAGAGTTTTGAAGGACAGAGTAGGTTTTAGAAATTAAGCCCAGAGAACCCTCAAATCTACGCACCAGGGTCTCGAAGGGAGTGAGCTGACGGGTCACCCCCTGGGAGTACCCCGGGGAAGATAGCCAATGACGTAATTGACAATATTGCAGGTGCGCACTATCTGTGAGGCGAAAGAATTGCTTGCATTGATCAAAGGAACGGAGGACAGGACCCTGAAAGAAGTCCTGAAGCACTCGTCGACCCTCTATAGTGCACGCCGCAAAGCTCTGAGACTGCAAAGCAGGAGGGAAGGCAGGGTTGAGTGTCAGCGGAGTGTTAGGGGAAGGGAAAGTCGTAAGGCCCCGGGAAAGCGCCAAGTGATCCCAGATTTCCAAAACCGTTCTCGTCGGAGTCGCTATGTAGGCACTGCGTGGGCGCGCTCCGCAGTGGAGCCATGCCAGGTCCCACAGCGGTCTACATGCCACCGCACGGTCCATATGGAACCAGTGTTTTTCGCTTTCAGGGACAATCCATTCCGATATAAACCGGAGATGACAGGACCAGTAATAGTCCAGCAAATTGGGGCAGGCCAGGCCACCCCGAGACCTTTGTAGCATAAGTAATTTCTGAGAGAAGCGGGGGCGGGATTTTCCCCAGATGAACTTGGTAAAATCCCGTTGTAGAGCCAAAATGTCGGCCTGCGGTATGGGAGTAGGAAGAGACTGAAATAAATAAAGAATCTTAGGGAGAAGGGACATTTTGACGGCATTAAGGCGTCCCAGCCACGCCAGGGGGAGGCCCTCCCAGCGGTGCATTTCATCACGGATGGACTTCCGGTACCTAGGCCAGTTAGAGGAGGACCAAGTAGCAAGATTAGGAGTCAGGTCAAGACCCAGATAGCGGATGGACTCATCTGTCCATTGCACCGGGAGCAAGTCCTGTAAACCCTGGACTTCCGAAGGCGAAAGTGTGAGATTAAGGGCATGAGATTTGGCAAGGTTAATCCGATAGCCCGAAGCAGACTCAAAGGACTTCAAAAGCTCAGCCACTGCCGGGAGAGATGTCGAGGGGGAAGACAGAGACAAGAGCAGGTCGTCAGCAAAAAGAGAGGCTTTGTGCTCAGCACCCCCCCATACGGATACCCCGTATAGTCTGGTGGCGATGGATAGCGATAGCTAAGGGCTCAACGACTAGCGCGAAAAGGAGAGGGGAGAGCGGACACCCTTGGCGAGTGCCTCGATGAATAGGGATAGGAGCAGTGATAGTTCCGTTGAAGCGAACGCGGGTGGTAGGTTTCGCGTAAGGGGCCATCAATTTAGAGATGAGACCTGGCCCCAAGCCAACCTTCTGGAGGGCAGCCCGGAGGAACCCCCAATCTACGCGATCAAATGCCTTTTCGGCGTCGAGAGAAACCAGGCATGAAGGGATATTCTAATCCGTGATTTTTCTACCAAATGAGTGATCCTTCGTATGTTATCCGCTCCCTGACGGTGGCGAATAAACCCCACCTGATCCCGGGTCTATGAGGCTCCAAACGATTAGCCAAGATTTTGGTGAATAACTTGGCGTCAGTGTTTAAGAGAGCAATAGGGCGAAAGGAGGCCGCCAGGGTCGGGTCCTTGCCAGGTTTAGGAACAAGCACAATTTCTGCTTCATTCATCGTAGGGGAGAGGCCGGTGCAATCAGTAAAGTTATTAAAAAGATGGAGAAGATGGCCCCACAGCTGTGGGTAGAAGGTACGATAAAAAGTGACCGGAAGGCCGTCGGGGCCCGGGGTTTTGCCCGCCGGCAACTGCTTCAAGGCTTTCGCAAGTTCCTCGTGGGAGATAGGCTCATCAAGTGCCTCCTTGAAGTAGGGATCGATAGGGTCCCAAGGACAGGAGTCAAGAAACGACGTAACCTCCTCCGGAGGACAATGTTCCCTGGCATACAGCTCAGAATAGAAGGTCGTCAGGGTATGAGCCTTATCTACTTCAGAGGTCACCCATGATCCATCAGGTCTCCAAAGCTTCGCTATATGGGATCGAGCCGTTTGGGCCCATAGACGGCGAGCTAAGCAGGCCCCAACTTTGTCACCACCCACATAGTATTTTTGTTTGAGGTTAATAAGGAGACGCTCAGCCTTATTAGTGCGCTGTAAGCGTAGCTGACCACGCAAGGTAGCCAGGCGCCGCTTATTGGCAAGGGAGGGACCTATATGATCCGCACGCTCTAAATCCTTGATATCCCGGGAGAGAGTGGTTTCAACCAGTCGTGCTTCTCTATTCCGGGCAATAGAGATTGAGGTGATAACCCCCCGGATAGTAGCCTTAAAGGCATCCCAACGGATGTCCTCAGGAGTGTCTGAAAGAGAATTCGTCGCAAAGAAAGATTCAATCTTATTGCGAATATCTGCTACGTCAACTGGGTCGCGGAGGACTTGGGGGGGGGGGGGGCAAACGCCAGCGCGGAATAGGTGCGCTGCGGGCATCTGGTACATTGTGCGTAAGTAGGACATGCGCGTGATCAGAGATAGAAATGTCTGAGACATCCGCAGAGCACAGCAAATGGGCCAAGGGAAGAGAGAGAAAAAAATAGTTGATACACGAATAAGAGCGCTGGGAGTGGGAGTAAAAGGAATAGTCCCGGGAATCTGGGTGGAGATATCTCCAGGCGTCTACCAGTCCCAAGTCGGTGATGGCATTCCTCAATGGCACTGACATTGCCCCAGCAACATGGCAGTGCGATCCAGGTCAGGGTTCCAGACCAGATTAAAGTCCCCCCAAGCACAATAGGGGTCGAGAGGGAACGTAGCAGAGACCCAAGGTGATGGCGCAGGAACATATCCTGTTTCTGATTAGGCGCATAGACATTAAGAAAGGTGCAGGAATCCCGACCCCATACCATGTCCACTTTAAGGAACCTCCCACCAGTGTCCGCTACAGTCTGGGTTGTCGCCGCGCGCCAGCCAGGTTTGAACAAAATGGCCACCCCACAAGTCTTAGTCGGGGAGCATGCCCAGA
Source organism: Calotriton arnoldi (assembly GCA_963921515.1). Classification (NCBI taxonomy): domain Eukaryota; kingdom Metazoa; phylum Chordata; class Amphibia; order Caudata; family Salamandridae; genus Calotriton; species Calotriton arnoldi. Next base: position 196,855 of record CAWUFW010006501.1, on the reverse strand, counting down.
ATTGAGTAGGGTACTTGCGGTGTGACATGAGGTGGATGTCCGAGGAAAGCAAGTGGGTCTCCTGTAAGAAGATCACGTCAGGGTCTTGGTGAAGAAGATATCGCCACACCTGCCGGCGCTTGTTAAGAGAGTTGAGGCCCTTCACGTTAAGGGAGAGGAAGGTAACATTGCGGGTCATGGTGGATGAGAGGGGGGGCAACACGCTGCAACCACTTCAGTGAGGTCTAGAAACCCCCAAAACATACACCCCAGCAGGCACTCTCCCAGAATGCAGCAGGGGAGGCAACCCAAGACCAAAAAAGAGATAGTCTCCCAAGGTTGTACAAGGGAAGGAGAGGGGCAACGACAGAGGGAATGGACTGGGCACAAAAGGACAGGGCCAGCCAGCCCCAAGCAAGAGACATCTCCCCAGTACCCCCCCAGGGCAAAACCACACAGCAGGCTCAAGCAAGGACGCATCCAAAGGGAGCCCAGAGAGGGGCGAAAGAAGAGGAAACCAAAGAGAGAAGGAAGAGAAAGTAGAATGAACAGGCCAACTGGGCCAAGGCAATAAAGAGTCGGTTCGGAACAGCCCGGACTCCCGAAGGTGGGGCATTCCAGAGAAGTCACTCTCCTATAGGACTCTGGAGAGGAGGGGGGGGGCGGCAGACACGCAGAAGGCGAGGAGCCCCCGCTGCCAGCCCTCCGCAAAGCAATGGAAAATGCACAGCATAGTTCGGACAGAGGGCCCGGACAGAGGGCCCCAAGAACCGGACCCCCGGTAGAAGAACCAACAAGCACTGCTCTGCAGAAAAGGCATCTAGTTCGTGAGCGACGGGGAGGCGCTCAAGGAGCGGTCATGGTTGATGGCGTCCTGTTTGGCTTGTGTGGAGTCAAGGTCCCTCGAGAGACGTATGGAGCGGGGGGGAGGGGACAGTGGACCACTCCGGACGGAGCGAGCCCGCGGGGCGAGCGCGAGAGGAAGGAGGATCTTCAGTGTCCGAGTCCACAGGAAGATGGAGGAGACGCAGCGCCTCTTGCAAAGACTGAATAACTCGTCGTCGACCCTCCCAGGTGAACATCAGGGCAAAGGGATGACCCCACTGGTATTTAATGTCTATGGCCCGCAATTTGTCAGTTACTGGTTTGAAGGCCTTCCGCCGGCGGAGCGTAGAAGGTGCAAGGTCCTGGAAAATTTGAATAGAGAGCCCATTATAGGAAACTGTCCGCCCTGCACCTTACGAAGGATAGCTTCTTTGTCCGCAAAAAAGTGTCAGGGACAAAATTAGGACGGTTGCGGGGGCCAGGGACGCGATGTGCTCTATCCAGCATAGGTGGCGAGGTACCCTCCCCTTCGCGGATGGCATGCAGGAGGTCTGCCGTGTACGCGAAGATATCAGTCCCCTCCGTGCCCAATGGTACACCTCGGATGTGGAGGTTGTTCCGCCGGCCGCGGTTCTCCAAATCTTCTTGCTTCAACTGCAGGGAGATATTCTGATCCTCCAACTCGGATATTTTCTTCCAGAGGCCATCAATGTCTTCCGTCCTAGCGTCCAGTGTCTTTTCAAGGCCATCAACCCTATCGCCAATCTCCACGACATCTTTGCGGACATCCTGCAACCCGACTTTGAAGTCCTGTCGAAGAGAACTGATTTCGGATTTGATTTCCTGCAGGAAGGACGACATATAGGCCTGGGTGATTGGTACTGCATGGGCGGACGAGCCTGAGGGCCCCGGGGAGGCATGGGAATCCTCCTGGGTAGATAGGGGCGCCTTGGCCCACAAGGAGGTCACTGGATTGTCGCGGGAGGCTGCCGAATCAGCGTCTTTATTGCCTCTGTGCTTAGGGGGCATGGTGATGGGGTCCCAAAGCACCACGGGTCCAACCGGAGAAGATGCAGAGTTCAACAGGCAGGGCAATGCCAAGGAGGGGAGCCGGTGAAAGAGCCAAGAAGAAGAGGCCACACAGCGTGCAGAAGGCCTGCTCAGCCACACTCGGAACGCAGGAAGGCCTCCCAAGCACGAAGGGGAGAAGGAGGACGACCAATGTACGTGGCTGCCTGCGAAGGAATTGCACAAATCAGATCCCCGGCTCCTTAGGACCAGCAAGGCCCCCAACCAAAGGGCAAGGTAAGTAGGACCAGCGGGGGGGGGGGTGCACAACCCAGGGGGGCAGAGACAAGTACCAGGCGCACAGTGAAGGCCCCACCAGGTCTCCACCGCCAGGTAAGGAACAGCATAGGCAGGTAAGGGTCCACCAGAGATGAAAAAGCCCCAGAAGTTTCACAGGCCGTTGCAGCAGGAGCGCAGGTCCCAGGAGGCAAGAAATGCAGGTCAAGCTCCGGCGCGGGGCCACCGGGAGTGTATGTTCCCCTCCGCTCTGCGCCACAAAGACTGCGCTCCAGGAGGAGGGCCACGGCAAGGCCAGAGCCGGGGAGCGCCAGGCGTAGGCAGGGACAAAATGGCGGGCTGGGCGTCAAGAGGCCTGCAAAGGTCCCACGAGCGTTTGGAGCGGGCCCCCCGTCTCGGTACCTGTACCGCACTAGCCGTGGTCCGATGTTTCCACAGGGCGTCTCTCCAGCCGGGATCGGCAAACCAGGGGGGGCCACCGTCAGGCTCCGCGGTCACCGGGGGCCTCGCGCCGGGACCAGCAGTGGCCAAGGACACCAGGAGATCGGTGGATGTCCGGATGGCAGGGACCACACCGCTGATATCAGCGCCGCGCACCCCCTCTTAGGAAGGATCTTGGGCACCAGCGGGGGCGTGCTATCAACCGGGGCCCGAAATGGCGGCCGATGGAAGGCAGGTCGGCTCCAGCCGAGAAAGAGCAGCCACGGATGCCTGGGCGGCAGCACAAGATCACAGCAGGGCAGCAGGAGTCAGGCCACCAAAGACCCCGCCGCTGTCGTCAGTTCCACTCCCCGCGCTCGAGGCAAAGCATCCAGCGCCAGCGGGGACGCAGTGGCAGCCGGGGCACAAGATGGCGGCCGCAGTAAGTCGGGCCGGGACCGGCCTGGAAAGACCAAAGATGCTGGGTTCCCAAAGGGCTCCCGGGGCCCAGAACACCGCCCAGGAGGTCCCAACAGGATTCGGAGCTCGCCCCGGCAGCAAGCAGGGCCCGGAGACCAAGAGAAAGGTAAGGGCAGGAGGCGCTGGAGCGGAGACTCGGTGGAACATGTCTCACTCCATGCGCGCTCAGGCCACGCCCCCTCGTAGGATTTTTGGGTCACCTCAGTCAGCTCTGCTTTTAATTTCTGTTTCAAATTTTTTTTTACCATCTAAGATAGGCCATCATGGAGATATATTATCCTACATGGTCTACTTTTAACATTTTCCTTATGCCACCTGCAGACACCTCCATTCCTACATTGATCTCAAAACATTCCTTCGTTTTGGCCTCTGTTTTCTGTCTGTATGTAGGGTCCTGTAAATGAGATGGATGCAAACACAATCTGCTGCTTTCTCTTCATTGTTGTCCTAAGTCCACTAATTTAGGTAGTATCAACAGAGACTGTAACGTGTCCTATGGTAGATGCCTGGACAAGTGGGATCGGGGGAGTTACTTATCCAAATATAAACACTCCTAGAGTTTGTCCTCTTTTATGTCCGTTCAACCCATCTCTTAGGCCCATTGAGTGCAAAGTATTTTTCGAGCTTTTGGAGAATGTGTTGGTTACTCCGCTTCTCGAGCCGGATCTGTCTAGTTTCCCGCAACAGACCGTATTGAATTTCCCACCAAGGATAATCTCTCCCATAGCAAAATCGACAGCTGATGGAGAAAATTCTCTGAGAAACTTCCTTCCCAATATTCATAGAATAATCTGAGGCCAGAGTGATTTGTGAGCCATGTAGAATCCCTCACGCCATCACAAATCTCCCTTCCCTATCCTTTTTACTATCTATTATTTTGAAGTGGATGTCTATGTGGATAAAATGGCCACCCCATTGTCTCTTGTGGTTCCCAAAGAATACCATGCCCCAGAGACCAATTTGGTAATTGTGAGTTTGGTGACTCTCCTGTAAGTATTTGAAGTACGGTTAGATCTTTTTGGTGATGACCTGAGGCCCTTTATATTCAAAGAGATTACTTGGATCTTTTAAAGTGTCCCGCTAAAGTACTTCCTGGGAACCTTCCAACTGACATTCAGTGCAATACTTTATGAGATAACTTGGAGACAACTACTGAATAGCTCTCTCTAAGTTGGTTTGCTAAAGTGGACCACCTCTCTCGGGATCCTTCCCTCATACATCACAACAGTATAACTAGTAAACATAATGGTCTCAAGTGACAGCCCCATCTGAGTTTCCACTTGATTGTAGTGAACTAGGATGTCGTAATCACAGATCAGTTGTGTCCCTGTGGCCAACCTGTTCTCCCGGGCAGTGGTCTGGAAAAACCCCCATCACAGGACCCCTCTGCTCTCTTACAAGTCAACATGAGCCACGTAGCTCCACACCTCCCCAGGTCAACACTCTACTGATGGGATATGATACAGATGAAATTTTAAAGTTAAACGTTCCGCAGGAGTCTGAGTCTTCTGAACTCTGTTAAGAGGCTAAGGCTTGACATCTTGGAGACAGTGAGGGATTGACTGCATAGTATAGGTTAACAGGAAACCTCCTCTATTTTGTCTATCCTGCGGGCCCAAGTATGGTTTAGGGTTCCTCCCTGTTTCTCCATTTCTCTCATGAACCTCAAAACCCCCTTCAGGCAAGGTATTTTTCGATATCTTTTGCGCCTCACTTAAAAAGCCCTGCAACACCTTGTCCCAAAAAGCTGTGTTTTTTTGGATACTGGGAAGGCAAATTTGCTATTATAACCTTAGTCCTAGAATATTTGGGGCTAGTACAACTTTCCTCAAAGTAGTCCAGCAGGCTATTTATTTTTCTAACACAAGTCCTTGATTATTTTAGGTCAAGTTAAAAAAGAATCCCTAAGTATTTAAAAAAAAAAAAAAAGGTTGAAAAGTTGTAATTTTGCATTGTTAGAAGTGCTGCCTCGACGGTGCGGCTCAGGCAGAAAAAAACTAAAAAAAAAAACTAGGAATACTCATCTGAGCCGTGTTCAGCTTTTGATTCCAAGCCCAGAATTCTAGTGCCCAGTGAAGCTTTCCAACTTGGGTTAGCACAGATGATTTGTATTGCCTTATCCAGGTCATCTTTAACCACCTCCAGATGATCCTTCTTGAAGTTCACCATTCACTAACTTGGCCTTTTGAGTCTGTGTCCATAGCTGTGTCCTGGGCATACGCCCCCTACTGCGGTCTCATCTGAAGTGATCCTAGTGCCTGTATTTTGTTGTTGGCAGTTTGTTAGTGAATAAGCTTGTTAGCCCGCTAGACTGTCTTAGATGACATTTGGGGTGCGCCCGGCTCTCTCAAAAGGCAGAAGCTTAGAATGCATTATTTCTTCATGTTCTTACTTCCAGCATGTCAAGCTGCTTAGCGTTGTGCTTGAAGAGGGAGAACAGAAGAAAACAGCCCCTTTACTCAATTGCCTCGCGGCATTTGTAAATCATGGGGGCCTAGCCATGAATTGCCTCTCCTTATACACATTTGTGACCGTTATCTGAAAGAAACACGTTAGTTATAGATTCCTTACCTTAGAATTACCCCCAGGCGTCAGACTGGATCCAGAAAGTTTTCCGTCAGCAGTACCTCTGCGTGTCGGAAGGTGGCGTCGGTCGGCTCCGCGTTCGTCGTTGGCGTCGTGTCGCCGGGATGACGTCGCGGTAGCTACTTAGACGCCGTCCTCGCCCGCTGACGTCAGTTCTTTCTTTTTCCGCACAAGCCAGCGCAGCTCCGGAGAGAGCGGTACCTCCAGTCACTTTTTGACTGATTTTTTCTCGACTTTTGTCGACGTCTTTTTTTGAGTCTACGACTCCTGGTGCATGAGGGATGCCCGGTTTCAAGGCCTGCGGTTCCTGTCCCTGCCTGATGTCGGTTACGGGTCTGCACCGCGTGTGCCTCTTTTGCCTGGAGCGCGACCACGACCCCAAGTCGTGCTCGGACTGCCGGTCGATGGCGCCGAAGGCTTTGCTGGAGCGGTCCGAAAGCTGCTTGAGCACCGGCGGTCAGCTCCGCGCTGTTCGAAGTCCCGTTAGCGAGGGAGGTCGAGGGACCGGTCGCGGAGCCATCACCACTCGTCCAAGTCATCGAAGTCTTCGCACTCGGAGTTGGGTAAGTCGAAACACAAAAAGAAGTCGAAGAAGCATCGTCGCTCTACGACTTCTCCCCTTCGGTCGGCTGACGCGACGAGGGATGTGGGCGGTGCCCCTCCCGCGGCTCCACGTGCGGAGCCCGAAGAGTCGACTCCGGGCTTCCCTCCCTTTCCGGGACCCGGTGCGACTCCCGCCCAACTTCGTACGTTCTACGAAGCGATGCATGCCATCTTTGGGCAGCCCGAACCCGCCGGCACGCCTTCGGGCCCCGCGGACTCGGTTGGGGGACCTAGGCCTTCTCCGCCGTCGGCTCCGGCCACGGCGCCGCAGGCTCCCGTGGATCCAGGCCTGGATCCGGATCGGCGCCGGTTGACCTCATTACACCTCCACCGGCGCTGCTTCCTCCAGCACTGCAGCCGACGCCGGTCGTGTCCCCGGCCGGCGTCGACCCCGGCCTCCATCCCGAAGTGGACCTGGAGCCGGACCAGCGTAGCCCGACGCCGGATCCGGTGCCAAGAGGGGTTTTTGTGCCTCTGTTCACTCCTGGGGTCCCTTTTCGGCCAGATTGGCAACCTGAGGAGGAGGACTGGGAGGGGTCAGGTGACCCTTTAACTGATCAACTAGGTTCTGACCAGGACTGGAGAGAGGAACTGGGGGATGCCAGTGGTCTCGACATCTCCCCTGACCTTGGCATGTTGTCTCCTCCTACCGTGGCTACGGAGGAGGGAGCGTCATACGCAGTGGTGTTGCGTAGGGCGGCCGAGGCGCTCAACCTCGAGTTCCTACGGTGGCGGTCAGGACTAACCTCCTGACAGAGATGCTTCAACCGGCTGCGAGCTCTTCGGAGCCCCTGCTGCCGTTTAATGAGGCCCTCACCGACGTCCTTTTGGGCACGTGGTCCAGGCCCAACACGGGGGCTCCCGTGGACAGGATGATTGCCCGACACCGGCTCCGGGCGACCCCACTTTCCTCTCCCAACACCCCACCCCTGAGAGCTTGGTGGTCCAAGCCTCCACTTCCAAGAGTGCATTCCCTACCGCTCCACCGGAAAGAGAATCCAAGAAGCTGGACCATCTTGGGAAGAAGATTTTCTCTTCCACCAGCTTAGGACTGCGGTCGATGAACACTGCATGTCTCTTGGGCCGTTATTCCCACTCTGTGTGGGATACGGTTGCGCAGGTGCTGCCTCAGTGTCCGGAGGAGGCCCAGGCAGTGCTCTCCCAGGCTGTCACCGCCGGGAGGGATGCGGCGAAGTTTACCATCCGTTGTGGGCTGGACACCGCCGACTCTCTGGGCAGGACAATTTCAACGTCAGTAGCACTCCGTCGCTACGCCTGGATGAGATCGACTGGCTTTCCGGGGGTTGTCCAGAACACCTTGATGGACATGCCCTTTGATGGCCGTCACCTTTTGGCGACAAAGCAGACAACACTCTGGAGCGTTTCAAGGACTCAAGGGCTACGGCCAAGTCCTTGGGCCTCTCCACCCGCCCTGCGCAGTCTGCTTTTCGCCCCTTTCGTGGCTACGTCCTGCCCAGAGCCACAGGACGCAGCAAGTTACCCAACCTTCGCGCGGCCAGGGACCTGGGAACAACCGTCGTGGTTCCGGGGGCCAGCGGGCGGGCCAGTCCACCAACCTCCCCCCTCCCCCCCTCTGCAGCAGCCTCCAAACCTTCCTAGTACGACATTTCAGGCCCATTAAACGCCAGTGGGCGGCAGGATTCGCCATCACCTCCCCTACTGGCGCACCATCACGTCGGACAGGTGGGTTTTGCAGATAGTCCGACGGGGCTACTCCCTCCCCTTCGAGGCTACCCCTCCAGCCATGCCACCGCAATACCACCGCATGTCGGAGGATCACCTGGCCCTTCTCCAGCAGGAAGTTACGGCTCTCTTGGCCAAGGGAGCCATTGAGCGCGTTCCTGTCCCAGAAGTAGGTCGTGGTTGTTATTCCCACTACTTTCTGGACCCCAAGAAGGACAAGGGCCTGCGTCCTATCTTGGATCTCAGGAACGTCAACCGCTTCCTCCGGAAGGAGAAGTTCAAGATGTTGACGCTTGCTCAGGTCTTGTCTGCCCTTGACCCAGAAGACTGGATGGTAGCGTTGGACTTGCAGGACGCTTATTTTCACATCCCCGTCCTGCCGGCCCACCGGCGTTACCTGCGGTTCACGGTAGGCCACGAGCACTTTCAGTTTACCGTGCTCCTCTTTGGCCTTACCAGCGCCCCTCGGGTGTTCACAAAAGTGATGGCGGTGGTCACAGCTCATCTGCGCAGATCAGGTGTTTCAGTCTTCCCCTATCTCGACGACTGGCTGTTGAAGGCGGGCTCGCCCCAGGCAGTCGTCTCCCACCTCCAGACTACAGCCGACCTCCTGCATTCGCTGGGGTTCTCCATCAATGTGCCGAAGTCACACCTGATTCCCTCTCACGAGCTCCTCTTCATCGGAGCGGTTCTGGACACAACGCGGTTTCGGGTCTATCCTCCCGAACAGCGAGTCCGGGATATTCAGGCTATGATTCCGATCTTTCAGCCTCTATCCCGGGTTTCAGTCAGAATGACCCTGAGGCTGCTGGGCCTCATGGCCTCCTGCATCCTGCTGGTCGATCATGCCAGGTGGCATATGCGGGCTCTGCAGTGGGGCCTGAAGTTCCAATGGGCGCAGCATCAGGTGAATCTGTCCGATTGCATCCAGATCTCAGAGGGCACTGCACGACAATTGCAGTGGTGGCTCACGAACCAGGTTTGGGTCAAAGGCAGATCTCTCTCCCTTCCCCAACCAGACTACACAGTGGTGACAGACACATCCCTTCTGGGATGGGGCGGCCACATGGGAGAGGCGGAGATCGGAGGCCTCTGGTCTCTGGCGGAGTCCGGGCTCCTCATCAACCTTCTGGAGCTTCGGGCGATTCGTCTTGCACTCAAAGCATTCCTTCCCTCTGTCCGGGGAAGAGTAGTGCAGGTGTTCACGGACAACACCACCGCCATGTGGTACTGCAACAAACGGGGCGGGGTGGGGTCGTGGACCTTATGTCGGGAGGCCCTCCGCCTCTGGACATGGCTGGAACATCAGGGCATATCCCTGGTGGTTCAACACCTGTTAGGTTCACTGAACGCCAGTGCAGACGAACTCAGCCGCAGGTGCATGATGGATCACGAATGGCGTCTTCACTCGGAGGTGGTGGCTCCTTCGACAGTGGTGAGAGCCTTGGTTAGACCTATTCGCCACAGAAGAGAACGCGCAATGTCAGCAATTCTGCGCGTTGGAATTTCCAAGGCGGCACTCGCTAGGCGACGCTTTTCGTCGCGAGTGGAGTTGCGGTCTGTTGTACGCCTTTCCGCCTATACCACTTCTGCCCACAGTGCTGAAGAAGATCAGGCGCGACCTGGCCCAAGTCATTCTTGTGGCTCCGGATTAGGCACGGAGAGTCTGGTATCCCGAGTTGCTCAACGTGGCCATCGATCCTCCGACCTGTCTACCTCTTCGGGAGGATCTTCTGTCGCAGCAACAGGGGACGGTCCTCCACCCGAACCTGTCCAGCCTCCACCTCCTTGCGTGGAGATTAAGCGTCGGCAGTTGACGTCATTCGACCTGCCTCCCGAAGTCTGCGATGTAATTCTGGCAGCCAGGCGTCCCTCCACTAAGACGGTATACACCTGCCGGTGGAACAAATTTGTGGCATGGTGCACAGCAAAGGCTGTGGATCCCCTCTCTGCCCCTCTTTCTGAGGTTTTTTTGTTCTTTCTTTCTTTGGCCCAGCAGGGTTCTGCTCTGGGCACTATCAAGGCTATCTCTCGGCCATCTCTGCCTTCCTTCGGCTCCCAGATCATCCTTCCCTTTTCAAGTCCCCGGTTGTAAATCGCGTCTTGAAAGGCATAACTCATCTCTTTCCTCCTATTCCTTTCGTTATGCCTCAGTGGGACTTGAACCTGATTTTAACGTATTTAATGTGCGCTCCCTTTGAGCCGCTTCACAACTGTCCTCTGAGGCTCTTAACCCTCAAAACTGCATTCCTGGTTGCCATCACCTCTGCCAGACGGGTGAGTGAGCTCCAGGCGCTTTCTTCTAAGCCTCCTTTCCCATCTGTGCATCCGGACAAAGTTGTCCTCCGGACTCGTCTATCCTTCCTGCCCAAGGTTGTCACTGCCTTCCACATCGGGCAGACCATCACTTTGCCCACCATTTTTCCGCATCCTTCAAAGGAGGAAGAGAGTTCCACCGTCTGGACCCAAAACATGCCCTTTCCTTTTATTTGGATCGCACCAAACAGTTCCGGGTGGATGACCAGCTCTTTGTTGGGTACGTGGGCGCCAAGAAAGGTCAGGCCGTACACAAACGAACTATCTCCCGATGGGTCGTTTTGTGTATGAAAGCCTGCTATTCTTTGGCAAAGAAGGAGCCTCCGGTGGGGCTGCGCGGCCATTCCACCAGGGCGACGGCAGCAACCACTGCTCTGGGACGAGGCGTTCCTCTGAATGACATCTGTCAGGCAGCTACGTGGGCTTCGTTGCACACTTTTACGAAACACTACTGTCTTGACAGTCAAGTCCGCAGAGATGGCTTCTTTGGCCGTTCTGTTCTCCAGGATTTTCTGGTGTGATCTTGGTTTGCAGACCCGCCTCCGGGGTTGGCATTGCTGGGGTATCTATTCTAAGGTAAGGAATCTATAACTAACGTGTTTCTTTCAGATGAACAAGTTACTTACCTTCGGGAACGATATATCTGTAAGAAACATTAGTTAGTTATAGATTCCTTACCGCCCCACCCATCCTCCCTGTTCTGCGAACTGATTTCTAGGGTAAAGGACATCCTTTCAGGGCCCTAGTTTTGTGCACCAGTGGTCAGTGTCTTGCATGGTTCTGCGTTTCTGGCGCGGAAAGTCGTGTATAGAACTGACGTCAGCGCGCGAGGGCGGTGTCTAAGTAGCTACCGCGACGTCATCCCGGCGACACGACGCCAACGACGAACGCGGAGCCGACCGACGCCACCTTCCGACGCTCAGAGGTACTGCTGACGAAAAACTTTCCGGATCCAGTCTGACGCCTAGGGGTAATTCTAAGGTAAGGAATCTATAACTAACTAATGTTTCTTACAGATATATCGTTACCGAAGGTAAGTAACTTGTTTGTTAACACACTTGGTAACCGGGAATAGGAACAGCTCAGGGCTTTCAGCAAATGTTTTGGGGGAAAATAGACAGAACAATAATAATCGGTGCTGCTAGGAGAGGATGGGTCAGTTACCAATACAACCCCAATTAAGCCCTTCAAAGAAGGGGACAAACTAGAGAAACAAACTCCAATCTGAGCACTCAGATGGAGTCCAAAATCAATAATGTAATAAACACAGATGTAGTCGTAGTCAACTTTTAATCCAAAATTCAGTTTGGGTCACACGATATCCAATTTATTTACAGTCCGTGTTCAATCCAATTTCTTTACATAAGTATTTTGTTAATCCAATCCACGTAGTCAGCATATATTTCTTCAGGATTATATACTTGATACAGCCAGTATTATATACTTGATACAGCCAACACGTGTTTTGTCGTTCGGAAATTGCTACTTCGACTTCTTCAGGGCTGTTGCGGATATCCGTCAGCTGTGTGTAGTACGTTCATCCGTGACAACGGTCACATAAATTACGAAAGATATGTAGAGATAAATGATCTTAATCTTCACCAGAGTATAAGCTTAAGCTTGAGAGTATTCGACTGTTGCGTATAGCCAGGTATCAGTCAGTAATCGAAACAAAGTAGCAAACGCAGCGAGTAAACCGGTGTTTCACTGGCGTGGATCCTCTCTACATATCTTTCGTACTTTGTGACCGTTGTCACGGATGAACGTACTACACACAGCTGTTGGGTTTAATACTGGCTGAAGTTGGATATTGCGTGACCTAAACTGAACTTTTGGATTAAAAGTGGACTACAACTACATCTGTGTTTACATTATTGATTTTGGACTTATCTCTGAGTGCTCGGATTGGAGTTTGTTTCTCACATTTGTGACTGTACAGTGTATAGTACAGTGTTCTTTTACTTAACTGGTTGAATTAGCAGTGGCTGGCAAGCTGTCCATTAGCTAAACAAGGCAGCTCACTTGTAGGGTCTCTATCCCTTCACTTTGATGATCACCTCCTTTTCCTGGGGCTGTGGTTGGCTGATGCCCTGCATTTGGGCATCTCTCCACTGCAAGCACCATTCCAAATGTTTCAGGTGGGGAGGGCCTGGGGGCTGTTTTCCCAAACCCCTTTGCCGCAAAACCCTACTCTGCCCCCAGAAAGTACACCAAGCAGCCCTCCCGGCAGCGGTTGCTGCTTCTCCAGAGCTCGATGTGGGCGTCATCTTCGGATTGCTGCAACATGGATGGCAGTGTCTCTTTTTTTTCAGCCTGGTTTTTTGTCTTCCACAGTTCTTCATGCTGCTCTGGGTGTCTGCTTGTGTGGAAGCATGTTCTACATCTGCAGAGAGTGCTGCTTACTTTGCAAGCCCATAAATCTGATGGCCAGGATCAGAACAGGAGAGAACGACATCCCACCCACCCTGCTTTGCCTTCCCTAGGATTTTGGTTTTAACACTATATTAGGTGGAGGGGCAGGGAGGTACGGAATAAAATACATATAAAAAAGGACTTACCTGCCGCTGCCGGAGTCCAGCTTCTTCCACGATCGCGCACTGCACAGGCTCCCCACCCAATCCAGACGCTGCTCTCATGCATCAGTACAGCCCGCTCATGGTCTGAGCAGGCTGTTCTGACGCTCGCTCAGAGACAGGGAGCCTGTGACTTTTCTCCCACCCGGCTGTACAATACAGCTGGGTTGGAGAAATGTAAGTGCGCATGTCGATTTGGCCATCCTAAGATGGCCGGCCAAACTAACATGCACACTTACAGTGCGCAACTCTCCTCCTCCCTGCTCAGCCTGCTGCCATCACAGACGATGGCCCCGCCCTGTCCTAGACTCGGGCCACTGGACTCAGCCAGGGAAAAATAAAATTATAATAGTTTTTTTGTCATTTCTTTTTTTAATCTCCTGGCTCTGAGACGTGGGGAGATGCTCTGTCTTCATAAAGGAAGAGCCTCCCCTCTTTTGTACATAAAATAGTGGCAAGTCATAGGTTCAGGTGTGGAAAGTGGAGTTTCGGGGTAGGTATAGTTTTCTATAGAAGAAGTTATCTGTGCATGTCAGTTCACAATTGAGATTACAATAACTTGTGTGTCGGTGTAGTATGTATAACACGTATGATCAGTAAATATAGTGAACATGAGTATGCCTATTCCAATATAGATGGTCAGAGGGTTAATAGACTATTGTAAATACAGGAACGTTTTTATACAGATCTTACTCAAGTACCAAAAATCACATTTTGCAGAAATTTTTTGTTGAGTTTGTTAAGAAAAGGGTTATACTTAGCATTGTATTTATTAGTGATGTTTCACACGCTGCAAGCCGGATAATCAAGGCTGTCTAAGGTTAAGTTGCTGGAATGAGGGATTTAAAAAATGTGAAAAAGCTAGAAATGACACCACCATTGACAGATGGTGTTTCTCTAGATTTGAATCCTGGAGTGTTCTTGCTGCTGCCTGGGTTGACCAAGAAAAAATACATATATATTACCCCATTTATTGTTAAGGCTTGCAGTTACTTAGTTAGCTCCTGAGTCCCTTAAGACACACTGAGGTGGCTACTGTCACTAGAATTTTTCACCTTCGCCTGGGCTCTGTACTGGTCATTCTTACAGTTCAGGAACACCCCTTATTCTGATTGATGTTGGCAGTTCTGCTTCAGTATACCTTTCCTAGGCTAGTGCGGGCCCCCTGTTTTGGGATTTTTAAATACTTACTGGATAGGCTGCAGCCCATTTCGCGCTTACCTGGTCTTTTCTGGCGTTTTAACTAAGTGGATCTTAATTCTTGCACACATAATGATGCCCTTCAGTGTGGTGCCTTATTTTTGGTTGAAGCCAGCAAGACATGTTTTTCCTGGGTGTGGGTGGGCTAAGTCTGTGCTGTCTGCGCAAGCTGCATGGGGTACTACTAAAAGAGCAACTCCCAGAACCTTGAGTGCAAGTGTCTGCCACCAATGGGCTTCACCAACCTGAGCAGCACAGCCACTGATTCTTTACTCTATGTAGTCACACTGAATAATACTCTAGTGTCACGCACTGACCAGCCCCCTTGTACTCATTAGCACTAGAGGGAACAGTGAACATTTGGGCACCTAAAACTGAGAACTTCAACTAGGTACCTGGAAATGTCACCAGTTTCTGAAAACGTGATTATGGAGGTGAAAAAGAGCAGGTCTAGCAGGAGAACCAGATCTGACTTCTGTAAACTAAATCAAGTTTAAAATTAATATGACTTGGATTTTTGGTGGTACTTACGTCTGAGTGTCATAAGTAAATTTATATTGGTTCATCTGTCCATAGTATGCTGCTGTCTATGTTATCTGTACCTAGTCATATTATTCCGTGTGTCAAACATTTGAGGTTTTCTCTCGTACGTTGTCCGACCTCCATCCTTATTGACGGAGATTAAAATCGTCATCCTACATGAAAAAAATGAACAGATACTCTGCACCTCTGATCGAACATTTAGGTCGAAGTCTACCAGACAGCAGAGCTGTCTTGTTGCTAAAGACTTCTCTGGGACATTCTACAAGCTGACTTAGGAATGCATTCTGCCTATTGCTTGCCATTGGCTTTGTGGTTTGTAACTCACCTTTGCATGCTTTCTGTTTGCTTTGCTGTTTTTGTTTTAGGCTGTCCAGTATGTCTTTGTCCTTCTCGTGGAGCATAGCCTGTTTACACCCTCTCTGACTCGCTCCTTATATTCTTCCATGAGTGCTCGTTTTCTGTAAACAGGCCTTTAAATTATGTTCTTATGTTGTCTCATTTGCTGTGCATTCAAAGACCGAGATCAAATGTCGGGCTTTGTCTTCGGAGTGAGGGTGGGGTTTACTTTTTTTCTCTAACTTCGAAGTAAGAGGATATATGTGACAATCTGGGGTGTGTGAAAGGAAAGGCTTTTTTCTAGCAAACAACAAAATTTAAATGGCTGTAAATGAACTGTGCAAATATTCCAGAATATGT
Organism: Calotriton arnoldi; assembly: GCA_963921515.1. Taxonomy (NCBI): domain Eukaryota; kingdom Metazoa; phylum Chordata; class Amphibia; order Caudata; family Salamandridae; genus Calotriton; species Calotriton arnoldi. Next base: position 181,625 of record CAWUFW010006501.1, on the reverse strand, counting down.
CAGAATTAGGAAAGCAAAAATGAAGCACATTTTTTGTAATTCTGAAGTGTGGTGGAAACAAAAATTTTAATACCATCAAAACAAATCAATACACCAGGTGATGCAATTTCCGCACATTGTTGGTGCGCTGTATAGTTTTACCAGTAAAAGTGTATGTCTGTGCAAATGTAATGCTCATTTCAATTGAAAATGTGTTGTTTGTAATGGCAGTGTGCTACCACGCCATGCATAGCCCAGTCTACACCACACCACGACACTATGCCACTCTATTCTACATCGCTCTACGACACTCCACTTTATGCCACTCTGCGCCACTTTATGCCACTCTACACCACTTTACTCCACTCAACGACACTCCACACCACTCTACACCTCACTCTACGCCACTCTACTCCACTCTATGCCACTCCACAACATGACCCTCCCCAACATGACACTTTAATCTACTACACTCCACTTGACTCCACTATACTTCATCTGTGTTCCTCCACTCCACGACACTTTACTCTATCCTACACCAATGACGACACTCCACTGTATGACACTCTACTTCACTCCACTCTACTTTCCCCTGCGCCACTCTGTCACTCAACTCTATGCCACTCCATGCTACATCACTCTACGCCACTCCACTCTGACACTTTACTTCGCTCTACGCTATGCCACTCCACTCTGCAACACTTTACGCCCCTCCTCTCTACGCGCCTCCACTATATGACACTCTATTCCACTCTACAACACTCTATTCCACCCTACTCTACAACACTCCACTCTACGCCCCTTTTCTTAACTCTACTCCACTTTATGCCACTTCATTCTAGGCTACTCTGACACTCCATGACACTCCACTCTATCCCACTCTACGACACTCCACTCTACTTCACTATATGACATTCTACTCTGCCACTCTACGCCACTCCAGTCTACTCCACTGTACTCCAGTCTACTCCCCTCTACTCTGCAACACTCTACTCCACTCTGCAACACTCTACTCCACTCTTTGACACACTACTCCACTCTTTGACATACTACTCCACTCTGTGCAACTCCCTCTGTGCCACTCCACGCTACTTTACTCCACTGTATGCCACACCAGTCTATGCCACTCTACTTCAGTCCACTCTACTCCCCTCTGTGCTACTCCACGACATTCCATGACACTTCACTCTATCTAACTGTACGACACTCCACTCTACTTCATTATACGCCATTCTACTCTATGCCACTCTACTCCACTCTGCGCCACTCTGTCACTCTACGCCACTCTACTCTACTTCACGCCAGTCCAGTCTACGCCACTGTACTCCAGTCTACTCCCCTCTGCAACACTCTACTCCACTCTTTGACACACTACTCCACTCTATGCAAGTCCACTCTACTCCCCTCTATGCTACTCCACTCTACAACACTCTACTCCACTCTGACACTCTACTTAATGCAACTCCCTCTACACCACTTTACGACACACTACTCCACTTCTCTCTGCCCCTCTACGCCTTACACAACTCAACTCTGCTCTACTACACTCTACTCTGCTCTTCGCAAATCCCTCTGCGCCACTCCATGCCACTTTACTCCACATTATACCAGCCTACACCACTCTACTCTGCTCCACTCTACGGCACTCCCTCTACGACACTCTACTCCATGCAACTCCTTCTGTGCCACTACATGTCACTTTACTCCACCCTACATTACTCCACTCTACGACACACTACTCTATGCCACTTTATGCTGCCTCACTCTGACACACTATGTGCCTCTATTCTATGTTCCTCCACTCGTCCATATCACTCTACGCCACTCCACTCTACACCACCCTGACACTCCACGCTGCTCTGCGACACTCCTCTGTGACACTCCACTCTGCGACAATCCACTCAAGTGTCGTAGAGCAGTGTGGAGTATCGTAGAGTAGAGTGGATTGTTGTAGAGCACTCTACGACATTCCGTACTCTGACATTCCATCCGACAACACTCCACTCAATGACATTCCATCCTGCGACACTCCACTCTGAGACACTAACTTAGCCATTCTGAACAGCAGCCACGCGGGTGTACAACATGGCTAAAACACATTGGCAAAGCCAATAGGTCTGGCATAGGTGAGACCTATTGGGGTTGCCAATGCTTGTTGACTTTACCGGCCTGCTTGCGCTTTAGGGTCCACTGCTCTGGCCTTGCCCTCATCCCGAGATTCAAATTTACCAGGAGTGCTGGGTTTTCTTTTTCTGTGCTGAAGCCATCTCCCACCAAAATTTGGCGAAAAAATGTCAGACCTCCATCTTTCCTCTTCATTTACTAACTACACTTAACCTTAAGTCGTGTCTCAGAGTTCAGCACTTGGACGCTTTTGGGTAACAGTTCAGTTTATAAAAACTTGATAAATAAATATGTGACATTTCAAGTCATTTGTTTATTGACTTGACTTGACTTTCCATTCCCCTTCGGGGAAAAAAAGTTTTTTTTAAAATAGGAAAATTGGCACAGGTAAATGGTACGCTCACTTCAAGGGTGTTAGTGGAGAGGTACGCGGTGCGGCTTGCTTTGGGCACTAGGATGCACACTTTTACAGGAGTCTGACATCGATTTGGGAAATCAAGAATTCCATGACCATATTCTGCATGCCTGCCCACCTTCTCGTCGAGTATAGGAGAGCATATGCTTTTTATAGGCAGAAACCCGAGGATGCTATTTCTGTTCACAAGGTGTACTTTTCCTGAATTCTGAACACAGAAGAGTGGTAGTTTGGAGAAGGTGGGGGCCTTGGGGTGGGGGGGGAGGGGAGGAGGGTGAGGGAGTGAGTTCAAAGTATCGTGTGGTGTTTGCAAGTTGAAGATAGGGAGAGGCTGGAAGACATCTGATGCTGGCTGATCGGGACTTATCGCAATTTCAGATAGATAATTTCACAACCACCATTACCGGTAACATACGTTTTATGATTTAATGACACAGTAAGAGGAATAACATGGAGGCAAGGGCTTAACGTGCCTGTTTATGCATGACTTCATCCATTAGCAGGCCATTTTCTGGCCGCGAGTTCCACCTGCCCTCATTTTTGGGTAGCTGAAAACCAAGGCACTCCGAGTGGTGTGTTCATCTTACTCAGGATCAGGCTCCTCTCTTCAGACATGTAAATCAGCACAAATAGGCTGCTGTTGGGGGTCATAGCACTCCAGGTAACTGTAGTATAAGGTTGTTTTCAGCTCCGAGGCAGCTAGTACAAGCACATCCTGCAATCAGTTTGTGGAAGGATATTTTCCCTTTATTATGGGCTCTTTGATTTGCGAGAGCCACACCTGGACCCTGTAAATTTGTTAAAAGTACAAAGAAGTAGAGTAGAAAATTTGCATGGTATGCCCCTGTTAGGAGCCTCTGCTCCTCTTCCGCCAGAATGGTGAAGGTGCCAAGATTCAAAAAAACAAAGTCAGGAGGTAGGGCCTTCAGCACCTCTGCTGCCCGACTATGGAATAATCCTCCATTCGAGTTGAGACAGCTGGAAGATCTTCTTCTGTTCAGGAAGAGACTAAAGACATGGCTCTATCCTAGTGCATAACTCTACTATCCTAATGAGACCCCCCGTAGCATGAGCCCAGCTGGGCACACATATGTTAGCGCCAGGATGCCTGCTGGGTGACAGTGTGCTCTATAAGTGTCGAAATAATAATAGTAGCTCAAAGGAAGACAAGCTAGAAGAAATGACAAACCCAGTATGAGCCTGCACCAGACACTTCAACCTCAGAAACCACATCCATAGCACTATTTAACACAGCGATTTCCCATTGAGATAAACTTGCCTCAAGTTATTTCAAAACCTTCCTCGATGATGTCAAATTCTGTTGCAAGCTTTTTCCAAGTGATACTTAGGCACTCAGCTTTATGATCTGTCCTCTGGGGCCAAAGGTAGCAAAAGACCCAGTTAGACGAAGGATCTGGAAATATTACCTAAGTTTGTTGAAGTGCAGTGAAAGTAAGACCTATCAGAAGTTGGATCTAGTCCACAACAGGCAGGGACATCCCAGGGGAGACTAAGTACAGTGGGTGTTCTGGTAATCCTTTTTCTTCTGTAATCGAGACATGGGTAGAGCCAACTTATGACAAGAATCAAACATCCCTTAAACCAAGTAAACAAGTTGTGCTCCTTGCAGTCTAATACCTATCTAACTCCATTGCAGGCCATATTCAGCTTGGGGAAGCGGAAGCAGTCTTTCATAGCAGAATGATTTTGGTGAAGAGGCCAGGCAGGATTCAAACAAGTGAAGCAGAAACCAATATGTTTGCCAGAACTTTAGGGAATTATATGAAACTCAAATAACCGATGCCGAATCATACCGTAGAAATCACCAGGGACATATGACTGTAGAGAATATCATGGAAATAAAAGCTTGGGAGGAACTACACAACGACTTTCAAAATGGTGTGCATAATAGCTAAGGAAAAAGTAGACTGGTAGTGTTTGCAATAAAAGACCTAAAAGACAGCAAAATTGTATCCTTTTCAGAATGGGGAGGGACTGCATCATTTCTAGTTGTGGGGTCGGGACTCACCCAGACTTCTTGTAGAGGAGTACGACATTAATGCAAAGAAACTCCTCTCAAGCATGCACCAGTATTGAGGTTTGATAAATGAACTCCAATGTACCATTCTGGGAATATAAATCCAGAAAAATAGGAATGTGACGCTGAAAGCTTGGCCATACTGTTCCTATTTCAGATGCTGTCAACCTAGAAATCCCCTTACTGATCACTTTGTCATTCGGTAGAGATCAGAATGACTCCCTGCTTTGTAAGCTTTTGTTCCTGTTGACTTTTTCCAAGAACGGATCTCAGGAACGTCAACCGCTTCCTCCGGAAGGAGAAGTTCAAGATGTTGACGCTTGCTCAGGTCTTGTCTGCCCTTGACCCAGAAGACTGGATGGTAGCGTTGGACTTGCAGGACGCTTATTTTCACATCCCCGTCCTGCCGGCCCACCGGCGTTACCTGCGGTTCACGGTAGGCCACGAGCACTTTCAGTTTACCGTGCTCTTCTTTGGCCTTACCAGCGCCCCTCGGGTGTTCACGAAAGTGATGGCGGTGGTCACAGCTCATCTGCGCAGATCAGGTGTTTCAGTCTTCCCCTATCTCGACGACTGGCTGTTGAAGGCGGGCTCGCCCCAGGCAGTCGTCTCCCACCTCCAGACTACAGCCGACCTCCTGCATTCGCTGGGGTTCTCCATCAATGTGCCGAAGTCACACCTGATTCCCTCTCACGAGCTCCTCTTCATCGGAGCGGAGCGGTTCTGGACACAACGCGGTTTCGGGTCTATCCTCCCGAAACAGCGAGTCCGGGATATTCAGGCTATGATTCCGATCTTTCAGCCTCTATCCCGGGTTTCAGTCAGAATGACCCTGAGGCTGCTGGGCCTCATGGCCTCCTGCATCCTGCTGGTCGATCATGCCAGGTGGCATATGCGGGCTCTGCAGTGGGGCCTGAAGTTCCAATGGGCGCAGCATCAGGTGAATCTGTCCGATTGCATCCAGATCTCAGAGGGCACTGCACGACAATTGCAGTGGTGGCTCACGAACCAGGTTTGGGTCAAAGGCAGATATCTCTCCCTTCCCCAACCAGACTACACAGTGGTGACAGACACATCCCTTCTGGGATGGGGCGGCCACATGGGAGAGGCGGAGATCGGAGGCCTCTGGTCTCTGGCGGAGTCCGGGCTCCTCATCAACCTTCTGGAGCTTCGGGCGATTCGTCTTGCACTCAAAGCATTCCTTCCCTCTGTCCGGGGAAGAGTAGTGCAGGTGTTCACGGACAACACCACCGCCATGTGGTACTGCAACAAACGGGGCGGGGTGGGGTCGTGGACCCTATGTCGGGAGGCCCTCCGCCTCTGGACATGGCTGGAACATCAGGGCATATCCCTGGTGGTTCAACACCTGTTAGGTTCACTGAACGCCAGGGCAGACGAACTCAGCCGCAGGTGCATGATGGATCACGAATGGCGTCTTCACTCGGAGGTGGTGGCTCCTTCGACAGTGGTGAGAGCCTTGGTTAGACCTATTCGCCACAGAAGAGAACGCGCAATGTCAGCAATTCTGCGCGTTGGAATTTCCAAGGCGGCACTCGCTAGGCGACGCTTTTCGTCGCGAGTGGAGTTGCGGTCTGTTGTACGCCTTTCCGCCTATACCACTTCTGCCCACAGTGCTGAAGAAGATCAGGCGCGACCTGGCCCAAGTCATTCTTGTGGCTCCGGATTAGGCACGGAGAGTCTGGTATCCCGAGTTGCTCAACGTGGCCATCGATCCTCCGACCTGTCTACCTCTTCGGGAGGATCTTCTGTCGCAGCAACAGGGGACGGTCCTCCACCCGAACCTGTCCAGCCTCCACCTCCTTGCGTGGAGATTAAGCGTCGGCAGTTGACGTCGTTCGACCTGCCTCCCGAAGTCTGCGATGTAATTCTGGCAGCCAGGCGTCCCTCCACTAAGACGGTATACGCCTGCCGGTGGAACAAATTTGTGGCATGGTGCACAGCAAAGGCTGTGGATCCCCTCTCTGCCCCTCTTTCTGAGGTTCTTTTGTTCCTTCTTTCTTTGGCCCAGCAGGGTTCTGCTCTGGGCACTATCAAGGCTATCTCTCGGCCATCTCTGCCTTCCTTCGGCTCCCAGATCATCCTTCCCTTTTCAAGTCCCCGGTTGTAAATCGCGTCTTAAAAGGCATAACTCATCTCTTTCCTCCTATTCCTTTCGTTATGCCTCAGTGGGACTTGAACCTGATTTTAACGTATTTAATGTGCGCTCCCTTTGAGCCGCTTCACAACTGTCCTCTGAGGCTCTTAACCCTCAAAACTGCAATCCTGGTTGCCATCACCTCTGCCAGACGGGTGAGTGAGCTCCAGGCGCTTTCTTCTAAGCCTCCTTTCCCATCTGTGCATCCGGACAAAGTTGTCCTCCGGACTCGTCTATCCTTCCTGCCCAAGGTTATCACTGCCTTCCACATCGGACAGACCATCACTTTGCCCACCATTTTTCCGCATCCTTCAAAGGAGGAAGAGAGTTCCACCGTCTGGACCCAAAACATGCCCTTTCCTTTTATTTGGATCGCACCAAACAGTTCCGGGTGGATGACCAGCTCTTTGTTGGGTACGTTGGCGCCAAGAAAGGTCAGGCCGTACACAAACGAACTATCTCCCGATGGGTCGTTTTGTGTATGAAAGCCTGCTATTCTTTGGCAAAGAAGGAGCCTCCGGTGGGGCTGCGCGCCCATTCCACCAGGGCGACGGCAGCAACCACTGCTCTGGGACGAGGCGTTCCTCTGAATGACATCTGTCAGGCAGCTACGTGGGCTTCGTTGCACACTTTTACGAAACACTACTGTCTTGACAGTCAAGTCCGGAGAGATGGCTTCTTTGGCCGTTCTGTTCTCCAGGATTTTCTGGTGTGATCTTGGTTTGCAGACCCGCCTCCGGGGTTGGCATTGCTGGGGTATCTATTCTAAGGTAAGGAATCTATAACTAACGTGTTTCTTTCAGATGAACAAGTTACTTACCTTCGGTAACGATATATCTGTAAGAAACATTAGTTAGTTATAGATTCCTTACCGCCCCACCCATCCTCCCTGTTCTGCGAACTGATTTCTAGGGTAAAGGACCTCCTTTCAGGGCCCTAGTTTTGTGCACCAGTGGTCAGTGTCTTGCATGGTTCTGCGTTTCTGGCGCGGAAAGTCGTGTATAGAACTGACGTCAGCGCGCGAGGGCGGTGTCTAAGTAGCTACCGCGACGTCATCCCGGCGACACGACGCCAACGACGAACGCGGAGCCGACCGACGCCACCTTCCGACGCGCAGAGGTACTGCTGACGAAAAACTTTCCGGATCCAGTCTGACGCCTAGGGGTAATTCTAAGGTAAGGAATCTATAACTAACTAATGTTTCTTACAGATATATCGTTACCGAAGGTAAGTAACTTGTTTGTTAACACACTTGGTAACCGGGAATAGGAACAGCTCAGGGCTTTCAGCAAATGTTTTGGGGGAAAATAGACAGAACAATAATAATCGGTGCTGCTAGGAGAGGATGGGTCAGTTACCAATACAACCCCAATTAAGCCCTTCAAAGAAGGGGACAAACTAGAGAAACAAACTCCAATCTGAGCACTCAGATGGAGTCCAAAATCAATAATGTAATAAACACAGATGTAGTCGTAGTCAACTTTTAATCCAAAAATTCAGTTTGGGTCACACGATATCCAATTTATTTACAGTCCGTGTTCAATCCAATTTCTTTACATAAGTATTTTGTTAATCCAATCCACGTAGTCAGCATATATTTCTTCAGGATTATATACTTGATACAGCCAGTATTATATACTTGATACAGCCAACACGTGTTTTGTCGTTCGGAAATTGCTACTTCGACTTCTTCAGGGCTGTTGCGGATATCAGTCAGCTGTGTGTAGTACGTTCATCCGTGACAACGGTCACATAAATTACGAAAGATATGTAGAGATAAATGATCTTAATCTTCACCAGAGTATAAGCTTAAGCTTGAGAGTATTCGACTGTTGCGTATAGCCAGGTATCAGTCAGTAATCGAAACAAAGTAGCAAACGCAGCGAGTAAACCGGTGTTTCACTGGCGTGGATCCTCTCTACATATCTTTCGTACTTTGTGACCGTTGTCACGGATGAACGTACTACACACAGCTGTTGGGTTTAATACTGGCTGAAGTTGGATATTGCGTGACCTAAACTGAACTTTTGGATTAAAAGTGGACTACAACTACATCTGTGTTTACATTATTGATTTTGGACTTATCTCTGAGTGCTCGGATTGGAGTTTGTTTCTCACATTTGTGACTGTACAGTGTATAGTACAGTGTTCTTTTACTTAACTGGTTGAATTAGCAGTGGCTGGCAAGCTGTCCATTAGCTAAACAAGGCAGCTCACTTGTAGGGTCTCTATCCCTTCACTTTGAGGATCACCTCCTTTTCCTGGGGCTGTGGTTGGCTGATGCCCTGCATTTGGGCATCTCTCCACTGCAAGCACCATTCCAAATGTTTCAGGTGGGGAGGGCCTGGGGGCTGTTTTCCCAAACCCCTTTCCCGCAAAACCCTACTCTGCCCCCAGAAAGTACACCAAGCAGCCCTCCCGGCAGCGGTTGCTGCTTCTCCAGAGCTCGATGTGGGCGTCATCTTCGGATTGCTGCAACATGGATGGCAGTGTCTCTTTTTTTTCAGCCTGGTTTTTTTGTCTTCCACAGTTCTTCATGCTGCTCTGGGTGTCTGCTTGTGTGGAAGCATGTTCTACATCTGCAGAGAGTGCTGCTTACTTTGCAAGCCCATAAATCTGATGGCCAGGATCAGAACAGGAGAGAACGACATCCCACCCACCCTGCTTTGCCTTCCCTAGGATTTTGGTTTTAACACTATATTAGGTGGAGGGGCAGGGAGGTACGGAATAAAATACATATAAAAAGGACTTACCTGCCGCTGCCGGAGTCCAGCTTCTTCCACGATCGCGCACTGCACAGGCTCCCCACCCAATCCAGACGCTGCTCTCATGCATCAGTACAGCCCGCTCATGGTCTGAGCAGGCTGTTCTGACGCTCGCTCAGAGACAGGGAGCCTGTGACTTTTCTCCCACCCGGCTGTACAATACAGCTGGGTTGGAGAAATGTAAGTGCGCATGTCGATTTGGCCATCCTAAGATGGCCGGCCAAACCAACATGCACACTTACAGTGCGCAACTCTCCTCCTCCCTGCTCAGCCTGCTGCCATCACAGACGATGGCCCCGCCCTGTCCTAGACTCGGGCCACTGGACTCAGCCAGGGAAAAATAAAATTATAATAGTTTTTTTGTCATTTCTTTTTTTAATCTCCTGGCTCTGAGACGTGGGGAGATGCTCTGTCTTCATAAAGGAAGAGCCTCCCTCTTTTGTACATAAAATAGTGGCAAGTCATAGGTTCAGGTGTGGAAAGTGGAGTTTCGGGGTAGGTATAGTTTTCTATAGAAGAAGTTATCTGTGCATGTCAGTTCACAATTGAGATTACAATAACTTGTGTGTCGGTGTAGTATGTATAACACGTATGATCAGTAAATATAGTGAACATGAGTATGCCTATTCCAATATAGATGGTCAGAGGGTTAATAGACTATTGTAAATACAGGAACGTTTTTATACAGATCTTACTCAAGTACCAAAAATCACATTTTGCAGAAATTTTTTGTTGAGTTTGTTAAGAAAAGGGTTATACTTAGCATTGTATTTATTAGTGATGTTTCACACGCTGCAAGCCGGATAATCAAGGCTGTCTAAGGTTAAGTTGCTGGAATGAGGGATTTAAAAAATTTGAAAAAGCTAGAAATGACACCACCATTGACAGAATGGTGTTTCTCTAGATTTGAATCCTGGAGTGTTCTTGCTGCTGCCTGGGTTGACCAAGAAAAAAATACATATATATTACCCCATTTATTGTTAAGGCTTGCAGTTACTTAGTTAGCTCCTGAGTCCCTTAAGACACACTGAGGTGGCTACTGTCACTAGAATTTTCACCTTCGCCTGGGCTCTGTACTGGTCATTCTTACAGTTCAGGAACACCCCTTATTCTGATTGATGTTAGCAGTTCTGCTTCAGTATACCTTTCCTAGGCTAGTGCGGGCCCCCTGTTTTGGGATTTTTAAATACTTACTGGATAGGCTGCAGCCCATTTCGCGCTTACCTGGTCTTTTCTGGCGTTTTAACTAAGTGGATCTTAATTCTTGCACACATAATGATGCCCTTCAGTGTGGTGCCTTATTTTTGGTTGAAGCCAGCAAGACATGTTTTTCCTGGGTGTGGGTGGGCTAAGTCTGTGCTGTCTGCGCAAGCTGCATGGGGTACTACTAAAAGAGCAACTCCCAGAACCTTGAGTGCAAGTGTCTGCCACCAATGGGCTTCACCAACCTGAGCAGCACAGCCACTGATTCTTTACTCTATGTAGTCACACTGAATAATACTCTAGTGTCACGCACTGACCAGCCCCCTTGTACTCATTAGCACTAGAGGGAACAGTGAACATTCGGGCACCTAAAACTGAGAACTTCAACTAGGTACCTGGAAATGTCACCAGTTTCTGAAAACGTGATTATGGAGGTGAAAAAGAGCAGGTCTAGCAGGAGAACCAGATCTGACTTCTGTAAACTAAATCAAGTTTAAAATTAATATGACTTGGATTTTTGGTGGTACTTACGTCTGAGTGTCATAAGTAAATTTATATTGGTTCATCTGTCCATAGTATGCTGCTGTCTATGTTATCTGTACCTAGTCATATTATTCCGTGTGTCAAACATTTGAGGTTTTCTCTCGTACGTTGTCCGACCTCCATCCTTATTGACGGAGATTAAAATCGTCATCCTACATGAAAAAAATGAACAGGTACTCTGCAACTCTGATCGAACATTTAGGTCGAAGTCTACCAGACAGCAGAGCTGTCTTGTTGCTAAAGACTTCTCTGGGACATTCTACAAGCTGACTTAGGAATGCATTCTGCCTATTGCTTGCCATTGGCTTTGTGGTTTGTAACTCACCTTTGCATGCTTTCTGTTTGCTTTGCTGTTTTTGTTTTAGGCTGTCCAGTATGTCTTTGTCCCTCTTGTGGAGCATAGCCTGTTTACACCCTCTCTGACTCACTCCTTATATTCTTCCATGAGTGCTCGTTTTCTGTAAACAGGCCTTTAAATTATGTTCTTATGTTGTCTCATTTGCTGTGCATTCAAAGACCGAGATCAAATGTCGGGCTTTGTCTTCGGAGTGAGGGTGGGGTTTACTTTTTTTCTCTAACTTCGAAGTAAGAGGATATATGTGACAATCTGGGGTGTGTGAAAGGAAAGGCTTTTTTCTAGCAAACAACAAAATTTAAATGGCTGTAAATGAACTGTGCAAATATTTCAGAATATGTCAGAATTAGGAAAGCAAAAATGAAGCACATTTTTTGTAATTCTGAAATGTGGTGGAAACAAAAATTTTAATACCATCAAAACAAATCAATACACCAGGTGATGCAGTTTCCGCACATTGTTGGTGCGCTGTATAGTTTTACCAGTAAAAGTGTATGTCTGTGCAAATGTAATGCTCATTTCAATTGAAAATGTGTTGTTTGTAATGGCAGTGTGCTACCACGCCATGCATAGCCCAGTCTACACCACACCACGACACTATGCCACTCTATTCTACATCGCTCTACGACACTCCACTTTATGCCACTCTGCGCCACTTTATGCCACTCTACACCACTTTACTCCACTCAACGACACTCCACACCACTCTACACCTCACTCTACGCCACTCTACTCCACTCTATGCCACTCCACAACATGACCCTCCCCAACATGACACTTTAATCTACTACACTCCACTTGACTCCACTATACTTCATCGCACTCCTCTCTGTGCTCCTCCACTCCACGACACTTTACTCTATCCTACACCAACGACGACACTCCACTGTATGACACTCTACTTCACTCCACTCTACTTTCCCCTGCGCCACTCTGTCACTCAACTCTATGCCACTCCATGCTACATCACTCTACGCCACTCCACTCTGACACTTTACTTCGCTCTACGCTATGCCACTCCACTCTGCAACACTTTACGCCCCTCCTCTCTACGCGCCTCCACTATATGACACTCTATTCCACTCTACAACACTCTATTCCAACCTACTCTACAACACTCCACTCTACGCCCCTTTTCTTAACTCTACTCCACTTTATGCCACTTCATTCTAGGCTACTCTGACACTCCATGACACTCCACTCTATCCCACTCTACGACACTCCACTCTACTTCACTATATGACATTCTACTCTGCCACTCTACGCCACTCCAGTCTACTCCACTGTACTCCAGTCTACTCCCCTCTACTCTGCAACACTCTACTCCACTCTGCAACACTCTACTCCACTCTTTGACACACTACTCCACTCTATGCAAGTCCACTCTACTCCCCTCTATGCTACTCCACTCTACAACACTCTACTCCACTCTGACACTCTACTTAATGCAACTCCCTCTACACCACTTTACGACACACTACTCCACTTCTCTCTGCCCCTCTACGCCTTACACAACTCAACTCTGCTCTACTACACTCTACTCTGCTCTTCGCAAATCCCTCTGCGCCACTCCATGCCACTTTACTCCACATTATACCAGCCTACACCACTCTACTCTGCTCCACTCTACGGCACTCCCTCTACGACACTCTACTCCATGCAACTCCTTCTGTGCCACTACATGTCACTTTACTCCACCCTACATTACTCCACTCTACGACACACTACTCTATGCCACTTTATGCTGCCTCACTCTGACACACTATGTGCCTCTATTCTATGTTCCTCCACTCGTCCATATCACTCTACGCCACTCCACTCTACACCACCCTGACACTCCACGCTGCTCTGCGACACTCCTCTGTGACACTCCACTCTGCGACAATCCACTCAAGTGTCGTAGAGCAGTGTGGAGTATCGTAGAGTAGAGTGGAGTGTTGTAGAGCACTCTACGACATTCCGTACTCTGACATTCCATCCGACAACACTCCACTCAATGACATTCCATCCTGCGACACTCCACTCTGAGACACTAACTTAGCCATTCTGAACAGCAGCCACGCGGGTGTACAACATGGCTAAAACACATTGGCAAAGCCAATAGGTCTGGCATAGGTGAGACCTATTGGGGTTGCCAATGCTTGTTGACTTTACCGGCCTGCTTGCGCTTTAGGGTCCACTGCTCTGGCCTTGCCCTCATCCCGAGATTCAAATTTACCAGGAGTGCTGGGTTTTCTTTTTCTGTGCTGAAGCCATCTCCCACCAAAATTTGGCGAAAAAATGTCAGACCTCCATCTTTCCTCTTCATTTACTAACTACACTTAACCTTAAGTCGTGTCTCAGAGTTCAGCACTTGGACGCTTTTGGGTAACAGTTCAGTTTATAAAAACTTGATAAATAAATATGTGACATTTCAAGTCATTTGTTTATTGACTTGACTTTCCATTCCCCTTCGGGGAAAATTTTTTTTTTTAAATGGGAAAATTGGCACAGGTAAATGGTACGCTCACTTCAAGGGTGTTAGTGGAGAGGTACGCGGTGCGGCTTGCTTTGGGCACTAGGATGCACACTTTTACAGGAGTCTGACATCGATTTGGGAAATCAAGAATTCCATGACCATATTCTGCATGCCTGCCCACCTTCTCGTCGAGTATAGGAGAGCATATGCTATTTATAGGCAGAAACCCGAGGATGCTATTTCTGTTCACAAAGTGTACTTTTCCTGAATTCTGAACACAGAAGAGTGGTAGTTTGGAGAAGGTGGGGGCCTTGGGGTGGGGGGGGAGGGGAGGAGGGTGAGGGAGTGAGTTCAAAGTATCGTGTGGTGTTTGCAAGTTGAAGATAGGGAGAGGCTGGAAGACATCTGATGCTGGCTGATCGGGACTTATCGCAATTTCAGATAGATAATTTCACAACCACCATTACCGGTAACATACGTTTTATGATTTAATGACACAGTAAGAGGAATAACATGGAGGCAAGGGCTTAACGTGCCTGTTTATGCATGACTTCATCCATTAGCAGGCCATTTTCTGGCCGCGAGTTCCACCTGCCCTCATTTTTGGGTAGCTGAAAACCAAGGCACTCCGAGTGGTGTGTTCATCTTACTCAGGATCAGGCTCCTCTCTTCAGACATGTAAATCAGCACAAATAGGCTGCTGTTGGGGGTCATAGCACTCCAGGTAACTGTAGTATAAGGTTGTTTTCAGCTCTGAGGCAGCTAGTACAAGCACATCCTGCAATCAGTTTGTGGAAGGATATTTTCCCTTTATTATGGGCTCTTTGATTTGCGAGAGCCACACCTAGACCCTGTAAATTTGTTAAAAGTACAAAGAAGTAGAGTAGAAAATTTGCATGGTATGCCCCTGTTAGGAGCCTCTGCTCCTCTTCCGCCAGAATGGTGAAGGTGCCAAGATTCAAAAAACAAAGTCAGGAGGTAGGGCCTTCAGCACCTCTGCTGCCCGACTATGGAATAATCCTCCATTCGAGTTGAGACAGCTGGAAGATCTTCTTCTGTTCAGGAAGAGACTAAAGACATGGCTCTATCCTAGTGCATAACTCTACTATCCTAATGAGACCCCCGTAGCATGAGCCCAGCTGGGCACACATATGTTAGCGCCAGGATGCCTGCTGGGTGACAGTGTGCTCTATAAGTGTCGAAATAATAATAGTAGCTCAAAGGAAGACAAGCTAGAAGAAATGACAAACCCAGTATGAGCCTGCACCAGACACTTCAACCTCAGAAACCACATCCATAGCACTATTTAACACAGCGATTTCCCATTGAGATAAACTTGCCTCAAGTTATTTCAAAACCTTCCTCGATGATGTCAAATTCTGTTGCAAGCTTTTTCCAAGTGATTCTTAGGCACTCAGCTTTATGATCTGTCCTCTGGGGCCAAAGGTAGCAAAAGACCCAGTTAGACGAAGGATCTGGAAATATTACCTAAGTTTGTTGAAGTGCAGTGAAAGTAAGACCTATCAGAAGTTGGATCTAGTCCACAACAGGCAGGGACATCCCAGGGGAGACTAAGTACAGTGGGTGTTCTGGTAATCCTTTTTCTTCTGTAATCGAGACATGGGTAGAGCCAACTTATCACAAGAATCAAACATCCCTTAAACCAAGTAAACAAGTTGTGCTCCTTGCAGTCTAATACCTTTCTAACTCCATTGCAGGCCATATTCAGCTTGGGGAAGCGGAAGCAGTCTTTCATAGCAGAATGATTTTAGTGAAGAGGCCAGGCAGGATTCAAACAAGTGAAGCAGAAACCAATATGTTTGCCAGAACTTTAGGGAATTATATGAAACTCAAATAACCGATGCCGAATCATACCATAGAAATCACCAGGGACATATGACTGTAGAGAATATCATGGAAATAAAAGCTTGGGAGGAACTACACAACGACTTTCAAAATGGTGTGCATAATAGCTAAGGAAAAAGTAGACTGGTAGTGTTTGCAACAAAAGACCTAAAAGACAGCAAAATTGTATCCTTTTCAGAATGGGGAGGGACTGCATCATTTCTAGTTGTGGGGTCGGGACTCACCCAGACTTCTTGTAGAGGAGTACGACATTAATGCAAAGAAACTCCTCTCAAGCATGCACCAGTATTGAGGTTTGATAAATGAACTCCAATGTACCATTCTGGGAATATAAATCCAGAAAAATAGGAATGTGACGCTGAAAGCTTGGCCATACTGTTCCTATTTCAGATGCTGTCAACCTAGAAATCCCCTTACTGATCACTTTGTCATTCGGTAGAGATCAGAATGACTCCCTGCTTTGTAAGCTTTTGTTCCTGTTGACTTTTTCCAATAACAATTTGTGGATTTATAACATAATAAGAAAAGAACCTTGCCTGCTGTTGCAGCTAAGTGCAGTATACTATTACAGGCTTTTGACAGCATCAGTGAACAACTGGGAATACCTCCACCCCCGCCCCCGCTAAAACCCCTGACCAAGGGTAAGAAGATTGTTTTAATTAAAGCATAGATAGTCTTGCTATTCTAACCAGTGTTTCCTCTCATTTCTCTGTATCTGTACTTGAATGTCTGATGCTTCTCCTCGGTGTCAAGGGTCCCTGTACAGTGTTAATGCTTTGAGTGTTCTAGTATAAGACAAGGGTATACAGTTTTGCAAGTGATCAATTAAGGGTTTCCACGCTGAACAAAATATCTCATTTTTCAAATCAGCATTTCCATGGCCCCTGTAGTCCATATCCTGCTATACCAATCGTGGAATTAAAGGGAATATAATTTTCTGCCGACAATATGTTAGCAATCAGAGCCCACTCATTTTTAAAGAGCCCCTCCATAAGACAACAACCTTAGAAGCCCCCTTTGCTCCTCTGGACACTCCTCCCGGATCGACAACTGGCTGCAAGCGCTGAACTCTTCCCTTCGGGGTAATGGCTGCCTGTTCTCCCATCTTCACTGACCTTCTCTCATCCTGTTGGTGGCCACCCAAACGGAACTGAATGACGGTTGCGATGTTTTCAGATACTATAAATGTTTTTGTATTCCTCTTTTGCAAGTTACATAGCTTAAAGAATGAGCATCAGGCATTCGAGGCGTTGCCCGCCCCCCTACACATGACTCCGAATGGTTTGTTTTTGGGACACTTTTTTCTCTTGTCGGGGTATTGGCTATTCACCAGGCCCTTGAGCCCTGGTATGGGTGGGGCGTGGGTTTTTTCTTCTGGTTTTTGCTACTACATATTCTTTCTTGCTTTCATTGCTTTTCTCACTCCCTTCCCTCCATGTTTTCCCCCTTCCCTGCATGTAGTACACACTCTACGTTGCACCGGATGTGCACGCACATACACCCTTCCCTATGGCGCTGACCTCTGGCACTAGTGTTGAGGCAAAGTTGCTTACCTGGAACGTGCGGGGACTCAACAATCCCATGAAGTGTAAACTTGTACTAGCCTACCTCAGTAGGCACAACGTCGAAATGGCATTTCTGCAGGAAACCCACCTTCCCCCACAAACCTCCCCCACATTCGCTCCCTCATGGGGCCCCCATTGATTTTTCTCAGGCTACAGCACTTACTCCCGCGAAGTATGTATCCTTATTCATCGCACCCTCCCTTTCACTCACCAGCTCACGGTTGCCGACGCACACGGGCGATACCTTTTGGTGGCGGAAACGCTGCTGGGTAAGTCAGTCCTGTTTCTTAACGTCTACGCTCCCAACACAGATGACCCTATTTTTTTCTCCTATCTCCATGCCCTGCTTGACCGACATGAATATGACACACTGCTCCTTGGCGGGAATCTGAATCTATGGCTTGATCCTAGCCACGACACCTCCAGCTCCGGGCAGAATACAAAACCCCAAGCCAACTGTACGCTCCAAGACCTGTTGCACTCCCTAGCCCTGCGCGACATATGGCGTTCATATTAACCTGATACGCCAGGGTATACATTTCATTCAGCACCACACTCGACCTGGACACAAATAGATTACTGGCTCACCAACGCACTTCGGTGCCACACGACCAGTGACATAGAAATGCTACCACGTACTTTGTCGGACCATGCTCCAGTGCTCCTTCATCTAAAAATTCCATACACTACCAGATGGAAACACAGATGGTCCTTCCCGGCCACAACTCTGTTAGATGTGCTTTTCAAATCTGAACTACATGACGCGATAGGCAAATATTTCACACTAAACACCGGCTCGGTGACGCAATATGCAACATTATAGGGCGCCTTTAAGGCCTATATTCGTGGCATTTGCATATCCAAACAGGCCGGGGTCTTACACTCAATACGTGGTAGTCTTACCCGACTTGAAGCAGAACTGGCGCATTTGGACAACTCACCCACCACGCCAGACACCCCTAACAAACGTAACGCTCTCATACTTGAATTTAATGATCATGCTGACAGAGAGGCCACCTTACTGGGCAAGTATCACGCAGCACGTAGATACAGAGAGGGAGAATGCCCTGGCAGGACTCTTGTACGACTGGTGCATTCTTCCTGAGGAGCTTGATAGATCGCCTCGCTGTGACGGTCTGACGACTCTATTGCTACTGACAATGCCGATATAATGGCAGAGCTAGTCTCATACTATCGATCCCAATATGCGACCAAACTCCCCTCTGATTTTACACAGCATCTCGCCTACTTGGAAGAGATTGCAATGGTATGGCTAAACAAAGGGCAGGCGCAATTCCTAAGTGAGCCCTTCACAGTAGAGGAGATCGGCCAGGCAATAGACGCTCTTGATGGATTGAAGGCCCCTGGCCTTGAAGGTCTGTCCGGGGTCTTTTACCAAATGTTCAAACAAACATTAGCGCCGCTCCTTCTCGAGGTGTATGCCGAAGCACTCGAGAATGGCACCCCCCCCTTCAATGAGGGAAGCAGCAATATCCCACCTGCTGAAGCCTGGCAAAGACCCCACCACTTCCACTTCGTATCTCCCCCTCTCCTTAATGAATTTTGAACAAAATACTTGCCAAGATGTTATCCAACAGGCTATCACTGCTGTTAGACCAAATTCTTTCTCCGGTACAATCTGGCTTCATACCGCATAGATCCACTGCCTTGAATCTCAGGACTGTATTCTCAGTAATAAATAGGATATCGCCGTCCATTCCAGCAGCAGTGGCTCTTCTCGACGCAGAGAAGGCCTTTGACTCTCTAGAGTGGCCGTTTCTCTTTGCCACACTAAGTAAGCTTGGTATACCAGCAAACTTTATTGCATTGACTGCTCTTTTATATTCTTCTCCCACGGCCATGCTCCGAGTGAATGGTTCTCTCTCCCTCCTTTTCTGGTCTCCCGCGGCACACTCCAGGGCTGCCCGCTTTCCCCCCTGCTCTTTATAGTAGCAATGGATCCATTAGTTAGGCACCTCCAAGAAAGACATATGCACCGTGGCCTCCAATTCCATACAGGACCCTTGCTGTTATCCATGTACGCAGACGATATCCTGCTTTTCATCAGAGACCACGGCACAAGTTTGCAACCTCTCATAGCCGAGACGTGTCCGGTCTGCGTATTAATTGGGACAAATCGGAGCTTTTTCCGATCACAGACTCGACCAACCCGACAGGTGATAACCTTCCCCTCCAATGGGCGGCGGACACTACCAAATACTTAGGTATCACCCTACATAAAAACAAAGAACAAGTTATCCGCCTTAACTATGGACCAGCCATGGAACTGCTTATTTTACAGATTGAGCAATGGATTCAACTACCGTTATCCATGGCCGGCCGCATTGCCCTCATTAAAATGAATGTCCTTCCTCGATTTCTATACCTATTTGTCAGTATGCCGATCCCACTAACTAAGGCCTTCTTCTTGCAGCTCCGTGGCTTGCTTATTCGCCTGGTTCGGGCGGGCGGAGACCACTGATAGCCTGGGACACTCTAAAGCTCCCCTATGAGCTGGGAGGATTTGCGGTTCCTGATCTGCATCTACATTACCTGATCGCACTTGCCCAATTTGCTCAACAGTGGTTTCATCCCGATGCCCGCATACCATACACCAAACCTGAGCGGGACCTGTCGGACCCTACTTCCCCAGAAGCAATATTCCTACTGGGCATACGACTTGACCCAAACGATATACAGCCTCTATCCACTACCTACTGGGCCTGGCGC
Organism: Calotriton arnoldi; assembly: GCA_963921515.1. Taxonomy (NCBI): domain Eukaryota; kingdom Metazoa; phylum Chordata; class Amphibia; order Caudata; family Salamandridae; genus Calotriton; species Calotriton arnoldi. The sequence goes on along the minus strand of CAWUFW010006501.1, from coordinate 161,429 downwards.
AGGCTCAGCCTACTCCTGGGCTCTGGCTCTCTATATTCGCCTAACCTCCCATTACCGCAGACTCCGTATCTTCCGCTCACTTCAGAGAAAGTGGTTCAGCGTTCCCTTAGCAAGCTACAATTGCACACCATTGGTTCCCTATTCCCTGATGGCCACGCTGTAACCATGGCTGACCTGACTACGCGGACCCAGATGTCCTACATGGATAAGTTTATAGCGACTAGATTACTTGGTGCTCTTCGCTCTGCAACGTCTTCCCTTCCCCTTCCCCCAGAGGAGTTCACACCTCTCACGCTGCTAATAGCCGACCAGGACGGTGCTCATCTGGTCACCAAGCTATATCAAGCATGTATGGCGCTCAAACAAGTGCAGGACAGGGGGGGCGCGACGCCACTGGTAGGAGGATTTAGGCCATCCACTGTCTGACAAAGAGTGGACCTGTAGCCATGAATAAATTAAGAGGGTGTTCCCTAATCACAGACATAAATTACTTCATTTTAAGTTCATCCATCGAATCTGCATCACACCGATACAGCTGGCCAAATACGACCCCACCAAATCACCACACTGCCCCAAATGCCAAGCCCCCAGTGCTGATTTTGCACACATGACTTGGACCTGTCCATTCATATCTGCATATTGGACTGAAGTTTTTCAGGTGCTCTTCGATATAATCTCCATACTGCTCCCTCCCTCCCTCCCCCAAGTTAGCTTTGCTGGTAATAGTCAGCGGTATCTCACTCTGCTACCGCAGATTCATAGCTATAGCGCTACTGTTAGCATAAAAGGAAATTGCATTACATTGGGGCTATAGACAATGTCCCAAATAGGAGGCATGGCTCCGCAGTATAACTTACTGTGATATGCAGACCGAAACATACTCCTCACTCCAACCCCCCACCTCACGACCCAAGGATATCTGGCATATATATCGCCACTATCTATGCCAGTCGCGTCAGGTCTCTCCCACTCTATCTCCTTCACATTTACCTGATCAGGATGGGTCTTTATCTACGAGTCCCCCACGTCCGCATTCAGAATTGCCCCAATAGGTTTTCATGCCTGCATTACACCTGCCGCATTCCCAATCGCCCACATTATCCCCCTCTTTTCAGCACCCCCCTTAAAACAGTTTGTCCTGATTCTTTCATGGCCTTTACCCCTGCCTATGTAGAGTGTACATGTGGATCCCCTCCTCCCCCTTTCTTCTTCTTTCGCTCCTTTCACTTCTCTATTAAAATTAATCCATGTCAAGTTCTCAATTTTTTATACACTTTCTTCTTGGTGGGGCCTGTCAATTACCGAGCTGCCCTAAATTCCCCCTCTTGCTCATTGCATCCTGGTTTTTTTTTTTGCCTGATTTATTAATGTACATACTTTCCATGTTTTTCTCTTAGTTTTTTGTCATAAGCAATGTATATGTTGCCTCCCAAACAGATGCCTCATCCCTCATTTCTTCCCTCTCAAGGACGAACAAAGTAATGCTAATGTTCCCTTTTCTTCTCTCTTTTTTCTTTTCACATTTTCTTATTTTTATTGTTATTCTCTGTCTGTATGCTTGTGTAATCATACAATAAAATCAATAAAAAAATAAAGAGCCCCTCCATTGTATCAGGTGGTAGGCCCAGTATCCTCGAATCAGCTCGGATATGGTAACCTATATAACTTCTGATATGACTTATTTCTTTACAATAAGGTTTTATCACTGGACGTTCCACCTGATCTGCATATCGGCCCGACCATCCTGCGTTGCGTTCAGCACTTTGTATTTGCACTGGGGAACATCTTTCTTTGCCTGCTGACATTCCTATGCCAATTATGCATTGTTTATCACACATGTTTTTGGAATTCCCTGCCATAGTATTAGCTGTGTGTCATATCTTTCCTTAACACTCTGTCCCCCATGTTTTTATATAAATTATGGAAATAAGTACTCTTGTTGATACAAATGTAGTAAATAGTTTGTCGAAAGATGGTAATTTCATGGTCCCCACTTCTTTGTAAGTACAGAACATGGCCCAGTGTTTCATTTAAAATTAATTAAACTTTTCTGGCTCGCCAGTAGACAATTCCTTTTTAAATGTATCAGATTATTTGATCTTCCCCTGATGAAAGAGATCTTTCAAAAGGTGCCAGTCTCCATCTTTCCTTTTTGCAAAAAAGTCCCTTGACATTGCTGACATAAATTCTGATCTTTTGTATATTGAGAGAATTTAAGTATCCCTTTGTGTTATGACACACAATCCCAGACACCCATTAGTGGATGTATGATCTCAAGCACATAAGCCATTGTGGCCCTTATTCTATGGTAGCCATAAGAGGTCCCAGATTTGAACATCCAACAGGGTCCCTTTCTATGCAAGCCAGTGCTTTTCAAATGTTATCCTTATTTGAGCTGCGTGTTAATAAGTCCATGTTTTATGGAGTTCATGTCTTCACTCTCCTCTGCCCATTCAAATCACTTTTCTTGAGAGTCTGGATTTCTTACCCTTCATATTACAAAAAAACCAAAAAAAAAAAACCTTTTGTATATCAAATATGTCACTTTTTTATAGGTACCGTGATTGCGTGAGAAATATGCAGCAATCTGAGAAGTGTATTCCTTTTTATCATAGCTGCCCTACCAAGCCACGAAATAATCAATGGTTGCCCCCTTTTGAGGTCCCTTTTAAAATTCGCCATCAACAGTGGGTAATTTCCATTGGTTAACCCTGATAATATGGGTGAGGGTTGTATGAAATTAGATTGTAATTTGGAGTAAGTAACTACCCACCTCAAAAAATCATCACAACCCTTGTCAAGGTGAACTCTCAAAGTCACTAAATTAACCTAAGCTCAACCCAGTGGGAGCTATGGCACAGAGTGGAGAGGCTTATCATAGAGCACTGTATAAAGTATTTATGCAGTACCAAAAAATTAATAAAGTCGAAATGCAAAACAATTACAATCTCAAACTAAATTAGAAAAATAAAATGACACCAACATGACTAAAATCCAATATGGAGAACCAGTGATCTGAATTTTAAAAGTTTTAAGTAGAAATAGAGCCAAAAGGCTCAAAGCGCCCATGACACTCAATGGTAGCTGTAGGCCAGGACCTAGGAGCAATTTGAGGCTGACTGCCGTGCTACGTGGTTCGTCCTGGTCAAAGATTTTACTTTCTAGCCCCCAGGACCTCAAGGAACACACTTTGAGATTCACAAGGTGTCAGGTGGAGGCCAACTGCATGGTCTTGTTTAGGTTCAGTTGCCACTGGTCACCTGGGCAGTTGCAGGAAAGACCTATTGTAGCTTGTTGTAACACAATAGCTTGAACAGGAGGTCAGCCATTTCTTTGTTTAGAGTACAAGGGGGAACAGGTCCAGTTTTTAGGGCTCCTCTCGGGTCACAGACAACAGGTCTAATCCTCTTCTGATCTTCCGCGGGTCCAGGAAGTATTCTGAAGTAGGAACCTGGAGGTGCCTCATTTATGCCTGGCACAAACTAGTGGGTGGCAATGACTCATTGGCACGCCCTAACCAGTGTGGGGTAAAAGTTCCCAGGCCAGCCCTAGGCCTTTTGGGTTTTTTCAAGATGGCGAAAGTCTTCAGCCACGCTAAACTTGGGCCCTGAGGCCTTGAGGGTGTGTGTGAGGAGTGTACTATGGTAATCCTAGTATCCTCCCAAATCTAACACTGAAATCCAGTTTGAGGCAGCCACTGTACACACAGTAAACCCAGAGACAGAATTCTGGTAGGATAAATACAGGATCCTTCAGCAACTAGACCGTGGATCCACAAGAACTGTCTTGGCATCCTGTTTTCCTCCACTTCAAGTTTGCCCCAAGGGTTATATGTAAATATAGGGAGTGTTGAACCCTGTCAAGCAGGGTTTAACACTCTAGTGTCATAAAGGATGCCCACAGCCCTCACCCTTTTCCTGACCTCAAAGGTGGTGTCTCTGCCCATTCATGTCGAGTTGTCGATCAAAGTGACCTATTGTGTAGCTCCTGGGAGTAATTTCACATCTCATTCATACCTTATTCAGGCCAAGTACAGGCTGAGAGAATCTTCAGCATTAATGCAAATGATCCCCCAGGAGCTTCAGGCAGGGGAAAGGGAACTTTCTAAAAATTACTTTCCTTAATATTTATTCAAAATCTAACTTCACCATTGAATTGGATTTTATTAACTATTAAAAATAGTTGTTTGGTTGTTTTTCTAGCTGGTCCTTTTCCTGTGATACAGTATTAGTTTATGGTATTGCTTCCCACTCTTGCTCTAACAGCCAACCAGCCTTCCTACAGTGAAAATAGCTTTTTGGTGCTAGTCACTGACAGACCTGTTTAATTTCTACGTGTCCTACTTTTAAATACCATGCACCTTGCCCTGTGGGCTACAAGTCCTACATATGGATGACTTATTAATTTTTAAATGAAAGGTTTTAAATTGTCATAAGTGTTTATTTTGACAGGTCATGGTACATGTTTTCCACTGTTACAGTCAAACTACAATGGTAGATTTGAAGCCATATTAGCACTGCCATCATAGTGGGAGGCACAATAGGTTCTGCAGTCCACTACTGGCATTTAACGCCCATGCCTTGGGTGCATTTTGTACCACATACTATGGACTGTATAGGCAAGTTAAATATACCAATTAGGATTATGCTAATTTGACCCGTTTGAGTGGGGAGTACAGATATGCTACTACTGGTTGGCAGAGGTAAAGTGCACAGAGTTCGAAAGCCAACAAAAATATAGGGTTCTGCAAAAAGGTGAAAAATCAGGGGTGACCACACAGAAAAGGCAGGTACCCTACAAGAGTTATAAAGATGCTTACATCCTTTAGTGTCCCGTTTGGCCATAAGAGAGTGGAAATGTTTCCCCAATCCTACACAAGACGCTTGTTGAAGCCCAATACCAGTAAATTCAGATTTATCAAGGTTCAGCTTCGATCCAGAGACTGCTCTTGGCGTTCACTCCTTCTGTCACCATGTGAACGCCATATGACAGTTGCGGAAGATTGATTTTAAGTAGAAGGGTGACATCAACCAAGGGCTAATACAATCATCAGAAAAGGAGTGTCTCTGTGATAGAACCTGCTAAGCCATTTGACCCTGTTGGGACCCGTATAGGGCAACATGAACATCCTTTGGAATTAATTTTAACACAGAATGATTTTATGATTAATATACCTTGTCCTGAAGATAGTGGTGAAAAATTATTCTATTGTCCACCGAAACACCTCGTCAACAGTATTATATTTTAAAATAGAATGGTTTTATGTTGTAATTTAGTATAATTATGGAATGATGACTTGTCGGAATTGATAATGTATTCGAGGAATATGGGTGATTTTCAATTTCCCCTTTTTTCTGTACTTATGGTTTTAAATGTATGTAATTACCGCCAAAGGCTTTTTATGAAAATAAGAGAATACATGTATATATTTTTTGTGCATTATATTGTGTGTAAGGACAAAAAAAAAAACATTATTTGTGATATGTATTTTTCCATGCCAGCAGTTGTCCATTGTGTTTGTAAACAAAGTGCCCAATCCTTGATTTAAATATGCACAAAAGGGAAATTAACTTTCTGTTTAGTTTTAACTACCCTGTCCCTTTTGCTAGAGAGGGGTGACTCTCCTTTTGTTGGACTCTCCTTCATCAAAGCCATTACCTACTCTGATGTCTGACCCCAAATCTGCATTGGTTCGACACCCGACTGCGGTCATGCTCCGAAGCTACACCATTACAATTGGTCTCCATGCAGTCTGATCTGATTATGATCCTGTGCTCGCTCTCTGCAGAGGCACCCTCAGAGGATCCACTGTCTTTTTAGCTTCAATCCTATACAGAGCTTGCCACCATCCAGATAGTGGGGATGATTTACCCTTCCCCCACAACACCCTTCCATATTTCCCCCCTCACTGCTCTCCCCCTCCCCCCCCCACACCAATTCCCGTTATGATGATAACAGTCTTTACAGAGACCTACAAGAAGACAGTGGGCTTGATAATTCCCATGATACAGGGTTAAATTACGTATCTTTAGCCACCACCTTCAGACAGAGCTTCCTTTGCTGTTGTAAATCGATGAGCGGCTAAGGCCCTGGACCTACAACTGCCTTAAGGCTCCATACCGATCTGTTGGAGTTACTGCCCATTCGTCCGGCACTGAAGGCCTTTTTGCCATCCCTTAAGGGGAGGCTGGTACAGTTCTAACAGACAACATCACAACCTTGTGATACTGCTATAAGGCGGGTGGAGTGGAGTCCTGGGTCTTCTGTCAAGAGGTGCTGCGTCTCTGAAATTAGCTGGAAAGTCAGGAAATGTCCCTGATCATGAGCCACCTGGCGGGATCCTTGAATGTCAGGGCAGACTAGTTCAGCCAGCAGCGCCTGGCGGATCATGAATGGTGGCTACACCTCAAGGTGGTACAGGGCATCTTCTGACAGTGGGAGGAACCCTAGCTAGATCTTTTTATCACTGTGGAGAAAGTGCAATATTGAAACTTTTGTACGTTAGAATTCCTGTGAATTCTCCAGGAGATTCATTCCGGCTGGAGTGGATCATGTGACTCCTATACTCCTGCCTGCCTACCTCTGCCTCTCCTGCCCAGAGTTTTGAAGAAGATCAGGAGCAACTGGGCCCAGGTCATCCTGGTGACTCCTGATCGGGCCAGGAGAGTGTGGTACCGTTAAAGCTTCTCATGTGTAGTCCTTTCGAGCTGATATACGCCTGCTTGTTGCATCTTCTGATTTTGAAAACTGTCTTCCTCATTGCGATCACTTCAGCTCGTCACATGAGTGAACTCCTGGATCTTTTGGTGCACAAACTGGTGCTGAGGATTCAGGCGACTTCTTACAGAAAGCCATGACTCCTTTCCCTGTTGGACAGTCCATCACTTTCCTAGTGTTCTTTATCTCCCCACCATCCCCCTGCACTCCCCCCAACACCATGCCCCTCAAAAGAGGAGGAGAGCCTCTATTTGTTGGACTCAAAAAAGAGCTTTAAGTTTCTACATCGATCGTAGCAAGCAAGAAACTGATGGCGTGCAGGGGTGATGCTTGTATGTAGTTCTGCCCCATCTCTTCTGGGGTGGTACAAAACCTACATGGAGCTGCAAGGCGTCACGTTGATGCGCGAGGGGGGCACTGCTAGGAAACGTTCCCAGATCCAGTCTGGCACTTAGGGAATAGTGTAAGGGTGAGAAATCAGAGGCCAGATTGGGTATCCACCAGAAAGACTACTAATGAAGGTAATTTCGTGGTCTCTTATGGTAAAGTCCAAGTCTGCAAAAAGGTTTATAGCCTCCTAGTCATAGACCCAACCATGATGGAATTCTTGAAGAATGGGGGAAATTCACATCTATTATCTTGTTCAGAATTTGTTAGTGAGCCCTTAGAATTCATGACGTTAGGTATTCAAGAATGTTCTCTAGTCAAACATAATCCAGTGGCAAGTAAATGAATTTGCCGCTTTATGTAGTGTGACTTCTCTTTGGGATTTAAGAGATATCCTAATTCTTTACTGCATTGTTCTCCCCGTGTCAGATATGTTTCTAGTTTCATTCTCATGCTTGATCTGTTCTAACTGCAATGAATTTTCTTCTGACAGCCTTGAAGGTGTCACAGAGTATTTCCATAAATGTTTTTCCATTGTTGTTTATTGTACCCTATTTCTCAATCTGATTTGTGAGTCCTTGCTTGCATCCTATCTTTAAAATAGAGAATAGTCAAACTGCCAGATCTGTTTCCTCTTAGGCTGATGTATAAACTGCATCCCAAATGAATGGCGCATGATCAGAAATCGTATATTTCACATTAACTTCGGTCACAACATAGATATGTTAGTTTGCGGCTATTATGCTACTCAAAACTTTCATCGTCAAGTTCTATCACCTCCTGCAGTTTAGTATATTTCGAGTTAATTGCTGTTGGCTCATCATTTGAGCCCCATTCCTTTTGCCTTCCTTCGTTCCTGGTATGTTAACATGTGTCAGCATGCCCAATATCGTTTTCCACTCTTCCAGACTTTTGATAGTAAGGTTCCTAGAGTCCTACTAGAACATTAGTGCAAAAGGGAAAGCCTATCAGTATCTTTTTATCTCTGTCTCAATTCTCTCATGATATCTAACATTGCGCCTCTCTTGTGCAATATGGTTTGAGACAAATCTTGATAGAGTTTGATACATCAAACTTCTTTCAGAATTCTGTCTTTTACAGTTGATGATCACTTTGCAATTGTTTCATTTGAGGAGCTCCTGGTGACGTTGGTCAGGCTCCTGTTTTATTTGTTCGCACTATGTGCACTTCACAGTCTTCGATCTTATTAAATACATGTTGAATGAGAACTTGTCAAAATGTCTCTATATTGTCAACATTTTCTCTTGAGTTCCTGATACTTATCCAGGTCCAAATCATCACATTTGTCTTTGAGATCTTTTAGTTCTTCTGACATATTTTCTATAGCATCATAGGTATCCTTTAATGTCATTCCCATTATGGTATTGCTAGCATCATTCTTACTGATGCAATCCCCAAAAGATTGAATGTCCTTACATATTTCCATTATCTTCGAGCATATCTCCATTCACATGGCTAGTATCTCGTCAGAGAAAGTCTTGGTTACCTTACCATGGAGATTGAATAGGCAGTTGTGATTGCTGGTCACTTGCTCACCTTTACAGGTGTTCTTCAGCATATATATCCCTTTTCCAAGAATGATCTAAAGTTGTTATGAAAGTCTTTTCATGTCTGCGTTTCTCATGGGGGGCTAACTCATTCTTGCTGGGGTGTTCACAGCTCTTCATATGTTCCAGGAACGGTGTTGTACACCGCAATCGTTAGTTTCCATATTCAATGCCATAGCTTAGATGTATTGTTGAGAGGATAGAAATCTAGTCAGTGCACCTCCATTTGTACGGTAGCGCCTTCTATACTTGCACTGGGAAGCGCAATTAGTCTTTTCTCTAGGGTTTCGGATTTTCAACTTGCTGCCCAATTCCTCTGCCACGCCCTGGTTATCTTCATTGCCCTTTCCTTCTTGTCATGAGTCTAGAGCTTTGGTTCTGCCCCGTCATAATCCTACTCTTTTATATTTTCAGATCACAAGGCAGGTACTGTTTTTCCATTTTTCACTGTCATTCCCACCCCGCTATTAGTCATGAGAAGGCTCCAAGTCTCTCCTCTGATGCACATGTTAGTAGTTGTTTCTTTCTTCAATGATTTTCTCTGTGGAGAGGCAAAGAATAGCACTTTACATGTCCTCTCGTTGGAAATTCGTCCTTATGTTCTGTCTCTTATGGCAGTGTCATCAGGGCCCCCATTCCAAAAGCCAGCTACGGCTGCTACTCCAGGCCAGTGCTTCCCGTTTTGTCTGGTAATTGGCACCGGCTTGTCGTCTTTGAGGTTTTCAGTTGCCTGTTGTGTTTGCTGTTCCACTGCCATCCAAGCTCAAATATGCATTTTTATTTTTTTCTTATTTGTGATTCACAACAATACAACCAAAATAAAAAATACAGTATGGTGTGAAAAACCGGAGTAAGAGAGCGAGGGTATCTACCATATAATCATGTACATCATGAGTTATGTCCATTAAAGAGACCGGCCTCCATGCAACCTTTACCCAAAAGGCATAGCAGAAATAAGATAAAGATGATTGGCTCTCCACAAACTTTCTAGACAGTCCCGCATATTCAAGCAAAACAAAGCTGACAGCATTTCCTTACAAGGTTGTGAGCCCCTCATGACCAGATGCAATCCTACACCAACTACCTCCTGTAACTTCCTCCTTCTTTACAGACCACCACTAAGCAATACAACATTCCCAGACATGTTTCTAGACACGGTTTCGAACCTTATGACACAACATTCCAACCTATGCATCCTTGGTGACCTAAACATATGGTTTGACAAATCCAATATGCCCCATTTAAGAACTATCATCACTGGCCTAGACACACTGAACCTACATCAGATTGTCCACAAACCCACAAAAATCGCTGGACACATCCTAGATGTCATTTTTGCAAATCCAGAACTAGTTGCCTTTCAAAGAATTACTCCAGTCACATGGTCAGACCACCATCTGGTAGCTTTCCAACACATAACACCACAAATCAAGATACCTAAGACCACCATACTTGCATTCACATATCAACCAAGTAACAAGCTTAATTTTGAATACTTAGAAACACAACTAACTTCCATCATAGATATAGGCACAGTAAATTCCGTTCAAAAACTTTGAGTGGCTCCAAGAAGCGTTTGATATCCTAATACCACTAAGAACAACACAACAGGTCAAAGGAAAACAAGCACCTTGGAGGAATGCAGACCTTAAAAAGATAAGCAATGAATTGCAAAGCTGCAACACACCTGGGTCAAAACAAATAATACTCGAGAGAAACTTCACCTACACAAACTTAACAGAATAAACACGTCCATAATCAAAAAAGCAACAAAAAAAGTACTATTCAAACAGAATTCAAAATGCTAAATGTGCAAATAAAGTATTTTATAAATTCTCACAGAATTTTGTGAACCTAAAGGCACAGAAGGAACTCCTCCCATGACTCATGAATTTACTAACAAACTGGAAAATCATTACACAACCAAAGCAGACAGGTTTGGACTCCTATTTAAAACAAAAGAAAACCACAGCACCAGCCCACTTCCTACAATCCCCTCCAAGGGTAGGCTATCCCAGCCTCTGCATTCTTTCAAACAACTATCACAAAGTGAATTTATGGATCTTGTGAAAGCAAGCAGGCCAGCTGGCTGTCATTCTGACCCTTGTCCACCACACATCTTCGAGAACATTCTTTTAACTACCTTTGCTGCCACATCAATAAGAAAAATCATCAATAATGCTTTAACTACAGGAATCTTCCAAAAGACTTAAAAAAGGCATACATACTTCCATTAATGATGAAAACAAACTTGGACCCATATGACCCAAACAACTACAGATCGATTACAAATGGACCTTTCCTGTGCATACTGATAGAAAAGCAACATTCGCCCAGATGTCCCAATTCATTGAAGAGAACTCCATACTTTCCTACTTTGGAACAGGATTTCGTCAAGGAAGAGGCACAGAATTTGCCCTCATGGCCACCTGGGATGTAGACTGGAACAGGGTTTGCAGCACGCCTACTCTTGGACCTTTCAGATGCCTTCCACACAGTTGACCATGACACTCTAATCCAAAGACTCTACAAAGCCGGCATAGAAGGGACTGGTCTTGACTGGATCACATTCTACCTTCAAAACAGGATATATGTCATCCATACCCCCCCTTCTCATCCAAACTATAGTTCACAAAAGCAGGCATCCTTCAAGGCTCTATCATCTCATCCATGCTTTTCAACATTTACATGAAGTCATTACCGGCAATGACCAATGAATTTCAGCTCATATGCTATAACTATGCAGATGACACACAAATACTTCTTAAACTAGAAAGCCCCTAAGGCCTTGGAAACTCAAAAATCTTCAGTTGCCTCAGAGCCGTGGATGACATGGAGCCAGCTCAAATTGAATCCTTCCGAAACAGAAATACTCATATGAGGGGACTGGATAAATTATGACCCACTCAGCGCTTGACCTGACGATGTGGGACAACCTCCTAAAGTATCTACAGAAGTAACAAACCTTGGAATACCATAGACTCCAAATTATAAATGAATGCCCATGCGGACAAGTTAGCAAGAGCAAGCTTCATTACTATAAAAACTCTGCAACGCATCTTCCCCCACCTAGGGTTTCTACACAATGCCCAAGCTACTATCTCTTTTGTACTGTCTAAACCTCATTACACAATGGCCTCTACCACGATCATCTTTATTAACTATGAAAAAACTACAACTAATTCTGAACTCTGCAGCCAGACTACTCCTACATGTAAAACCACAAGCCCACATCTGACCTGCCTTGAGGGCCCTACATTGGCTACCGGTTGCCATAAGATCCACCATCAAGCTGCTTTGTATCACCCACAAAGCAACACATGGAACAGGACCACTTTTTATCAGGAATAAAATCACCAAATACATCCAACAAAGGAACCCCCGCTCAAGATTGGAACTTCATCTCAAAACCGCAGCATACAGGAAAAACCATGAGTGGTACATCTTTCTCTGTTCAAGCAGCCAAACTATGGAATTCATTACCCCCAAACATAAGAGCCACTATAACTACCTTATCTTCAAAAGACTACTCAAGAGTTGGCTCTTTCCTACAGGACTACCACACTCAAACATAAATATACAGCATATAACGCTGTGCATATAAATATGTATAATTGGATTAAATGTATGTATGTAGATATGTGCATTTCTTTGTGCAAAATATATGCTACTTATGATTTTAAAATATATTCTTTAGGTGTGCTTAACAAATGTATATATTACTTATGGTGCTACCCACGCACACATATATATTTATGCATTATTTTATACATAACATGTACATAGGTCACTGCACAGTTTTTATATAAGTTATTTGATTAGATGCTTATGGGTCTCGATTTATTTTATTTATCACAATATGTAAATGTGATCAGAACAATTGTATCTATAAGTGCTTCACTATTAAAATATTGAGGAAAACATAAATATATAAAATAAAAAACAATACAAAAAAAACTTATAAAAATACACAACTATACTACCTTTCACGTACAGCAACATCTCAACGTCTGAATTTCTAACTGTTCATACTTGCATATATGGAGCATTATGCAATACAATTAGGCTGAGGTCTGACAAACAGGGTAGATGGATTCTGACAGTGGGATGGGGAGTGGGACTTAGACCGGAATATATTGATGTAAAAATGTGTGTTGATGAGCTTTCCAACTGCCACTGCAACTAGTAAGGCTTTGACACCTTTTTTCCTCACGGTTCAAGTTGTAGATCGAATAGTTATTCAGGATTAAGTATACTAAACTATGAAAACTAGCATCTCCGAGTCATTTTTCACTGATGGAAAACAAATCAAGCTGATAATTAAGAAAGAATGAAATCATAAATTCCCTAATGTTTTTTTTATCACATTTCAGACATTCCAGTGATTGCCACGTTTGGTGGCTATTTTCCTCACTCATGTAGGTGGGGGGAGTGTAGATGAAAGCGGTCTATGGTCAGCAGTAGGATAGGATGCAAAAGAGTCTCTGCTCTCAAATTTGCTTTCACATTGGATTTCAGTTCATAATTAGAAACAATTAGGGATCAAAGTTCAGAGTGCTTATTATATCAAAGAGATTCCAATGATAGTTGTGCACATCCTAGGATGAGATAAGACACGGTGATGAAGCATGCTACAATTTGAAGGTAAGTTTCCTTATATCTAAGGAAAGGGACATCTTGGTGATTTAATTTGTCTTGAAAGAGTTCGCTATATATGTTGTGTTATATAGGTTAGGACTGTAAATGTTTTGCTCAGTCTGGTAGAAGCAGTTGCCTTTAGTCATGCACCAGATTCAGTACACCATATAATTTGCCAATTGGCCGTATGGGGCAAGATGATCTCTCCATGTTCACACCATAATGTGCTGTATTTAGAAAACGCAAACCACTGGCGCCTTAACTATGGTAAACTTAACTATACATCTTTGTGGTTATTTGGGGCTTGTCATACTGTAACATGATACACATTTTGTTAGACTTGGCATCTTTTGGCGTGTTTCCCCTGACTTTTTGCTTTCTGACCTCCCGGTTTTGAGACTGTTTTTGCTGGTGTAATGATTCTGCGCACTTTCCTCACTGCTGTCCAGTGGGAAAGTGCAAGTGCTCCTGTATAAAATGTGTTACGGATTGGCGTTTCCATGATTGGCCTATTTGGTTTATGTGTCAGTCCCTCGTAAAGTGCACTGCGAGTGCCAGGGCCTATAGACCAAATGCTGTTGGTGGGCTGCAGCACTGGATTGTGCCACCCACGTAAACAGCCCGAAAAGAGTAACTCGGGCCTGCCATTGCAGAGCCTGTGCGCAGCCTGGGGCTGCCATGTCGACTTGGCAAGTGCGCACACTTGCAAGTCCCTAAACCTTCCCTTTTCTACATGTAAGTCACCCCTAAGGTAGGCCCAAGGTACCCCTGTGGGCAGGGTGCGTTGTATGCGAAAGGTAGGACATGCCCTGGTGTGTGTGGCATGTCCTGATAGTGAATTACAGCCTAGTTCGTTTTTCACTATTGCAAGGCTACCTGTTCCCCGTAGGCCAGAACGGGCAGTTTTGATTATTACAGCTTATAATCCTAACTGACCCCGGGAACATGGTAGAAATTCGAGTTTAGTATGCCTGGACTCAGAATGATAAAATGCATCTTTTAGTGAAGTTGGTTTTAACATTCTGTGTTTGAAAATACCACTTTTAGAAGGTGGGTATTTTCTTGTCTAATCATCCAAGCCTGCCTCTGCGAGGTTGTGTATTCCTTGTCTGGAGTGTGAGTGACAGGGGCTGGGGGATGCCAGGAGACAGGGTGAGTCAGCACAGGGCTGAATAGCAAGATCTACATGTAGATGGGTGGGAGGAGTTGCACCTGGGCCCTGAATAAGACAGTGCCTTCCCTCCACAATGCTGGCTCCACCTCCTGTGGTGCGTCTGATGTCCCTGGCCTACTCACTGAAAGAAGGGACGGAGACTTGTCAACAAAGTGCTCCAGAACTGGTTTGGACTAGGCAAAGGCCTCTCTGCCTTCAGAGAACAAAGGAATTTGGGATATAAATATTGGGGCCCTGACCCCATGAATTTAGATCTCGCTGGAATCAAGGAACCTGCCAAGACGAAGAGCTGGAAGAGCTGCCAGGAGGAGTACTGCCCCTTTGCTGTGTTGTTGCTTTGTTGGGTTGGCCTGCAGCTGCTGCTTCTGCCTTGGGCAGTGAAAGGACTGAACTTTCTACAAACTTGTGCTGAGTATCTCCAAGGGCCTGAAACCGAGCTGGCCTCCTGTTAAGAAGTCTCAGGGACTACAAAGACTTCACAAACCTCTGGGTACCGCTTCTGGAACGCTGTTTCAGTTGCCACAGAGGAAGGGAACTGCAACCGACTCCGTCAACCGAATCCATCCCTGGCCGGTGACCTGTTTGCACTGCAGACCGCATCGCCCCGCTTCGCATCGCAACCCTGGTCTCACCGTGGGCGACGTCCGACGCCGCCAACACCGAGCCGCTGCTTGCACCGTGACCTGTGGGTACCGCAGTTCGCATCGCATCGCTTCACTGAACCAGCCGGACCCGACCGACGCGGACGCTGCAACTGGCTCAACAGTCGTGACCGCATCGCATTTGGGGCACCGCTCGCACGTTTGCGACGCACCGCTCCGACTCGCACCGCTGTCCGACACCAGCTCCCGCACTCCGGCTTGGTCGCCTGCATCGCAACCTGTCAGCACCGCATCGAGCATCGTCTCACCCTGCATCGCACGCCTTGGACTCACCGACTCCGTCTGCACGACGCTCATCGAGCCGCTGCCTGCACCGCATCGAGGGACACCGCACCTTGCATCGCTCCGTCTTGCACCGCGACGAACGCCGACCGGCTCGTACACTCCGTACCAGCCACAACGAGAAAGGTACTGTGACCGAGTCTGTTCACGACTCTGCTGGCCTTGAGCGACGCGGTCGGCTGGAACTGTTAGACTCTGTGTATTTCAGCATCGCAGTAGACTCGGACGGAGCTACCGACTCGTACGAACTTTGCTTTTGTGCTATTCCTGCAAAGAAGAAGTTACCTTACCAATCATTCATTTTTAAAGTATAGTATTGTGGATTTTTGTCGTAATTGGTCTTGTCTGAAGTATATAAAAATATTGGTTATTTTTCTAAACTGGTGTGGTGTCCGTTTGTAGTGCTTACACTGTATTACTGTTGGTTATGTGCAAATGCTTTACACACTGCCTCTGAATTAAGCCTGACTGCTCGTGCCAAGCTACCACGAGGGTGAGCAGGGGTTACTTCACGAGTGTAACACCCTTACCCTGACTAGGAAGAAGGGTCCCTACTTGGACAAAGGTGCAAGCCCTTGCCAACTAGAGATCCCATTTCTAACATTGGTTGTCAGCGGTGAGGATAGGACTTGTGTTTGCACTTGACTTACAGTGATTGGTGTGCACTACTACCATATCGCAGACCATTACGTACCACATACTGGTTCTTTTTCTTTTGGCCTATTTTTGATCTTGCCAGTTTTCAGCTCGCTACTTTTGCCATGCCTGAATCAACTGCATCATCCGTTGCATCTCTGGAAGTTATCTTTGAGGAGGATAGGTTGGAAACCTACGCCGTAAAGGAGCTACGAGCAATTTGTAAAAACCTGAAAGTCCAAATTAAAGGCCTCACAAAGAAGGAGGAGCTACAGAAGGCGCTGAGGGCCTGGGTAGCAGCCAGACATGCCAGTGGGCAGCCTGGTAATCTCAGTGAGGAGGTGGAGGAGCCTATTTCCAGGGTGGATGTGCTTTTGGGTGGGGGGGAACCCGCCAGGTCAGGCAGCAGCAGTCTGTCCCCAGAGGAGCTGGAGGACAGGCGGGAGGCAAGGCAGTTTGAGCTGCAGAAGCTCAGGCTGGAGAGTGAGCGGGTGGAGAAGAGATTGGCCATAGAGGAGAAGAAGATGCTCTTAGAGCATGAGAGAGAACTGAAGGAGCTAGAACTTAGGAGTAAGTCAGGCTCAGATGGTGGCAGCAATTCGTCCAGAAAGGCAGACAGGATTGTGCACATTCCCAAGAATGTAGGCAAGGAGTTCAAGAAGGGGGATGACATACAAAGGTGGTTTCAGGGTTATGAGGCAGCCATACACATGAATGGGGTCCCTGGGGAGAATTGGGGAGCAGGATTGTGGCCACTTTTCCCTGAAGAAGCAAGGGATGCTCTGATAGCTTTGGGTAAGGGGTATCACCTCACCTATGCTGACATGAAGGATGCCCTTCTCACTAAGTATGGTCTTACTCCTGAAAAGTACAGGGATCAGTTCAGATCCAGTAAGAAGTCTGATGCCAACACTTGGTTGGAATGTGTGGATGTGTTCTGCAGGTCGCTGGATGGTTGGGTGAAGGGCAGTAGTGTAACAGATTTTCAGGGGCTCTACAACTTGATTGCGTGGGAGCACTTGTCTAGTCTATGTTTTGCAGATCTGCGCCAGCACCTAGTGGATAGTAAGCTAACTGACCCCAGGAAGCTTGCTATGGAAGCGGACCGCTGGGTGAGTACCAGGGTCCACAAGAAAGCGTTTGGGGGAGACTCAGCCAAAGGTGGGCAGGGTCCCCAGCAGAAAGGTGGGGGGACAAGGGTAAAGCATAGGAGTTCTCTAAAGGGCCCCAAACTAGTACCCAGGGTAAAGGTTCCCAGCCCCCGGTGATAAGAAAGGGGTCTCTACAGGGACGCCTGTTGAGACCGGCCCCCGCAAGTGTTATGCATGTGACCAGGTAGGTCACTTTAAGGGGGACCCCAAGTGCCCGAAGGGGACACAGCCACCCACCGGTGGACAGTCCAAAGTGTTGGCTAGTGTAGCGCTTGGGGAGGAGGGGTGCCCACAGGAGGGTGGGGATCCCTCAGAAATGACCCTTGTCTCACTAGGGGACAGTGAGATGGTCCCAGGAAACCAGGTGCCCCCTAACACAAAGAAATATAGCACCTGGGTGACCATCAATGGGAACAGGGTAGAGGCTCTCAGAGATACTGGAGCCAGTGTGACCTCAGTCCGGTGTCACCTGGTCTCTGAGAAGCAGGTAGTCCCAGGGGCATTCCACCAAGTAGTTGCTGTAGACAACTCTGAGCGCCAGTGTATGGTGGCGCAGGTTCCCTTCGAATGGGGGGGTCTCAGGTCCCTTGAGGGTGGTTGTGAGCCCTACCATGCCTGTAGATTGTCTGCTAGGAAACGACCTGGAGCAGTCCTTATGGAAGGAGGTTGAGCTCAGGTCTCACTTGGAGATGCTTGGGTTGCCAGAGTGGGCATGCGTGCCTACTCGGTCAATGGCAGCCAGAAAGGGTGATCAAGAGGACTTGGAGCCTGGAACAGTGGCCCAAGTCCCTGCCAAGAGAAAGGGCGGGGGGCGGGGGGCGCGGGAAACCGGCCCCCGAAGTTCCCACGGACCGGGAGGAGGCGGACCTCGAGGGGGACGCCCCGGTGCCTACAGGGGAGCAGGTAGCCGAACTGGGAAACATCTCTGAGCTGACCCATTGGCAGCAAGAAGGGGGTCCCACCAGGGAGGAGTTCTGCAGGGAGCAGAACGAGTGCCCTACTCTGGAGGGTCTGCGGCGGCAGGCTGCAGACCAGGCAGCTGCTAATCAGTCCGGGTCACATCTGATCTACTGGGAGAGTGGTCTCCTATACAGTGAGCCTAAGGTTGCTGAGCCTGGGTCAGCCCGTGTGCTGGTGGTACCCCAGCGCTTCAGGACCTTCCTACTGGGTCTGGCTCATGACGTGCCTTTGGCAGGACATTTGGGGCAGGACAAGACCTTTGACAGGCTTGTAACCCACTTCTTTTGGCCCCAAATGCGAAGGCAGTCAGATGCACACTGTAGGTCTTGCCAAACTTGCCAGGCAAGTGGTAAGAGTGGGAGGAAGGTCAAAGCTCCTCTCCAACCTTTTCCTGTTGTTGGTACACCCTTTGAAAGGGTAGGGATGGATATTGTGGGGCCACTGGATCCCAAGACAGCCATGGGCAACAGGTACATCCTGGTCTTGGTGGACAATGCCACCCGGTACCCGGAGGCAATCCCTCTCAGGACAACGACGGCGCCAGTGGTGGGCCGGGCGTTAATGGGGATCTTTTCCCGTGTGGGATTCCCCAGAGAGGTGGTTTCTGATAGGGGGACCAATTTCATATCCAAGTATATGACATCCCTGTGGAAGGAGTGCGGTGTAACCTACAAGTTCACCACTCCTTACCACCCACAAGGAAACGGTCTGGTGGAGAGATTCAACCAGACCTTGAAAGGCATGATCAAGGGTCTAACAGAACCCATGAGGCGTAAGTGGGACGTCCTCTTGCCATGCCTACTCTTTGCATACAGGGAGGTGCCTCAGAAGTCTCTTGGGTACAGCCCCTTTGAGCTCCTGTATGGCCACCCTGTCAGAGGACCTCTGAGTTTGGTAAAGGAAGGCTGGGAGGCAGCTCCCAGGAAAACTCCCCAGGATGTGTTTAGCTACATGCTGGCCTTTAGAAACCAAACTGCCCGCTTCAGGAAACTCGCTCAGGCGAACCTAGAAGCAAGCCAGGAAGAAATGAAGAGATGGTATGACCAAAATGCCACTTTGGTCGAATTTCAACCTGGGCAAAAAGTGTGGGTCATGGCCCCAGTGGCACCTTGTGCCTTGCAGGACAAGTAGACTGGACCATATGAGGTAAAGGAGCGCAAAAGTGACGTCACCTACCTGGTGGATTTGCAGGCTCCAAGGAACCCTTTGAGGGTCCTTCACGTGAACCGCCTCAAGCCCCACTTCGAGAGGTCCGAAGTGAGTATGCTCTTGGCGACAGATGATGGGGTGGAAGAGGAGAGTGAGCCTCTCCCTGACCTCCTGTCTACCAAGGAGCATGATGGGTCAGTAGAAGGTGTGATCCTCTCCCCTACTCTGACTCAGGAGCAGCAGGGGGACTGTCACCAGTTGTTGGGACAGTTCGCCCCACTGTTCTCTCTGACCCCCGGTGTTACTCACTGGTGTACCCATGACGTGGACACTGGTGACAGCCCTCCTGTGAAGCACAAGATTTGCAGGTTGACTGACCGGGTCAGAGCCAGCATCAAGGAGGAAGTCTCTAAGATGTTGGCGTTAGGGGTGATTGAGCCCTCCCACAGTCCTTGGGCCAGCCCAGTGGTCTTGGTCCCAAAGGCTGCTGTGCCCGGTGCCACTCCAGAACTCCGGTTTTGTGTGGACTACCGTGGGCTCAATGCCGTCACCAGGACTGACGCGCACCCCATCCCCAGAGCTGATGAGCTCATTGATCGGTTGGGAGCTGCCCGGTTCCTCAGCACGTTTGATTTGACGTCTGGGTACTGGCAGATTGCCTTAACCGATGGGGCCAAGGAGAGATCAGCATTCTCAACCCCAGAAGGTCATTACAAATTCCGGGTGATGCCCTTTGGGTTGAAGAATGCCCCTGCCACCTTTCAGAGGTTGGTCAATCAGGTGTTGGCTGGGATGGAGGATTTCAGTGCCGCCTACCTGGATGACATTGCTGTGTTCAGTTCCAGCTGGGAAGAACATTTACAGCACCTTGAGAAAGTGTTGAGGGCTCTGCAAGGTGCAGGCCTAACGAACAAGGCCAGTAAGTGCCAGATCGGGCAGGGTTCTGTGGTGTACTTGGGACACCAGGTAGGAAGCGGCCAGGTGGCGCCCCTACAACCCAAGATTGACACCATTCTGGCTTGGGAGCCCCCCAAGACCCAGACGGAGGTGAGAGCCTTCTTAGGTCTCACCGGCTACTATAGGAGATTTGTTAAGGGCTATGGCACCATCGTTGCCCCCTTAACAGAGCTGACCTCTAAGAGGCAGCCCAGGAAAGTGATCTGGACTGAGTCCTGCCAGAAAGCTTTTGATGCCCTGAAGGCAGCCATGTGCACGGCGCCCGTGCTCAAGGCACCTGACTTCTCCAAGGAATTCGTCGTGCAGACTGACGCTTCAGAGCATGGTGTGGGAGCGGTGCTCTCACAACTGAACGAAGAGGGCCTGGATCAGCCTGTAGTCTTCCTTAGCAGGAGACTACTCCCCAGGGAACAGAGGTGGAGTGCCATAGAAAGGGAAGCTTTTGCTGTGGTCTGGGCGCTGAAGAAGTTGAGACCATACCTGTTTGGGACTCACTTCCGGGTTCAGACAGACCACAGGCCCCTCAGATGGTTGATGCAAATGAGGGGTGAGAATCCAAAACTGCTGAGGTGGTCCATCTCCCTACAGGGAATGGACTTTACGGTGGAACACCGTCCTGGTACAGAACACGCCAACGCAGATGGTCTGTCCAGGTTCTTTTACCTTAGTGAAGAGAACTCCAATGGGGTTGGGTAGTTCTCCCTACTTTCAGCTGGAGGGGACATGTGTTAGACTTGGCATCTTTTGGCGTGTTTCCCCTGACTTTTTGCTTTCTGACCTCCCGGTTTTGAGACTGTTTTTGCTGGTGTAATGATTCTGCGCACTTTCCTCACTGCTGTCCAGTGGGAAAGTGCAAGTGCTCCTGTATAAAATGTGTTACGGATTGGCGTTTCCATGATTGGCCTATTTGGTTTATGTGTCAGTCCCTCGTAAAGTGCACTGCGAGTGCCAGGGCCTATAGACCAAATGCTGTTGGTGGGCTGCAGCACTGGATTGTGCCACCCACGTAAACAGCCCGAAAAGAGTAACTCGGGCCTGCCATTGCAGAGCCTGTGCGCAGCCTGGGGCTGCCATGTCGACTTGGCAAGTGCGCACACTTGCAAGTCCCTAAACCTTCCCTTTTCTACATGTAAGTCACCCCTAAGGTAGGCCCAAGGTACCCCTGTGGGCAGGGTACGTTGTATGCGAAAGGTAGGACATGCCCTGGTGTGTGTGGCATGTCCTGATAGTGAATTACAGCCTAGTTCGTTTTTCACTATTGCAAGGCTACCTGTTCCCTGTAGGCCAGAACGGGCAGTTTTGATTATTACAGCTTATAATCCTAACTGACCCCGGGAACATGGTAGAAATTCGAGTTTAGTATGCCTGGACTCAGAATGATAAAATGCATCTTTTAGTGAAGTTGGTTTTAACATTCTGTGTTTGAAAATACCACTTTTAGAAGGTGGGTATTTTCTTGTCTAACCATCCAAGCCTGCCTCTGCGAGGTTGTGTATTCCTTGTCTGGAGTGTGAGTGACAGGGGCTGGGGGATGCCAGGAGACAGGGTGAGTCAGCACAGGGCTGAATAGCAAGATCTACATGTAGATGGGTGGGAGGAGTTACACCTGGGCCCTGAATAGGACAGTGCCTTCCCTCCACAATGCTGGCTCCACCTCCTGTGGTGCGTCTGATGTCCCTGGCCTACTCACTGAAAGAAGGGACGGAGACTTGTCAACAAAGTGCTCCAGAACTGGTTTGGACTAGGCAAAGGCCTCTCTGCCTTCAGAGAACAAAGGAATTTGGGATATAAATATTGGGGCCCTGACCCCATGAATTTAGATCTCGCTGGAATCAAGGAACCTGCCAAGACGAAGAGCTGGAAGAGCTGCCAGGAGGAGTACTGCCCCTTTGCTGTGTTGTTGCTTTGTTGGGTTGGCCTGCAGCTGCTGCTTCTGCCTTGGGCAGTGAAAGGACTGAACTTTCTACAAACTTGTGCTGAGTATCTCCAAGGGCCTGAAACCGAGCTGGCCTCCTGTTAAGAAGTCTCAAGGACTACAAAGACTTCACAAACCTCTGGGTACCGCTTCTGGAACGCTGTTTCAGTTGCCACAGAGGAAGGGAACTGCAACCGACTCCGTCAACCGAATCCATCCCTGGCCGGTGACCTGTTTGCACCGCAGACCGCATCGCCCCACTTCGCATCGCAACCCTGGTCTCACCGTGGGCGACGTCCGGCGCCGCCAACACCGAGCCGCTGCTTGCACCGTGACCTGTGGGCACCGCAGTTCGTATCGCTTCACTGAACCAGCCGGACCCGACCGACGCGGACGCTGCAACTGGCTCAACAGTCGTGACCGCATCGCATTTGGGGCACCGCTCGCACGTTTGCGACGCACCGCTCCGACTCGCACCGCTGTCCGACGCCAGCTCCCGCACTCCGGCTTGGTCACCTGCATCGCAACCTGTCAGCACCGCATCGAGCATCGTCTCACCCTGCATCGCACGCCTTGGACTCACCGACTCCGTCTGCACGACGCTCATCGAGCCGCTGCCTGCACCGCATCGAGGGACACCGCACCTTGCATCGCTCCGTCTTGCACCGCGACGAACGCCGACCGGCTCGTACACTCCGTACCAGCCACAACGAGAAAGGTACTGTGACCGAGTCTGTTCACGACTCTGCTGGCCCGTAGCGACGCGGTCGGCTGAAACTGTTAGACTCTGTGTATTTCAGCATCGCAGTAGACTCGGACGAAGCTACCGACTCGTACGAACTTTGCTTTTGTGCTATTCCTGCAAAGAAGAAGTTACCTTACCAAGCATTCATTTTTAAAGTATAGTATTGTGGATTTTTGTCGTAATTGGTCTTGTCTGAAGTATATAAAAATATTGGTTATTTTTCTAAACTGGTGTGGTGTCCGTTTGTAGTGCTTACACTGTATTACTGTTGGTTATGTGCAAATGCTTTACACACTGCCTCTGAATTAAGCCTGACTGCTCGTGCCAAGCTACCACGAGGGTGAGCAGGGGTTACTTCACGAGTGTAACACCCTTACCCTGACTAGGAAGAAGGGTCCCTACTTGGACAAAGGTGCAAGCCCTTGCCAACTAGAGATCCCATTTCTAACACATTTTGTTTGCCCTGAAAATATAATTCTACTGTAAAACACACACTTGTAGACTGGCTATCTACCACCTTCGCTAAGGACTATGGTTGCGTGGAAGACTGAGACGATCACCTCATGCCTACTTATAATGTTGATGCCAGGCTTTAGTTGGATTTACTAGATGACGGTGTCTAGATAGTTTGCTGGCCTATTTCGTTACACATCATTAAAATATTACAACATATAAATATATAGTCATGATGCAATTTGATAACATCCCTACTAGGTAGGTCACAGATTGCACATGCTGCAACACCCCAGCTGAGTCACCAGGTTTGTGTTTTTTACCAAATGCACATGTCCATGCTGCTTGTGATTATGTATTTCCACAGTGAGGTGTAGACGTGAATTATTCCTTCCAGCTGTATCCTATAAACTTTCCCACATCTGCAGCCAGCTTTGCGTTCTTGCAGCATGTTACTAATGTTATCAGTCTCTGTTATCTACTCATCCTTTGTGCAACCTACGGATGTTTTCAGATGGTCTCTGCCAGCAAAACATGCTTCTTGCACACAACAAATATTTCAATAGTTTCAGTTTGTGATAGCTAGCAATTCTTGCTGTACGCTGCTAAGGCTATTGGATAGTCACCCAGCCTGTGCCAACTACAGATCTATGCTGGACACAATGTTCTTGGACAGTGTTGTAGCCTCAGCCAGCAACACAATCTTTGCTGCACACTGCTCGAGGTCCGAGATGTTGAGAACCTCTGCCAGCTACAAGTTTGTTGCTAAATGCACGTTATCATCTGACATTCTTCGTTAGCTACACATCCTTTCAGT
Organism: Calotriton arnoldi; assembly: GCA_963921515.1. NCBI lineage: Eukaryota > Metazoa > Chordata > Amphibia > Caudata > Salamandridae > Calotriton > Calotriton arnoldi. The sequence goes on along the minus strand of CAWUFW010006501.1, from coordinate 137,218 downwards.
ACTATGTGAATGTTCTTGGATACTCTGACAGTCTACTTGTTATTGGTAACTGCTGTGCCATCAACCTTCTCTTCCAGTCACACATTGGAACTGCACTCTTATGACGCACACAACTGCACTTCTTACATATTCTCTACTAATTACACAATCCTCAGTACTCTAGAAGTAGGATCTTCCAGTTAAACAGTGGAAGTGATAATCCTTAGCTTTACCTTTGTCGATGGACGGGCATATATCTGTGGGAATTTGAACTCTGTAATTTCACGAATCTGGTCCTTTGTCTGTGTTCTCAGCACCTTAGTGATTTCCACCAATTGTTCTTCGTGTCCAGTGGTCCCAAAGTAGCTTTGGTGCTCCTTTCCCTTTTCTTTCACTGGTCTTGTTTCTGTGTAACAGATCGAAATCTTAAATCATTGTCTTCATGCACTAGGGATAGGTAAAAAGGCAAACTAAAGAGCTGTAAATAGGGTTGACTGCACCCTCCAAATACAATATGTTTTCACTGGAAAAATCGGGGTTGGTTGCTGTTCTAAGCATGTCATGCAAGTCTAGTTTTATTTTATTATTGTAATTTTTCTTCATTTTATGTACACTTTCATTTTTCTTTAACAGAAAGTGAAACAGATAGCGTACCAAGTGATGAAGAAAAAATCTCTGCTGTGACGGTGAGTGTTAGTAATTCATCAGAAAATTGACATATTGTATGTACTTAAAAAGTTTTAGTGAATTGTTTAATGCCTTAATTTCTTAGTTAGCTTCTTTCTACTCCAGCAGTATGTAAAAGCAACGTTGTTATATAATGTAATGTTTGTTGTGTTCCCAGCATTTGTAGAGTGTGCTTCTACAGTTTGTATAGTCCCAAATCACCTTTACAGTTTTGGCGTCTTTTACAGTCCTGGGATTCTGGTTGATCAGTCAAGTGAGTCTACAGTTGCTTAGTCATAGAACAAAATGCCTGTCCTATGTCATGTTTAAGGGTTCATGTTGAATAGTGGCTGGCATTGCTGGGCTGTGTCTGATCCTGCCACAGATCTTCTTTTTTTTTTTTTTTTTTTTAAATTGTATCTGTTTTTATTAATTTTTAAAGTTTTTACATTAAGATAAATTGTACATAGGTTTCACATATGTGTCCAATTGGAGCTTGTAAGAGTTGCTTTTTTACATTTAACAGCTGGTCTATTCTACGACATTGTGAACATAAAGTGTAGACATGTCAACGATTCGCTATACAGTGCACATTTACCACTCTTATTATCTCATTACTTTTACATGCTTAGGATTGTTATGCGACTGTATTACTTTTTATCCCTTTACTTTTCCTTTTCCTTTCAACATTTTTAACGCTGCTCGACCCCTTGAGGCTAAGCATAGCTTGTACATTATTGCCATTGACTGACTGTGATTATGCATGCTAACAGAATAAACTGTGGGAAAGGGTCATAATATAACAAGAACAGATGATACGTAATGATTTTTTAACTGAGTTGCGAATGCTATCGCTGGGGCGCCCTGGTTTTATGTCGTACAGAGTATGATATGCGTGGCTAACATCTGCGTCATGGCGTTTATTGGGCTGTGAGGGAGCCCGCCCAGTGCTGCTAATTGCCCGTCTGTTTTATGTCTAAATCAGCACCTTGGTTTAGTCCAATTATGTGTCCCTGTTCATCTTGTCGTTGTTATTATTGGGGTGAAGTAGGTTCATCATTATTATCGATGGGTGAGAGAGTTGTTAGAATCTCGTCCCACTTGCTAGCGATTGGGGTCCTTCGGAGTCCCAACGTGTCTTCTCTATGAAGTGCCACACTTTCTGCTTTTGCCCAGGTGAGCATTGAGCGTCTCCACATTACAATGTTTGGGGGGAAAAGAGTTTTTCCACTTTTTGGTAATTAGTCTCTTTGCTACCACCATTCCTAGATCTAGGAATCGGGAAGTGACTTTGTGTGGAGAGGTGTGGTGCAGCGGCCAGGGCAGCTGACTTCGGAGCACAGGGTTCACAGTTCGATCCCCGGCTCCGGCGGCAGCTCAGCTCAGCACCATGTGACTCTGGGCAATAGCTCACTTAATTTCCACTCCGGCCCCCAGCGCCTTGAGACCCGTAAGGGTGAGTAGCTGCGCTATATAAAAACGGACTTACATTTTTTTTTACTTCCGTTGCTCTGATTGCTGTGATAAAGATGTAGTATGTATGTGAGCCATTCTGGGGAGAGGTCTCTAGTTGTGCAGTGCACTAGGTCTTCCGTTACTGCTCTCCAGTATTCGGTTAGCGTGGGACACCCGCAAAGCATATGCAGTAAGTCTGCGTCTACGAGTGCGCATCTAGGGCATTTTGCGTCTTGACGACTAAAGTATTTGTTGATCCTTGCAGGAGTGAGGTATGCTCTATGTATGATGAAGAATTGGATCTGACGTAGACGCGTGTTTCTTGGGATGTATACGGGGCTCTGCAAAACCGAATCCCATTCCATGTTTGAAAGTTAGCGACCTGCTTCGGTTTCCCAGTGCTGCCTGAGTGTTGACAGATCGGCAGCTGTGTGGTGTCGCAGCGAAGCTGCGAACCATTTAGTTAAGTGCCCCCCCTTGGCCCATAACGTGAATATATTGCACTGTGAGGTGCATGGTTGGTTCCGTGGATAAATCGCCCCATTTGGTAGTTAGTGCTGCCACGAAAGAACGATGTATTAGGAATTGCCCGGGGGGCAATTCCTCAACTTCTACGAGTGTGGTATATGGTCGTAGCGCCCCATCAAGGTATAGATCTCCTATTTCCTGAATTCCTGCGTCCCGCCATTGCTGCAATTCGGCCGCTGAGGTAACTGTGGCACCCCTGAGGGTTCCTTCCAATGGGAGGGCAGGAGCATATGGGGTGGATGTTTGAGTTATGTATAGTGCTCTGCGGAAGCATTTGTGCGTCACACACAATAACGAGTTTGGGGGTCTGGCTTTGGTGCAAGGATGGAATAACCTCAACAGGTCTGGGAATTGTGCAGGAGGGAGTGTGGTTGCTGTGTCTTCCCTGTGTCTGTCTGCTAACCACCTGGCTACCCACTGCAGTTGGGCAGCCAGGTAGTATTGCTCTAGATTTGGGACAGCTAGGCCCCCTTGATCTGTGGGTAAATATAGCTTTCTGATTGCTACTCGGTGCCTTGAATTTCCCCATATAAAATCTCGGATCAGAGTCTCTAAGGGGTGGAAATAAGATAGGGGGACGTATAACGGGAGGTTCGTAAAATAGTATAAGAGCCGGGGGAGGATTACCATCTTTATCAGTACCACCCTTCCCATAATTGATAGCGGTAGAGTTTTCTAGAAGGACGTTTGGGACCTGACTGCTGCTATGGCCTTGCCTAGATTCCCATCCAGTAGATCTGGCGGGCTGCGGTATACTCGTATCCCGAGATAGCGGAATGTGGTTTCATGCCATTAAACTCGTTATCCATTTAGTGTATAAACAGGGTCTGTATTGTTTTCGCTAAAGGGGTACAGGCCGGATTTAGGGACATTCACCTTAAGTCCTGATTTATTAGCGAATCTGTCAAGTAGAAGGGATAATCGATGGAGTATTTGGCGGATGTCCCTTCTGTACAGCAGGAGGTCATCTGCGTATAACGATATAACATGTGTGTCATCTCCTAGTATGGTACCCTCCCTCACCTCTGATCTGAGAATTTCTGCGAGTGGCTCAATTGCTAACGCATAAAGGAGTGGGGAGAGGGGGCATCCCTGCCTAGTCCCTCTGCATACCTTTACCGGTTCTGACATATAAGGGCCTGTTTTTACCCTTACCGTTGGCACATGCTAGTGAAATAGTCTCCCAGATTATATTTGTTTAAAACCGCAAAGAGAAACCCCCATTCTAGTGAATCGAAGGCTTTCTCCAGGTCTAAGACCAGGCATCCTGCATGTGGCCAGCGACTGTGTGAGTAAGTAGCTAGCCTGAAGAAACGCCTTAAGTTAAATGAGGTGCTTCTGGAGGGTATAAATCCATTCTGGTCTGCGTGCACTAATGAGGGCACTATTTGTCTAAGTCTGTCGGCCAATAGCTTTGCTAGTATTTTGTAGTCGACGTTTAAGAGGGCTAGCGGTCTGTAAGATCCCTTGTCTGTGGAATCTTTGTCCGGTTTGGGCAGGGATACCAATCTCGCTTCCCACATGGATGGGGGGAGCTGCTGCGCATTAATTGCTTCTGTGTACAATGTGTGTAGGTGGGGGACTAGTGCTGTGGCGTATGCCTTATAGGATTCTGCCGGGAGGCCGTCCGGACCAGGTGTCTTCCGATGGCGAGAGCCATGATTGCACTTCTAATTTCTTCGGGTGTTATTTGTGCATTCAACTGTAGTCTCTGGTCTGATGTTGTTTCGGGCAGTTGTACGGAGTCGAGGAACTCTGAGAGTAATCTGTCATTCAATGGTCTCAGGGATTGGTACAATTTAGTGTAGTGTCTGGTCATTGCGTCCTGTATTTCATGTTGTGTATAGACTAGCTGTCCTATCTCGGTGCGTATGGCTCCTGTGGGGTGGCTAATTTGTTCTTGACGCAGGAGCCATGCTAGCATTTTGACTGCACGGTCCGCAGTGGCATGCGTACGCGCTGAATGTGCTGCATAATTGTGGCAGCATAGCCGCTCCAGTAAGTCTATGTGCTCTGATCTTAGTGCGTCTAGTTTCCTAGTGTTTGAGTTGCCCGCTGATTGCTTGATTTCTTGCCCCAGCAGTTGTCGTTCTATTCGGCTAAGCTTGTCGTTGAGTTGTTTCCGGTTGTTCCGGGTGGCCCCCAAGCAGTGCCCTCTCAGGGTCACCTTGAAGGCATCCCACTCCATAAGGGGGTCTTCTGCTGTGTGTTAATTTATCTCGAAATATTCTAATATGGATGTCCCTAGGGACGTACTAAACGCCTGGTCCTCAAATTCTACTGGTTGTAGGCACCAGGTAGGCACTGGGGGAGGACCTGTGTCCCATGTGAGTTGCAGGAGCTGTGGATTATGGTCCGAGTGTGTGTATCCTAGGTGATCCTTGCACAGATCTTGGTAGTGTATTAGGTGCAGGGATGTCTATGATGAAGGACTTAGCCGTTTCTTTCATTCCACTAGTGTGCCTGGTTGTTGTTTGCTTGGCATAAGGAGGTTGTTCTATTAAGAGCCATCATTAATTGAATATATGGCTTCCATGCAATGGTGTGCATGGGTTGATGTGAAATGTTCAAGCTAAATTGTTCAGAATAGTTCTGATACATATGTTGGTGAGAGATTGTGAATCTCTGATGGATGCATCTTCTTGCGGATTCCTCACCTTATGAATACTCCTATCGTTCTTCAGACTAGTTTGGAAATATTTTTTTACCAGCAATGACTTGAGCTCCACCAGAAGGCCCCACGCAGCTCCAGCCGAGACTCTGCTTCCTGACATGATGTCATCTGTGTATATTAGGCACTAAAGAGCAAGCTGACATTAGTTCCTGCCTCATTGATGCAGACTTCTTTGTCTCACCAACAGAATTCTCGGATTTAGACATTGACTAGGTCAAAAGTCTCCTCAAAGGTCCTCAAACTTCAAGCCTTGCTGATGGTACTGCAAGAAGAAGTCCCACAACTACTGTGTGTGGTGCCTGGGATTGGGACATGATTCCACGGCCTATGACTTTTGCACTTGCAGACAAGAGAAGGCGGTTCAGAGATTTTCCTCAAAACAGTACCCAAACACCTTTTCTATGGTTCCTCCGGAGACCGAGTCCAAGAAACTTGACCACATTTTAGTCTCCAGCAGCTTGGCTTTATGCACAGCTAATGCTACTTGACTTTTGGGCTGCTATGTGCTTGTTTTATGGCAAGTGGTAAAACTCATGGTTATCATCCTGTTAGAGTATATGAAGAAGCTATTCTCAAATGTGCTGGGTGATGGAATGGAAGTATATAAATGTATATTAAAATGTGACTTTGTGGTTGGGGACACCATGGCCCGGTCTATAAGTGCAGCTGTCACACTATGCCACAAGGCCACTACGCCGCAAGGCTTATGTATATTTTCTGGGGATATGAGGATATGCCTAAAGACATGTCCTTTAATGGACAGAGACTGTTTTGGAGAGTAAGCCGATTCCACATGGACAGCTTCAAGAACAATCTGCATTTGTAAAGCGTGAACTACTCACCCTTACGGGTCTCAAGGCGCTGGGGGCCGTCGTGGAAATTAAGTGAGCTATTGCCCAGAGTCACATGGTGCTGAGCTGAGCTGCCGCCGGGGATCGAACCGTGAGCCCTGTGCTCCGAAGTCCGCTGCCCTGGCCGCTGCACCATACCTCTCCACAGAACAGAAGGGTGATGACTTGTTCCCTGGGATGGCCTTCCCTCCACAGATTCTGTTGAGGCAAGGTTGGATCGAGAAGGCCTCAGGGGCAATAGTAGCAGCAGATCCAGTCCTCACTAGCCTCTGCTGGTTCTGCTGCCTCTAATCCCCTCTGACTCCCAGCTTCATGCCATCATCTTTCAATGGGAGGATCTTGTCTCTCATTTTGTCATTAGTTGGGAGGCGATCACTGGATCATACATCTGATCTGGTGGGGCTAACCCTTCCCCTTCCATTCCTCATGCTGGATCACTGCCTCTTTCAAAGTTTACTCACAGATTCACACCTCCGTTTTGGAGGAAGAGGCCTTCTGGGAAAAGAGGCCATAGAAGTGGTGCATCCAGAAGAGAGGGCCACATGTCATTCCCTTTAATTTCTAGTCCACAAGAAGGACAGAGGCCTGAGGCCTATTTTGGATCTCTCCCTTTTGATCATCCAACAAACGTTCAAAGTGCTGAATCTGAGCCAGTTCCTGTTGGCTTTGAACTCTGCAGTTTGGGGTTGTTCCTGGATCTCCAATATTCCCCGCCATTAGAAACTATTTGAGGTTAACAGCGGGGTTCCAACATTTTCAGTTTGCTGTCCTCCCATTCCTAGTGGCTACTGTTCCACACATCTTTATGATGGTATTGGCAATCATGGCATCTTCGTACATAGGTCAAGAGTCCATGTATTTCCGAACCTGAATGACTGATTGGTGAAGGCAGAGTACCCAACTGTGCTGCAGAAACATCTCCAGCGGACAATGACTCTTCTCCACAACCTGGGCTTTACATTCGACTTCCAAAAGTCCCACCTCACTTCCACACACAGGTTGAATTTTTTTGGGTGGTGCTCTGAAGGCCTTCTCACGGATATTTGGGTGATGATTTGATGTGTCTCACTTGGATCCTGGCCTTGCAGATATTGCACCTGCTAGGCCTTCTGGCCTCTTGAATCCTGTAAGGGCCTCACATCACATAGTCGATGAGGGCCCTCCTGTGGTGTAACCTCAAGGGTGCCTCTTGGCTCAGGTACAAATATTCTAGTTGGTACATCAAGATCAGCACTGGAGGATGGATACCCTTTGAGCATCTTTGCAAGCTCAAACTACAGTTGTAATGGATGCCACCTCATTGGACTTGGGTGCTCAGTTGGGCGACAGATCAGCATGGCACCTCTGGTCCGTGTAAGAGCAGTACCTGCACATAAATGAGCTTGATCTGCAGGAGGTCTTTCCTACCATGAAGGCCTTCCTCCTTTGGCAATGTCCAAATTCTATTGGACAACACCACCACCGTTCATTGTATCAATAGAAAGGGCAGGCTGGTGTCGTTGACCCTTTGTTGGAGGTGATTCACCTATTGAAATTGCACAGCAATGGGGAATCTTCCCATTTGCAGCTTACCTGTCGGGGTCTCTCATTATGATGGTGGATACTTTTAGTCCCCCCTCGCTGGAGGACCACAAGTGGGGGCTACACGCCGAGCTGACGGAGGGGATCATCTCCAGATTGGGGTTTCTGTTTATGGATCTCTTCATTGTGGTCCAGAGCAGAAATTGTCCTCCGTTTTATATCATGCATGCATCTGACACTTTCCTGGGGGATGCCTTCATCTTCACCTGATTTTGGGGTCTACCATACACTTTTCCACTGATCGCGCACCTATCCAGCATTCTGTGGAAACTGCTGGAGGTTCAGGTTATGCTGATTCTGATTGGTCCTGATTCAGTATTCAGCCTCCTCTTGCCCTGTTGCACACAGCGGACCTGCTCTCGCAGCAGCATGGTCAGGTCCTCCCAACAATCCTCAACCCTGCAGCTGGTTGCAGCTGCAGGTCGCTAGTATCACCATGGGAGCTGGAAGCCTACCACCTAATCCATCTACACAACCACTGCAATTTGTGCAATGATGGGAGTTGGAAGGCATTAGTCCTTTTAAATCTCACATAGCCAACGTCTTGAGGTTTGCCTTGTCCTTTGCACAGCAGTGTCTGGCTGTGGCTATGGTTAAAGGTGGCTTAGGAGTTCTCTCTGCATTTATATGCCTCCCTGATCAACCTTCCTTATTTTAGTTGACACTAGTGGTGCTTTTTCCAAAAGATTTGGTTTACTTGTTACTTTTCACTCTATCAACTACACTGGTAACACTGATATTGGAGACAGGAGTTACATCCAGCATTGACAATGAACATGCATCACCTACCAAATTCCAATCTCAGCCTCCAGCAGAGTTATTGGATATAGAAGGATCGGTGGATAAAAGATTATTGGCCCAGCACATACCTCATCAAAACTTGGCGAGAAATGCCAAGACTCTATTGAGGAATTTGAATACCCCATCGAAAGACCAATGGAAGAGTCATTAGATGAAAGTGAACACAGGAAGTTCTCCAAACCTTTCTACAAAGAATCAGAACATCAACAGGGCCATCCATGAGATAACTATAAGCCATATTAGGAAGAACAATATCTATCTAGGACACGAATTCCAATTGCTTTGATTAGAGATCTGAAACTGATAATGGCGGGCTATTATAAAAGGTTCTTAGAGAAACCATGAAAGACAGCATTTCAAAGGCAACAAACACCTGAGAAAATACACCCTACTACATCTCCAATAGCTCATTTGTCACAACCACATTCTCCTACAGTGTTGGAAATAAATGTTCCTCATACTCATATGACACCTGTATCACCTGCACAGCGTACATGACGGATGAGGACCATGAAGAGGGGTACATTCCAGACAATTAGCATCATTAAAACAGCCCTGAATGGGATGGCTATATAGCTCCACCACCGAATTCTCCTATGTCAGCCCCTGCTGATTCCCTGTCGGGTGATATACTGAGTTTCCACGTTTAGAAAAAGCATGGAAGTGCTTTGATTTGCAAGCACCAGCTAGAGATTGTTTTCTTTATGACTTTAATGATACCCCTAAACAGTCAGTCAGTGTCATCTATGACCATGTTAGAAAGAGGGCCTTAAGTTATGCAAACACCAGCAACTGTATCAACTGTTGTCCCTCGGTTAGATAAAAATATAAGGCACCAGAGAACACATCGGCTTGCATAATAGGACACCGAAGGAACAACTTGGTTCTGATCCAAGCTGCGCAAAGGCACTCAAGGAAACCTTCAACTCCTTGTACTTGCACTAGAGAGAGATTGAAAGTGCCTTGTCAACATTGGAAAGAGATTGTCGGCGGTGGTTGCAAACTTTATCAGGGCAGCTAACACGCTGGCAATAGTAAGTTGCAATGATTGACAAATGTGGTCAGATTTCTTACACTTCCTCAAATATTTGCCAGTGCACTAGAAAACTGAAGCAGCAGTAAACATCTTGCGAGAGTGGAAAAGAGCATCAGCAGGGATAATCAACAGATCAGTGGACATAGTGACTACAGGCAACTGGTTGGAAGGGCAGTCTTGCAGAGGGAAGTGTGGCTCTGCAGCACTTCCTTCAGGACTAAGTTGAAAAGTATAATTCTGGACATGCCCTTCGTTGGGGAAAGACTATTTGGGAAACATACAGGTATAAAATAAGCCACAAATAGGGCTAGATCACTGAAACTCTTCCAGAAATGTAGACAGCAGTCCTTTCGACCATATAAAGGAAGAGGACAACCACCATACAGAGGAGGCTATCAAAAACATAGATACAAACTGTATCGTGCCACCAACATCAGGCGTACGATCAGTCATACCAAGTACAATGCAGACCTTCATTCACAACATGCCCAAGAGCAACATCAAAGAGGAAGGCTACAATATAATCCAGAATACAAGAGGTGGACGGAGGATATTGAAAGTCTGAAGGCATGAGGCACTGGACCCCTCAGTTCGACGGGAGGGGGCGGACTGGGAAGAAATTACTGTGGAAAGATGCGCCTCAATTTAGTGGCAAATGGCCATGTGCCTGAGATACTTCAAAAAATCTCCTCAAACACAATCGTGCAAGGTGAAACATCGACAGTTGCTGCTAAAGGAAATTCTCTTCAACAACATAGCAATTTAGATATTTGCCAAACCCAATAAAATTCAGGATTCTATTCCCATTTCTTTCTCATCAAGAAAAAGTCAAGAGAATGGAGACCAGTTTTGGACCTCAGGGAAGTAAAGGTGTACCTGAAGAAGCAAAAATTCAAGATGGTATAATTGCAGCATATCCTTTAATTGTTAAGAGGGTCCAAGTTCATGCCTACCTTGGACCTGCAAGACACATTTTTCCATATGCCTATCCACGCCAAACTTCGCTTTTCGTTGGCCAGTTGCCACCAGCAGTTCAAAATATTACTCTTCAGTATAGTGTCAGTCCCAAGGATAAACACACAATGTATGGCACTGGTAGTAGCATATTTAAGAAGCAAGGTCACTGGGTGTTTCCTTATCTGGACGACTGGTTGATAAAGGGAGCTACTTCAGGTCAGAACCAACATCTATACAGGGCTTTCTAAGACGCTTCAAAAACCTAGGTCTGACTGTCAGCAAAGAGAAAAATAATCTTTCACTACTTGCAATTAGATTCAATTCTTAGGATCTGTCCTTGACACAGAGTTACCAAAAGTATTTCCTTCCAAGGACACTCCGCAGTGATTACACAAACTGACCAGTCACATGCAAAGCAAGCAAGTGGTGACAGTCCCTCAGTTTAAATGCCTCTTGATTATGATACCCTCATACATTCCCTTGATACCAGTGTGTTGATTACACATGAGGCCACTACAAGAGGACCTAGACAACGCAAGGCACAAGTGACTAGTACATTTGATGACAAAGTAAAAGTAATGAGACGTATGAAAGAAGCATTACCATGGTGGATGCAAAAAAACAACAGAGCTATAGGGCTCACATTCCATTAGGCATCTATTTAAATAGATTCTTCAGTGGACAGCTGGGAGCTCACCTCTAGGAGTTGGCTATAAGTGACAGGTTGTCCCAGCAAGAAGGACTGTACATAAGTGCATTGGAACATCAAGCAGTACAGCTGGTTTGTTACTCTACCTCCTAAAAAAAAAAAAGCCATCATCTGTTCTAATGTGTACTGACAACACTACAACAATGATTTACTTAAACTGTGGTATGAGATCAAGAGTTCTATCCGAAGAGGAATTGCGGCACTATGGAATTGGGCCTTTCAATAACAAATTCTAGTGACTGTAGAAGGCTTGCCAGGGGAAGACAGTGACTGGGCAGGCACTCTCCTCACACTCATTCGATGTGTAGAAGACTGCCATGAGTCGGAGCTGAACCAGGACCAACTCTGCAATATTTGTTGGGCGTGGGAAGAATTGACCTTTTTGTAATGGACATCAATTGCAAATGCCAGTAGTACGCCAGCAAAAAAACACTACAGTGATCATGGGGAAATGCCTTTTTATAGGATGAGTGGGGACATTGTTACACATCTCTCCGCTCATCCGAAGAGTACCTAGCAGAATGTGAAGAGAACCGTACCATTTTATCTTGATTGCACCAACATGGCTAAGGCAATTTGGGTTCATGGAACTCCTTCTGTTCTCAGAAGCCCCACAAATACATCTACTACATTAACACAACGGCTGACCAGATTCAACAGACATTTTCATCCGGGTCCAGTATGGATGAAATTGCACACCTGGCTCCTGACTACAAGGGCTTCCACCAGTTAAACATTTAGGAGCAATACTTGAACAAGCTAGATCTTTTCCAATGAATGAAACCTATTGTGCTTAATGGAAGAGATGCTGTTTATAGAGTAGAGAGCGTATTCTTCACCCAGTATCATTGTTGCTACATTTCTTCCATATCTGAGCCTGGCACAGGTGGGTGTTGCACATGCATCAAGGTTCATGTAGCTGCAATTCCTCGCTTCCGAAAAGAGTCGGATAAACAATCTAGTACAGCTAACTGACTAAAAAAGCAATTTCTGAAAGGACTCTTCAGAACCTTTCCTCCTTTTAGAACAGCTCCAGCTGCAGTCTTATGGCAGTTGAACACAGTCTTTTCTCACTGATGTGAAGCCCATTCCAACCAATTAATAAGGCAGAAATCAAATATTTGTCATTTAAGCGTTCTCTGCCCTTAACCTAAGATCTGAAAGAAGAGACCGCAAGATCCAAGTGTTTACAATTAAAGAATCTTCCTGCATTTTTGTAATGACTGTTATACAAAGGACTAATCCTCATTTTATATCCAAAGTCCCTACCATCTTTAATTTTAATGCGCCAATAATAGTGAAAACATTCTTGCCAAATATGTCAAATGAAGCAGAAAGAGCTCTGCATTAAAGTCAAAAGATGTCTGAAATTATATATGGATAAAACCAAGAGTATCATAAACTTGGATCAGCTTTCAGTCACATTTGGAAGACCACAGAATGGACAAGTTACCTCTAAACAGCATAGCTCGTTGGGTTACGGCAGCTGTAACCTTTTGTCAAGCAAAAACAGACAGACTGCTCCAAGGTACAGTTACAGTGCTATCCACTAGAAGTGCTTTAGCGTTGATGGACCTGTTCTCTGCAGTTCCATTGATGAACAGGGTTTAAAGCCCCTGAGCTATGTTTTACATTGCACTGCTGAACGTTAAAGAGGAAGGGGGAGATTAGCTGGCCTCTATTCTGATGCAAGAGTACATGAATTTGAACTGCAGTTCTGGAGTCGCTTTCTTGGAGGAATGGTTTCACTTTCTTTAGTAGGGAGAGCTGCTACCAAGAAGTCTTGTTTTCTTGGCAGGGTGAAGTTGGTTTCCAGGATGAATTTGAGTGACTTGCATTGGGCACTGAATCTGTCTGTTGGTCTTGGTGACTAGCACGAATCCTGTTTTTGCGTGGGTACCCTTGAAGAAATAGGATCTATTTACCTAGGTGGAATTCCAGTGGCTCCCCATTCTGAGCGGCATCATCCACAAAGCTATCACGCCCAGAATCCACCTATCTGGTTCAAGCTCACCACATCTGCTACCTCTCTGCACACCCACAGCTAGGAGACCATCCGACGGGAGAAAAAGAAGTGCCAAAAAAAGGAAGGCAATAGGCCATCTTCTTCTATGCATAGAGGATCTGTAACAACACTCTTGTATCCACCGAGACAGCCCCCATCACTGCTCCAATGTAGGAAAAAGCTGAAGACAACACATCTTTAAAGAACACTACATCACTACACAGTAATAGTCTATGCCACTATCAAAACCTAGCTACTCCAGTCACTCGTAGGCTGCACCTTAGACACTGTGCAGCTCTCTGTTGCCTTTTGTCTAGGTTTGTGCTATACCAATACCACATACATACATATACACATACCAGTCAATTAAATTAAATTCAAAGAATCTTTATTCGGCTGATTGTGGCTATAAAAGACCCATATCAATACAATGCACTCAGAAATTATCATAAAACAGGTTAAAAACAGCATCATCATCACCTGCAATGTTACATAGCATTAAAATAATATGCTAACCCTTTTTTCATTCAGGCAAAATACTCAACTATAAATAGCAGCAGCTTATGAATCAAACTACCAGCATACGTAAAAAGTGCAAAGTGCATATAAGATATAAATACAGCATGGTTAAAAACAATAAATATATAAAACTAAGGTGCTATTACATCAATAAAACAAACATTATTATGCTTTCATTGTTTTCCTGGCTTGAATTGTAGCTTTAAGAAAAGCACTCACCCTAAAACAGATAATTGGCGTATTCAGCAACTTATGCAAGGCCTGTACGCATTTACAATGCCCTAAAGTTTCTGATAGGGTTTTAAGAAAAAGAGAAATAACTAAAATAGTTGCAAAAGAACATATAATGCTGTAGTGATTGCGTAGAGACCCCTTCACAGGTACAAGCCCAGGTAGTTCCTTCCAAGGCATTGGTTGGCTTTCCGAAGCTCATGAGTCGCCACACTGAGTCGTATCTAAATCAGAAAAGGAAAGACCTTTCCCATTCCGTTAATACTAGTGAAAGGTATAAAACAGGCTCTGGGCTAGAGAGAGTCTGATAATAACTCATCACAGTACTTTTCACCAATTCCTTTTGCAACCTTTTTTCAGCTCAAACTTCCAGAAACAACCTCTTTACCGGTAATATACGCCCATATCCAGAAGCCTCAGCCACAGCTTGGCCCTGTTAACAGAGTCAAACGCTGTTGAAATGTCGATAAAGGCCATAGAAAGAGGACAGCGTTTGATTGGCTCAAATGTAAGCACTGTTTAATCATATACTAGTCAATTATACTCTGCACAACTGTCAGAGGTGTAGAGTCTTCTCAGACTACAATCAACCTCCAGGGACAGCACCAAACTTGAGTGATCTGCTGCACGGACAGCAGCAAGTAAGTCGTGCATTGTGCATAACTGGTGCATGTTAAATATATCCTACACGGACAAAGTGTCAGACTGACAAGATGATAGCTGTCTGTAGAAGGCATAGGTAGGCTGAGGAGTGTTTATGAATTTGGACCTGGCAGTTAATCACATTATGGATAATTCCCTAGAATAGATTATATGCTGATATCAGCACATAGAATTGCCTCTCTAATAGACCCCACCCTGTAACTACTACTCAAAAGGAAAACCTTAAAGCATTACAGCTACTGACAAAAACACTTATAATATTTGTGGGCTTTACTGTACCGCTCACTAAAGGAATTCTTGGCAAAAAATGCAAGATGGTTGCTATTCAAACTAACCTAGCTACACCTGCGGACTAAACAGTCTAGAGAGAGGCAACTAATGGGAATGGGATGACTTGTAGACTAGTTAGGACATGAAACCGTTATGACCCTTCTAACTGTGCTGTAAGCAGGTTAAATTAAAAGGCATCACTAAAGAGGAGATAGAAGAGTCCAGAAAAAAATCGAACTCAGCAATAAATCTAAAATTGTGGAATCCATGTTCAAGCAACTTTAGGCATGAGAGGCTTGATCAACTGAATTAGAATGGCAACATCAGAATTCAAAATGCCACCAACAATATTACAAAAAATATTATATACAGAATAAAAACTGTATTTTCTTTTGCAAAAAGACAGAACTTGGAAGACTGTGTTCAGAGTGCCAATCTGAAATGTCTTCGTACACCTGAGAACAATGAAAAGATTCAATAGTGTGGCACATGACTGAGCTGTTGAAGCAAATACTTTCTGAGCTGAAAACATAGGTCTTAAAGTGAAATGGGCACATTACATTGCCTGCTTCTGGAAAAAAAATATAAAACAAGAACTGGACTTTGGCTGAGGAGATGCACGTGCAGGCTAGCAGAAGGGATGAGAGACTGGAGGAGTACCTCATGTCTTGGAGGTAGCTATGCCATGTGTTCTTGAATTCTGGGGGGCACCCGAGTGATCAGCTTGACTCAGATGCCAGTGGAAATACAACTGAGGACGATGCTGTTGAGGCTTAGTTATTCTTATCATAATGTGGAGAAGTGTGGCTCAATGGTTAGAGCGGCAGACCCTGATGCAGAGATCTGGCCCGGGACCAGGTTTCAATTCCCGCCTCGGCGGGTCTTGGGCTCAATTTCCTCGGACCTGATAATTCTCGCCTCGGTGCCTATTCTAATCATGGGTCCCACTCTGCAACTCTGGGCAATAGCTTGCTTAATCTCCACAACGGCCCCACCAGCGCTGGGATGCCTGGCTTCACCTTGGGGGTGCCCAGGAGTGGACATTTCACAGGGAAAGGCCAGGAAGGGTTCCACAGCGGTATGCGTACAGCGCCAGGACACCCCAGGGTATCAGTGCGCTTTACAAGTACAAATTTCATTTCATTTCATTAATGCTGTCTAATGTCTGCTAAAGCTGATAACTTATCATGTATTGATTTGTGATGTTGCGCGAGGACAAAGGTCCACCCCAGATGTGCTCTCCCCACTGTTAATTTCTACCTCTATTGATGGTGGCGTTTTTGGAAAACTAAAATAAAGGTTATACATTTTTTTTTAAAAAGAGACAACATGACCACCATTTGGTGCTTCAGTAGGCGGGGGAAGGGTGAGCTTGCATGTGCTGGGCCATTTGGCACTGAGACTGTGGAGGTAATTGGACCTTCCCCTAACGGTCTGTCACCTAGCGGGCTCCCTCAGCGCCAGGGCAGATGACCTCATCAGATGCATTCTCACAGACCGTTTGTCTGCACTTGGTAGTTCAAGCTACATTCACCCCGTGGGGTTTGTCTTGGGTGGATCTTTTCGTCTCTGCTGAGAATGCTCAGAGTGGCGCCTTTTGTGCCCTGGAGCCTACGCTTTAGAGGCCCTTAGGAGACCCATTCTTCATTTTGTGGGATTCCAGTCTCCTTTATGTGCCTTCACCTCTGCTTCTCTGACTCTTGAAGAAGGTCAGGAGGGACAAGGCTCATCTCATCCTCATAGTCCAGATTGGGTTAGAAGAGTCTGCAACCTTGAACTCTTGTGTCTGTGCATCTGCCCTCTGCCTGCCTGTTTGGTAGGCCCTTTCCCAACAACATGCCTAGGTTCTTCATCTGAACCGCCACAACATATAACTCCATGTTTGGAAATTGAGTAGAACCAGCTGGGTGGTTTTGACCTGCCTACGGGAGTGGATATGATTTTGGCCGCTGGTCACCGATCCACCAAGTAGATCTATTCGTGCAACAGGGCACAGTTTGTGGCCTGATTCAAGGGTCATTGGGTTAATCCTCTTTTGGCTAAATTTTCTGATGTACCTCTATCTGTTTTGTCTATGCCGCAGCAAAGTCTTTCCATGGACACCATTAAAGTTACTTGTCTGTCCTTTTGGCCTTTCGGTATTTGCCTATTCAGATCGGTTTCTTTAAGTCAACAATTGTGATGATTTTTATTTTAAATGGCTTACATATGTTTCCTCTTCCACCCTTTTTTATGCTGCAGTGGTACCTTAATTTGGTCCTTATGTTCTTGATGTACACACCTTTGAACCCATGCACAGTTTTTCTTTGAGTTTGCTGACTATAAAGACTATTTTCCTCATTGATCACTTCGACAAGCTACATCAGTGAGCTGCAGGGCTTTCAGAAACTTTTTCTGAGATAAGTTAGTGCTCAGGATTTGGGCATCCTTTCTTCTGAAAGTGGTGTTGCCCTTCAGTGTGAACCCGCCCATCATTTTTCCTTCTTTCTTCTCTCTGCCACATACCTCTAAGGAGTAGTATCCAAAGAGAGGCTTTAGTTTTCAATTAGATTGGACTCAGGAGCCCCAAGTGGATGACCAGATTTTTATCAGATTTGCTGGTGCTAAAAGGGCAAGGGAGGTTCATAATGGATCATTCTCTGTATCAAGATGTGCTATGCCTTGGTCAGGAAAGAACTTCCTGAGCGCCAGAGCCAAGGCCACCCACTGCAGCTTTGACTAGGGATGTGCCGGTACTGTACATCTACTTGACTGCAACATTGGCGTCCGTCCACACCTTTATCAATCATTGTTGTATCTAAACTCTGGTCTGCGCAGAGAGTCATGTTGCACGTTCTGTCCTGCAGGACATTCTGGTGTAAAGTCCACTCCTCAGTCCCACCTCCTTTTGAGAGGGTACTGCTTGCATACCTATTCAGATGGTGAGGAATCTACAGTTAAAAAAATACATCAGAAGAACAAGTTCCTTATCTTCAACTATCTTTCTAGTGGATGTTCAGTCTAACTCCAGATTTCTCATGACCCACCTTTCTTTCCCTCATATGGAGTGGACTTCTGATATGTCATAGGGTCTCATTTTACATTCAGCACACTGTCTGATTACTGATTCTTCTTTCGCTTCGCATCTGAGGGAGCTGAAGTAACTTAGAAAAGAAGATTATGTCAGTGTAGAAGGGTGGTGCCTATATACAACTCCAGAGTTGGGATGAAGCCATTGTGCAGAGGGCACCAACTGTCAGCAAAGTAGGAGCTGCTCCATAAAAATTTCCAGATTCAGTCTGGCACCTGGGGGAATTCAAAAGTTGAGGAATCAATGGTTAACATATCCACCAGAAATAGTGTTACCGAAGGCTGGTAACTTGTTCAACTTTTCCCAATGAACCAATCAGATCTACTGTATTTAGCATGATCTTTCCCTGCAAGCAACCACCAGGTATACAGTAATACAATTACAAATATGTACACAATTACTGTGGTCAAAACAATATAAAACCCCTCCTAAGGAGGGCTATTAAGGATTATAATACTTTAAATTAATTTTCGAACCCAATGGTTAGTTTGAGTAGTTTACCAACACCCAAACCCTTGCCTGCTGTAGTAATAACTGCCTACAGGCCATAGTGCAATAACAATCCACCCTTAAAAACCTATTGCATATAACATATATTTCTTACAATAAGTAAGTAAAGACTATTGGCTTCGTCATAACTTTTCATAATATACCAATCAAATCTAAGGAATTTGACAATGAACCAAAAAGGCAGGT
Source organism: Calotriton arnoldi (assembly GCA_963921515.1). Lineage (NCBI taxonomy): Eukaryota > Metazoa > Chordata > Amphibia > Caudata > Salamandridae > Calotriton > Calotriton arnoldi. Next base: position 118,527 of record CAWUFW010006501.1, on the reverse strand, counting down.
TGCCTTTACCATTGGCCATAACCAACACATGGGCCTGTCTACCGACTGTTGAGCAGTGTAATAACCTTTCACCGTTGAAGGCCTATTGGCTTTAGCAAATGCTTTTCACTATAAATAACACAAGCCTACTGCCTTTGTCATAACTTTTCATACTAAACAGATCAGGCCTGTGGCATTGGAAATAACTTTGCCCCATGAACCTATCATACCCATTGCCGTTCTCGTTAACTTTGCCACTATAACCAACTAGTGCCAGTTGTATCAATGATACATTTTCCAACAAGGCGGCAATCGGGCATACAGTCCTAAAATTACAAATAGTTACAGAATCACAGTTGGCAAAACAAAATACTATCACTCCTATGAGTATCTAATCAGGACTATAACAAAGCAAATCTTCTATCTCCACGGTTGGTCAGAAGGGGGTAATCAACACCAAAATATTGCCTACATCAGTAATCTGTAGGATTCTATGTACCAAAATACAAATTGGACTGTAATACAGAGAAGTAACAATCTACCCTTAAATGCCTGTTATGATTAACATCTGCTTTCCACAATAAATGCTTCAAGCTTGCTGCCTTTATCACAGGTTTTTAGAACAGGGACAGACAGCCATGGGTAGGTCCCTCACTAGGAACCGCGTGGACTGAAATTGGTCCCTCTCGCAACAAAAAGCGAGCATCCCGGCCTGTCCCTGCTGGGGCAATACTGTCCCCATTTTAGGTGCACAACTTTCCGGAAGGTATATTTATACCTCACATAACTTTTTCACATATTAGGACTACTGTGGAATCCAGACATAAGGGGACGTGACTCCTAGCTCCCTTTTGGCTAAGCACCACTTGCCGCCCCCTTAGAGTAGATGAGGATAAATAGGTAGTGATGAATTGCCTAGATCCTATTGGACTGATTAGGGCAAGAAACATGTTGACCCCCTGCACAACTCGCTAGGACTGATACAGGTTTAATTCTCCCTCCTAGGTCCACGACTCTTAGTCTGTTTTTACTCACGGCCCAGGTACTCCTCGAATAAACTTTTTGGAGAATCCAGGAGCCATTTTTAAACTTCACATACACTTCTACCACTACACATAGGCACCCTCACATAATACCATTTAGCTTCACACGGCAAACCGAGAAGACCTCCGGCAAAGAGCCCCCTTGCGGGGCCCGTTGGGCATTGCAGCGCCGGCCGAACGAGGAGCTGCCCTATGAAGAAGCATGACACCTCTCTGGGTGTGTGAGGGCCCTTGCTCCTTATTAAAGCTATCCCTGGACGAGCATTCCCTACCTTGTCCTGTCTAGCACCTTATGGTAAACCGCCATTACTGACGTGGCCTGTCACTTCCTTCATCCTTCCACACCCTTAGGAACAGCATACTTCTTTTCTTTACCAATATACTTGGGGCCTGTATGCTGGACCTATCAAGCCCCCGTCCCTCCCTGTGAGACTTTAGATTAGGCCAATAGCCTTGATCATTGTCTTGTCACTTTAACACTTTAAAAAAATAAAAAGTCTTCATTTTTAAAGCAAGAACAAATTAACATTTCAAACAATGAGCATATTACACTTCATATCCATGATCAATGTGAGGGAGTCTTGTGCAATAAACCTCATTCACTATGCAGTCGGTATCATGACAGTATTACTGTACAAGGCAACATTTTACAGAATCCATTACCTAACCTGGTAGTGATGGACCCTTCCGCCCCACTGTTCATTAGTCTCCCTGTAGGAAGCTGGCTCTCTATATAGAATACTAAAATGAAGGTCACTGTGCAGAGAGTCCAGTGGGTCCCCATTTGGTTTACAGTGGCTAAAGTAGATAATACGAACGCTCTCTTTTGTGGTAGTGTGGGCGAGCAGTTAGGCTTATCAGAGGGTAGTGCTAAGCATTTGTTATACTCAAGGAGGCAATAAGCGAGACACACACTGCAAAGAATAAATCCGAGACCAATTAAAAAAAAAATCCAATTTTTTTTATATATATTATCGAACCAAGAACTACATTCAAAGGTAAGTACCGTATTTCTTATGAATTTTCAAAGATAAGCAAATAGTTCAAAGTTGTGCACTATTATGCACCATGCAATTCTATGGGAGGAAAAAGCAGGTAGGTAAAGCACACAGCACAGACAGTTGTAGGGGGTCACCTTCCGGATTTAGAGTAGCAGGAAGCCAAGGTCCAATGTTCTTCGAACAGTTCGTCGGGTGCGTCCCGAATTACGCCGGTAGCAGGGAGTTGGCGGAGTTGGTAGCTGGTGCTACGGGGAAATCGGGCCCTCTAAAGAGAGGCTGCACAAGGGAACTTGCGGGCAAGTCTGAGAGCTCCCAAATTTAGGCTAGGGTCTTAAGGGCCCTAGGGACAAGGGAGCACAGCCGGTTTGTCGTTCACGAGGCTGGGCGTGCTGGGTCCGGAGCAGGTAGGTCAGCCAGCTCCAGTGCATAAAGGTCCTCCTCGCGGTCAGGAGCCAACAGCTGGCGGGCAAATTTAGGACTGCTAGGCCACTCTCGAAGTGGGTCTCAGGAGTTTTGATCTCCCTCGCGGCTGTTGGTCTCTGGTATAGTTTGAGTCCTGACTGGACTCTTTGATGTCAGTCTTGGTTGCAAGCCAACCGGTAGCCCGGGGATTGGCACTGCACGACTCCAGTCTGTCCTGGTGCCTCCACACTCGGGGAGACAGATCTGACCTTCCAGAGCATGATTAGCTCTTCCTGGTCGTTTGCTGTGCCTGTCGGGCCAGGGAGCTGCAAGTCGCTGGACCGGACTCTGCGGTTTCGGTGCCTGCGGTCTGTAGTGGAGTAGCTCCTCTTTTCCGAGGGAGTTCTTGGGCAGTTTGCGAAGGCTGGTAGTCTTCCTGGGTTCTTAAAGGCTGCACAGCAGCAGGACGAGCCAGGTCACCTCGATTGTCTAATCTTAAAGCGGCAGGCAGGGGTTTGCACTAAAACTCCATGGCAGGCACTCAGTTCTCGGGTTCAGCAGCTGTTCTTTGTCCTCTTCGTCTTTAGATCCGTCGAATCTGAAGTTCAGGGTCAAAGGGTGCCACCTAAATACTCAATTTAGGGATGTTAAAGAGAGTACCGGATAGTAGCCAATGGGCTGCCTACCTGTAGGGCAACTACACCCTCTATATGACCAGCTCCTGTGGGGATTGGGCATAACACGGGCCCTAAAAGGCTAATTCTCTCGAACACAAGATGGAGGATTCTGAAAAGTGGGGTCCACATCAGCTGACTCGCCCTAGGGGTGGTGCTGGCTGAATGTGGGCACACCTCTTAATCTAACAAATTTTCCCGCCTGTCTTGCTGCCAAAAAGTGGGATTATAGACAATGGGGTGACCAAAACTTAACCAGGAGGACCTGGGTAATATATGATATAAATAAACAGTGGTCTGATCAGGGGAGCAACCACAACAACAAGAAATTATTGAATCACTTTTTGTTAACACTATATGAGAAAGCATAGGTGAGGGACAAATAAATGATTATTTGCAACAAATGCTTCAGAAGAAAATGACGAGACACAAACACATATAGTCACTTCAATTTTTTTAGATTTTAGTTGAAATTGATAGGAAACACAGTAGTTTATGCACATCTTACATAAATACTTAAAACAGATGAATAAGGGCTTAAGCTCCTATTGAGTTAAGGGATAGGAATAGTACTCGAGTAATGTGCCATATTTATGTATTTGACATGCTTATGGATGAAGAAATCTAATTAAGAAAAGCATTTCCTCCTTTTCCTTTTTACACCCTCACGAGCACCTTCCTTGAGCACTATTCCTCAATTTCTTGTTGTTGTGGTTGCTCCCCTGATCGGACCACTGTTTATTAGCGCCAAATAGTGGGGTCAGGACAGGTGGGTGGGCACCTCCACTATCTGGAGAGGACTGGGTTGCATATCAAAGGCGGCAGGGCCTTCGAAGCTTCCCGCCCTGGAATTTCCATCCTGCTTGGAGGAGGTGTGCCCAGAGCAGGCTTTGTTCCTGTCCTCCGAGAGCGGAGGCTCTCACCTCTGGAGTTCAGAAACCTGGCTATGGTGCCTGGCTGGTCGAGACCAGTCAGTCAACACACTAGTATTCAGTAGGTTTTCTGGGAGCACCTCTAAGGTGCCCTCTGTGTGCATTATTAATAAATCCAGCACTGGCATCAGTAGGGGTTTATTAAGACGAGGTGTTTGGTACAATACACCCTGGGTTACAGTGAAGCCATCATTTAGCTGGGGAACTCGTAATGGCGAGTGTCTAGCACATGTACTCGTTATGGCTTCCCTATGCACAGATAATATGTAAGTGTGAACTTAGATATCACTGGGGCATATCCACTCTTGGAGATATGCCCTCACAAGGGTATAGTGCACCCTGCCATAAGGGTGACCTATCTGTACCACATGCTGTGCTGGCAGTCGTGGCACACAGGGATGTGTGCCATGTCGAATCTTCGGTTTTCTCTTCACCAAGACACAGAGGCTGCAATGGCAGTTTGAAGGGGCTTGGCAAGGGGTCCCTTAGGGTGGCACAATGTGTGCTGCAGCCCTGAGGGACTCTCTTAAGGTCCAATGCCCTAGGCACTAGAGGTGCCATTTGCTAGGGACTTTAAAGATCTCTTAAATGGTTTGCCATTTGTGGAACAATTGTACACTTTAGGGAAAGAACACTGGTGCTAGGGCCCTGGGTGGCAGGAACCCAGCACACTTTCAGTCATAATTGCATCATATACCAGGAAAGACGTGGGGGGTAACCATGTCGAAAGGGGCACTTATCTACACTCCCTCTTTCACCGCTATCAGTGGTAAAACTGACATTCTTTCAGTTAATGAGTCCATCATTTCGCAGGGAGCAACACCCTCTGCCATCCCCAAATCATGCTTTTCATCGTCCCCATTCCTGTTTGGATTTCCTGGGGCAACTCCTGTTGACATACACCACTTTTTCAGCACTCATGCACATATCCAACCCCATTAACCTCTGCTGAGCATCATCTGGGATCCCCACAATTGCACTACGTCCATCTTCACCACCACCAAACCTAGCTGATAAAACAGTAGCTGCTTGCATGGAAGGTCTATAGCACATGGGACACCCAAAAGCACAAACGATAGGGTTACCTCGCACTCAACAAAAACATTCAGTTCATTCTGGATTGTTGTCCAGTATTCCAGTACAATATTCTAATAAAGAAGTTTGGGACACCCCCACGGTATGTGTCCTCCATAGAGTTACGTTTCCAACGGACAGTGGGCTGTGTTTTCCCCATTTTGTGCAATTTTGACCTATCAAATTATCTTGAACTGGATCAGGTGGAACCTTGCCCTGATGCCCACTTTCCCAGGGTGAATCAGCGCTGCTTCCCAGCGTTTATCCTTGTGGCTACCCAGATCTTTCTCCCACCACTGCTGGAGGGCTTTGAGGTTCTTGGGCAAATTATTGAATGTGCTATATCGCACCTTTTCGAGTTCCCTCTGCTGTATGCAGCTCTCTAGTAGGGCGCAGTCAGGAACCTCTGCCAGTCTACTGCCTTAGCTTGCAATGCGTGCCTAAGTTGTGTGTGTTTGTATTGTTGTGAAAGCAAGAGGTCAAATTCCTCTCACATTTGATCAGTCTTCACGGCACCGTCCATTATAACATCGCCGGCTTTGGAAATCCCAATCAGCTCCCAACGTGCACACTTCTTCAGTTTTCTTACTTCCTTGAGTGCAGTTCCCTCCTATAGTGACCTCTCCATAGTACCCTTCCCTTTCCAGCCCAAGTATACATTTTCTTTGGCCAAGGCCGTCAGGGTGGTCTGAGTAGCCGCAGGGAGAACAGCTGCCCCTTCCCATAGAGATAGTGGGTCCTCGTAGGTGCCGCCATACAGGATCTGTCTAGTTGCAGCACGGAATCATCGGCAGTTGTTTACACCCACTTATTTACCACTTGCTTGAGTTGCCCAGTAGCATGCATGCACATGTGGGAGAGCTAGCCCATCATTATACGTTGATATACCCAAGGTTTTTACCACTATTTTCGGTGCTGCCCCATCCCATAAGAGTAATTATACATTGCTGTTGAGTCTAATAAAAACTGACTCTGGTATCGAAAAAGGTGTATTCTGCATTACGTAAAGAAGCTTGGGTAGGGTAATCATCCAAAAGGTGCCCCCATATCACTTTATCGTTTAGTGGGAGCATGCGCCACCTCCCCTGTTGAGGTGCTGGTCAGGTCGTGGGGTAATATGAATTCCCAGGTATTTACAGTTTGCTATATTGATCATAAGCTTACCCGCAAAGCGAAGAGTGAAGTACAAGTACTCTTATTCACTTTAAGCAACATATGGTTTTGCAGCGTGAATCTTTCTGGATTCACTATGCTGTGCATTATTCCGCGGTCTAGTGGTTGGGTCCGGAATCGTAGTCTTATTTCTGTTTTTTTGGGGTTTTTTTTTCGTGTAGCCCAGGTGGGCGTCGACGCCCCACCATTTGGTGTCCTCCCGTGACGTCGGCGCGCTTCCTCCGGAAGCTCCCACCCTTGGGCGCCATCTTCAGATTCTTTTTTCCGCCGTTGGGTCTGGATCGTCGTGAAGAGCTCCAGAGTTGGAAGAGGAGAGAAGAAGTAAGAGAAAAGCAGAAAGAACCGAGAAAAATGGAGATCTTCATCACAAGACAAAGAACATACTACCGGGACGACGAAGCTGGTGAGAGGTAGAAGAAACTTCGACGTCCAACGGAGAATGCGCACACAGGGGCTCCCTGAGCGCGGGAATGGACAAGACACCATTCAAGTTCTGTCGTAACTGCCACCACAAGTTCGCACAGAAAGACCAACATCCAGTCTGCAACCTCTGCCTACCGATCGACCATCGAAGCGACGACTGCAACGCCTGCGCAGCATTCGCCACCAAGACCCTCAGGGTGAGGGACAGACAGAGGAGAGCAAACGACAGCATGCAGGGCCAAGGGCCACCTCCGTCGCTGCGCGACCTGGGCCTCTCCAGTGGGGAAGAGGACAACATCGCCGAGGGACCAGAGGACTGCACGGTCGTAGAGACCGATAACACTTCCAGGAAGGAGGTAAGAGACACGTCGACCCAAAGAACCCCGACAGACTCTCGAAAATCCGAGCCAAAGTCCTCGAAAGGAGCACCGGCGTCGAAGCACTCGACGACCGAAGCTGCATCCACGGACAAACAGCCCAGCGGATCCTTCGAAAAGGACTCCCGGTCGGCGAAAGCTCTTGACACACCCAGGTCGTCGAAGCACGGTTCCGAGAAACCGCACTCGACGCCGAAGGGGAAAGAGCAGAAGGCACCTCCGACGTCAACTACGACCTCGAAGAGAACTGCCGAAACTCTCGACGCCAATCAAGCGGCGGAGATGGAGAGGAAGAAGAAAAGGCTCGAGGCCGAAATGGCCAGTATCATCCAAAAGAAGAAGGACTTCGAAGACCGGATGAGTAGATACACCATCCCTTCGAAGCCCTCGGCGGTCGTCGAAGCGGAAACGCAAGAGGAGTTCGACAGCACCGAGCCGCCGAAAACTCCAGAACCGTCGGAACAACAGGACGAAGAGGTCCTGTACGATTATACGGAGGGTGATGACGACCAGCAGACGCACTTCGGCTCGACACCCTCGGAGGCTCAAGACCTGGAATGGCAGGATCTTGACGCCGAAGACCCGGAGGAGGCCGTGGAGACGTATCCGTCGAGGCCTTCGCCGCCGGACAACATAGGAGTGTACAACATGGTCGTCAGGAACGCGGCAGCCACCTATAGAGTGGAAATGGAGGAGGAAAAGCCTAAAGCCTGTTTTCTCCTGGAAACACTGCTACCAACACAAACTAGGAGCCAATTCCTTCCTATGCTTCCTAGTGTGCTAGACCAAGGCAGGGAAGCTTTCAAGGAGCCATCTACCTGCAGATCGGTCACACCCAGAACTGAGAAAAAATATAAACACTCTTCAAAGGATCCACCATATATCCAGGGATCTGTGCCAGCTGATTCAATAATAACAGCAACAGCCAGGAAGAGGGCCAACGTTCCCACAAACTCCGGTCCGCCCCCAGACAAGGAGAGCAAGAGGATAGACCTCACAGGGAGGAAAATTGAAAGGAATGCGGCAATACATTGGCGCATTGCCAACTCCAACGCCCTTATAAATAGGCACGCCTACCAGCACTGGGAAGAAGTTGGGCAGTTGCTCAAACTGCTCCCCACAGAAAACCAGCAGAGAGCGGCACACCTGGTGGAGGAGGGGAAGAACATGGCCAACACCTGCCTAAAGTCGGCCCTAGACGCAGCTGATACATCAAGCAGGCTGATGATGATCGGGGTGACAGAGAGGAGACATGCCTGGCTCAGGATCTCCGGGTTCAAGCCGGAGGTACAAAACAATATCCTGAAGTTGCCCTTCAACGGGGAAAAGCTGTTCGGCACGCCCGTGGACGAGACGCTGACGCAGCTCAAAAAAGATAACGAAACGGCAAGGTCCATGGGAGCACTACAGTTCAGGGGTATGAGAAGGGGCACCCCTCACGAAGACCAAACGGCAGAGGTGGAAACCAGCCGGGAACATCGCACCAGGCCTTCCAGCAAACATTTCAGGGAAGCAGCCAGGCACAACAGGGTCAGCAGCAACAAGGCTGGCAGAACCAACAGAGGGGCCAGTCCTTTCGTAGCCGACCAAACGGACGAGGCAATACAAGAAGAGGCGGCCAGCAGCCCGCCCCCAAGTGACTCCACACTACAACACGTGCCCGCACCCCAACATCGCTAGTGCCGCGGCACAACAAAAGACACGGACAACATTTACAAATTTACCATCATACAACGCCCGTAGGAGGAAGACTAAAACACTTCTCCCAGGAGTGGGAGAAGATAACCGACAAGTGGATACTCAACATCATACAGTTCGGCTACTGCATAGAACTCGTAAAGAGGCCACCAAACAAGAGGCCAACAAACAAAAAACATTCAACAAAAGAGTTGTCACTATTGTGGCAGGAAGCACAAGAACTCCTCCACAAACAGGCTATAGAAAAGGTGCCGTACAGAGAAAAGGGCACAGGAGTGTACTCCAACTACTTCCTCGTACCAAAAGTAGACGAAACGTTAAGGCCCATACTGGACCTACGGTTCCTAAACAAATACATCAAAACTCAAAAGTTCAAGATGACGTCCTTACAAGAGGTCATACCTCAAATAAGGCACGGGGATTTTATGTCCACAATAGACCTCAAGGATGCCTACCTACACATCCCCATAAACCAAAGACACAAGCGTCTGCTCAGATTCACCATCAGCATGACGCACTACCAGTTCACGGCCCTAGCCTTCGGCCTCAAATCAGCGCCAAGAGTATTCACCAAATGCCTAGCTGCCGTAGCAGCACATCTGCGAAGACAGGGGATACACGTATACCCCTACCTAGACGACTGGTTGGTAAAAGCGAACTCCTACAACCAATGCAAACTACATACTCAGCAAGTCACACAAACGCTGACAAAACTAGGCTTCTCCATACACAAGGAGAAGTCATCGCTGGAACCAGAACAAGTGAAGATCTTCCTGGGTGCGAAGATCGACACCATTCAGGGGAGGGTGTTCCCCAGCGAGAAAAGGATCCTCGCACTACTGAAGGAGACTCGCCGCTACCTGAAGGGGCAACGTCTGACAGTGAGGACAGTGAGCAAGCTCATGGGCATGATGGCATCCTGCATACATTTAGTCCCCAAAATTCGGCTACACATGAGACCATTCCAGGAATGGCTGCAACAGCAATGGTCACAGTCAACAGGGAGTTGGGAAGATCTAGTGGTTGTAACGCACGCAGTGCAGGAAGAGATAGCATGGTGGAACAGGGGCAACATAACAAGGGGAAACCCATTCACACCACCAACTCCAACAGTGACCATCACAACAGACGCATCCCAGATGGGGTGGGGAGCGCACATGAAACTGCTCAAGGTAAGGGGGTTATGGACACAAACAGATGCCGTCAAACACATCAACTACCTAGAACTCAAGACCGTGTTCCTTGCCCTAAAAGTGTTCCAGAAACAGCTGTACGGCCAAAGGGTGTTAGTACAAAAAGACAACACCACAACGATGTTCTACATCAACAAACAGGGAGGAACACACTCAGTGGCGCTCTCAGATCTAGCGCAACAGATATGGAAATGGGCAATTCCATTACAAATAGACCTCCTGGCAATACATCTGCCAGGGAAGGACAATGTGGAAGCAGACAGACTGAGCAGACAGACGTCAATCTCACACGAGTGGGAGCTCAACGCGCAGGAGACGCAAAAACTATTCAAGAAGTGGGGGACCCCACAACTAGACCTGTTTGCAACACACCAGAATGCAAAATGCCAATACTTCGCATCCAGGCAGCCAGGCCATCAATCCCAAGAAAATGCCCTATGGATGAGCTGGTCAAAGACATTTGCCTACGCTTTTCCACCGATACCGCTGATACACAAAGTGCTCAGCAAGTGCAGAACAAGCAACATGACACTAATTCTGGTAGCACTACAGTGGGCCAGGCAGTCCTGGTTCTCGCAGATCGTGGAGATGGCACAGGGACCACCACACAAGTTCCCAAGAAGGAAAGACCTGCTCTCGCTACAAAACGGAAGGGTACTCCATCCAGAACCAGAGAGCGTCAGCCTAGCAGCGTGGCTCCTGAGGACTTAGAGTTCGCTCACCTCAAGCTTCCACAAAGCACGCTGGCAGTGCTGCGAGGAGACCCACCACACGGAAATGCTATGCAGCAAAATTGAAGAGATTCACTGAATGGTGCATCAACAAAAAGCTCCACAGGAGAATCACTAAAGAATCAACTGTGCTAAAATACTTAACACACTTACTAAAAAGTAACCTAAGCTGCACTTCTCTAAGAGTGCACCTGGCAGCAATAGTAGCCTATACAAGAGGAGAAACCGGGAAAAGCTTCTTTACATCTCAAGTAGTAAAAAGATTCCTAGAAGGAGCCAAAAGAATAGCACCGCCAAAGAGGATGCCACCGCCTGCATGAAACCTCAATGTAGTTCTAACACAGCTTATGAAAGCACAGTTCGAACCCATCCACAAGGCATCGCTACATATGCTCACAATAAAGACGGCCTTTCTGGTAGCGATTACCTCGCTACGTAGGGTGAGCGAGTTGCAGGCACTCACACTACAAGAACCCTACATTCAGATTCACAATGACAGGGTGGTAATGAGGACGGACCCACACTTCATGCCAAAGGTGGTGTCCAGGTTCCATATAAACCAAACAATACAAATTCCCAGTTTCTTCCAGAAACCATCCACCAGCGCTGAAAGGGCACTGCACACTCTGGATGCCAGGAGAGCAGTAATGCATTACATCGAAAGGACTAAGGATTGTAGAAAAACAAAGCAGTTCTTTGTGTCCTTCGCAAGCAGTTTCCTGGGCAGACCAGTGACGAAAAATACCATTGCACGATGGATCGCACAAACAATTCAATACTGCCACAAACAGGCAGGCCAAGAGCTACAGGGAGCAGCTCAGGCTCACTCAACCAGGAAAAAGGGAGCAACAATAGCCTTCCTAGCAAACACACCTATCCAAGACATTTGCCTGGCGGCAACATGGGCTTCAGTGCACACATTCACTAAGCACTACTGCGTGGATATACAGATGAACAAGGAAGCACAAGTAGGTCAAAAAGTGCTTCAACATTTATTCAACAACCAACGCTCATCTTCCACCCAGCCGCCACAAATATAGCAAACCGCTACAAAATCTATGTACAGCATAGTGAATCCAGAAAGATTCACGCTGCAAAACGATTAGTTTACCTGTCGGTATAGTTTTGCAGCTTGAAGACTTTCTGGATTCACTAGCGAACCCACCCGCCTCCGCCAGAAAGATGAGACAGGAGGAAGATGGGACTAACAAATGGAAAACACCTTTAAAAGGGTAAAAGGATAAACAACACAAGCACAAGACAAGAAAAAAAGAATCCGAAGATGGCGCCCAAGGGCGGGAGCTTCCGGAGGAAGTGCGCCGACGTCATGGGAGGACACCAAATGGTGGGGCGTCGACGCCCACCTGGGCTACACAAAAAAAAACAGAAAAAAGACTACGATTCCGGACCCAACCACTAGACCGCGGAATAATGCACAGCATAGTGAATCCAGAAAGTCTTCAAGCTGCAAAACTATACCGACAGGTAAGAAACTAATCGTTACAGTGAGATAATGCAAGAAGCAATCAAGATTAATATCAAATCAGATTAACTTTCCTTTGCAGCTAGGCTTCTTGATCTTAATCAGTTAAATAGTAAAAGTAATTTACTGAGTATAGCTGGTGTTCTGAAGCAGCTGCGCATGCATATGTGCCTTCAAAAAACATACATTTGTATCATGGCAGATGGCAGCCTGGGATCTGTGTGGTGACTTGTTTGGTCACTCCTTCACTATTGGATGTAGGGTAGTTATTCTCATTACAAACGTATAGGAGTCCTTCATCAAAAATTAAGATCTAGGTCTGGTCTAGTAACAGTTCAAGTTACTTAACTGGATAGAACTCGTAACAATATGATGTACATTTTCTTTATAAAGAAACTGCACAACTTAAAACTCGTTTTTTTGCGGTGGATAAAATTATATGGTTGGGGCCGTTCCCCTGGCTCTTTTCGTTCTATTTTTTCCTTTTTTTTGCTCATGTATTTTATTTTTCAGAGTTTGGGGTAAGGGAAGACAGCATTAGAAAATCTACTGAAGCATGAGAAATCATTGAGTCTGGGGAGAAGATGGGTATGGTGGGTGGAAGACAGGAAATTGGTGGTGGGGTGTGTTGTAAAGGAAAGCATAGCTACATGACTTTTCAGCTGATAGTACGTGACAAGATGTTATTGATCTCTTACTTTTGAAATTGACACGGTCAGCACAGCCTGCAGATCTAGGGAAAGGTGGATATCCAAGAAGACCAGGAGTTCTTTGTCTAACCAAGCACAGCCAATACGAGTTTGAAACCCCAAGCTTGATTGAATTGTTTGCTCAACTGAAGGAGATTGAAATAGCTAACAAAGCAATATATTAGGCTAAAACTAATTGTCAAGTATATATTGACAGCTAATATCCGAGTACCTTGAAAAGTCTGTTCAGATAAAGTAGGTAAGTAAAGTAAACATTTACACCATAAGGAAAGCGAGAGACAATTTAGCAATAAATTGGTGACAAAGACATAAGGGCAGAGGTGATCCTGACCACTGATCAATTGGAAATATCGCAATTATTTTAACGATTATCAAGATGGTACAAGCAGATGTACACGGGGATAAAGAAGAGTGAAGCATACAATAGCACAAATATTTTTTTTGCCTTTTTCTATGGGATTTTTATTGTGATGTCTACAAAGTTTTAAACTGTAAAAACGTATATCATATGCCCTTAAACAGTACATCTTTCTTTTGTTTATAGGCTCGTCTTCACTGGGAAAAAATTAAAGACGAAAAACAGTACATTCCCTTGTCAAGAGGTGCCCATTCTCTTTCAAACACTGCAACATGTGTGACCTCCACCAAGCCTGATCTCCAGGTCACCATTAAAGAAGAAAGTTGTCCTCTGCCTTATAACAGCTCGTGGCCAAAATTCTCTGAAACAGTGTCTGTCCCCCAAGTGGGAACCTCCGCGTCCATGAGCAGCAAGCCAGACAGAGTAAGCGTCATTAAGAAAACCTCTGATATTACTCAGCCTAGACTGAAAAGCTGCTAGGCCTTCGGCAGTTTCTGGTTTTTAATCTATTGTTTCGTTCTCTGGAAGCCCATTCTGTTGGCACACATTTGAAAAATCTAAGGGATGTCCTCGTCAGTGAAAGCTTAATGTGTCCATCACCACGTACACACTGGAGCTATTATCTCAGGACTCCAGCCAATCAGCTTCCAAAAAGCAGGTTTGACTTCACAGGTATTCTGCAGAGGAAGAGATACCTTAGTCCTGCGTACTTGAGTACCAGTACCACATGGGAGGACCAACAACAGCAGATCATTTGTGCTGTGCTTCCTGTGGCCAAGGCTGTGGTGGAACTAAAACCCTTAGAGAGGAAGAGAAAATGTGAACTAGCTGGAATTTATTATTTTTTTAAAAGATTCTTTATTGTAAATATGTATATTAGTGCAGTACTAGCAACCAATGCAGTCTGCTTCTGCACCTTACAAAAAGCACTTGCAAAATAGGCCGTTAATATCTTTGCTCCAATTGAAGGTGGGTCGTAGATTCTCCTTGTGAGGCCTGGCCTGGCTTGCTACTGCGTACTTATGAAAGAAAAATACTTTAAAAATATTATTTAAAAAAAGAAATGCATCAACTCATGTAAATGTCATACGTTTTGGAGAGTGCTTAGTTTTTTAATCTGATGTGTTTGAGTGCTGAGGTACCATAAGAATTAAATGAAAAGAAGGAAATATGCAAATTCTCAAATAAAGTTGAATGCAAAATAATCTTTCTTGGAGCAAGCTTTTTAATTATTTTGTACTGCAGGATGTTTAGCTAAAATATATGAAAAAACAGTATAATTGTTTTATATTTTTTACAGTAAATTTATAATTTAGAGTTCCTTTTTTATGTCCGTCGGCCGTTATTTTACATCCTTGGCATAGTTCTTTTAAATTTGTAAACGTGAAACACAAAAGAGCTTTAATGAGTCGCACAATGCCCTATGGATTGATAAATAAATATAGCAAATAATTAAGATGAAAATGAATGTGCTGCTTGTTTTTGTAAGCGGTTTCCTTGTCTATGTATTCTGTACACACCTTAAAAAACTAATTATTTATTCAAAAGCTTGTGTCTGTGGCAGGCACTGTGCTATTACATCTGAAGAAACTTGCCAAATTTTCTATTTGATGTTTGCAATGAATGTTGAATATAAGTAAATGTAGTGTGTGTGTGTGTGTGTGTGTGTGTGTGTGTGTGTGTGTGTGTGTGTGTGTGTGTGTGTGTGTGTGTGTGTGTGTGTGTGTGTGTGTGTGTGTGTGTGTGTGTGTGTGTGTGTGTGTGTGTGTGTGTGTGTGTGTGTGTGTGTGTGTGTGTGTGTGTGTGTGTGTGTGTGTGTGTGTGTGTGTGTCTGTGTCTGTGTCTGTGTCTGTGTCTGTGTCTCTCATACCTGGGCCCGTGTTAAGGGAGATATGCTAATGGTAAAGAGCACTTCAAAATATGTTTTTATCTCCTTGTTTTTAAAAATAAAAAAATTCTGACGTTCTTTTAACTTTAGCCTCACTTTATTTTTTAAGTAATGATATCTTTTCTTTGGCACTTTATTCACCCTTGTATGGGCAATATCTTTACTATATACTGTTGTAGCCCCAGCTCACATCCTTTTCTGTTTCTTCTTATCATACAATCCTCTACAGTCCACATGAGCATGGAAGAGCATTTATCTTACTGTGCACGTCTGATTTCTTTGCTGCATGCCAGTGTTTGGAGAATAGAAGTAAACATGTTGTGTAAGAGTTGTTCTTCTTTTATTCAGGCTCTTCTGACAGTGATTTCATGTGATATTCAAATGGTAGTGAAGGACCAATTGGTTTTCCTCCAAGCCACGTATTGCTTTCTTTGCATTTCCTAGAACAAATAAGGATAAATGACCTTCTAATAAAAGCGTTTATCTGCAGATTTCTCACCTTGTGAATTTCTCCAGGTGTCAGACTGAATCTGGCATCTTTTTCCAGCAATTCTCTTGCGTGTTGGTAGGTGGCATTGAGCGGCTCCACGTCATAGCTGTCCCATCCCTGATGTGACATTATGGCCCCGTGTATGAGCCACCTCTGCATGCTGATATCAGTTCCTTTCTTTCCACGCCTTCCAACTGTGATCCGAAGCATCTTAAATCTTGCAATACTGACAAAACATTGTTGCCTTAAAGCTTTCAGAAGCTGCAGGATTTTTAGCCGTGTCACAACTGTCATCGACGGATGTTGGTGACTGACGCCCACAATGTTGGTCTGTGGCGTCTTGGATCCAAACACCTCTCGGCGTTGGGCGTTGGGCAAGTGCTGCATGAAGATGAATCTCAAAGCCATCCATGACAACGAAGGGAGACTCGCTGTCTCCGAATTCCACATAAAGTGGAAGAAATGGTCCGAGTCAAGGTTGATGGCGCGGACGTGCTCTCGCTCCCAAGGATGCTCCCGTGACCGCTCATTGTCAGAGTTAGGGAAGGTAAAAAAAAGCATGAAAATTCCAAGCATGGGTCTCTGTCAAGCTGCCATTCAGCCGTGCGACACCCTGGGCACGTTGAGGCGGAGAAGTGGTGCCCCCACTTTGGAACTGATTCCGGCGCTGACCCCAATGTACTCTGATCTCCTCAGGCCATCAGCGACACCACAACAGCTCCACAAGTTGAAGCAGGTCTTAAACACCATCTTTGGTGCCCCACTGGGTCCGTCTGGTGTGCCTTCAGGCCCCCAGGATCCAAGGTGGCCTCCAATCGGGTTACCGTTACTGTTGGCTCATTCATCCCTGGTGCACGATCGACGCCACCAATCCGGACTCTGGCGCTATTACTGACTTCACCAATGCCAGAACCATAGACAATAATTCTGTCTGACTCCAAATCACAACTGAGACCACACCAGGATGCACATCCGGACCCAGGAGCATTTGCTCCTTATAATGAAGACATTAACATGGATAACAATAAGGATGTCATTGACCCTTACAATGATGAGAACCTTTTTGATGACCCAAAGAAAGCTAGTGGCTTTGACACCTTGACAGACACTGGACTTTTCTTCCCCATAATCCAGCCTTTGCAGCGGAGGAGCCTGCCTCCTTTGCTACAGTTTTCTGAAGGTCTATTGCGATGCTAGACCTCACTCTCCCAACTACGGAATTTAAGACAAGCGTCTTTATGGAGGTCCTCAAACCTGGATTAACCAGTCAAGAACCTCTACTGCGTTATAATGAGGTCCTGACTGATGTGCTGATGAGCACCTGGGCGAAGCCAGGCTCTTGCCTCCCCATACAAGTGGCAAGCCAACAGATGCCATCTGGGGACCCTGGTTTTCTGCTCCAGCACCCTAGCCCAGAGAGCCTAGTAGTTCGGACGTCCACGAGCCATCTGAACACCAATGCATTCCCCACTACTTTCCCTGACAGAGAGTCGAAACAGATGGAAGCATTAGCAAAATGAGTGTGCTCCTCTCTCAGTTTTGCCCTACGATCCGTCAACACTTCTTTCCTCCGTGGGTGATATTCGCATGCGTTGTGGGACGGAGTGGCAGATATCTTGTCAGCTGTCCCAGATAATATAAGGCCTATCCTCCAACTCCTGATTACAGATGGCCAGGATGCATTAAAATACTCAATCTGCTTGGGCTTGAGCTTGGACCCAAACATCTATATGGGTAGGGCAGTCAGAGCCAGCGTGGTGCTTCGGAACCACTGACTATTGAAGGTGCCTCAAGCAGTCGTAAGCCACCTCCAAACAGCCAACCTGTTGACATTGTTGTGCTTTTCCATCAACGTGCTGAATTCACACCTGACTCCGTCACAATTACTCCCCTTAATTGAAGCCAACCTGGATACAGTGCTTTTCCAAGCCTTTCCTCTGCCTTAATAAGCCCAGGACATTCAGGCTATGATCCCCATGCTGCAACCCTTGACCTGGGTCTCTGTGAGAGCAGCTCCGAGGCTTCAGTGCCTCTTGGCTTCTTGCATCTTGCTTCGGGATCACGCCAGATGGCACATGCAGCCTCTTCAGGGGGATCTGAAGTCTCTGTGGGCTCAGAACCAAAGGGACCTGTCAGAGTCTATCCAGGTGTTAGAGGAAAACGCAAATTTCCTGCAGTGTGACTGTCCTACTGTAGTTGGATGAGTAGCAGACCTCTCTTCCTACCCCACCCAGAGCGAATTGTTGTAACAAATTCTTTGTTGCTGCGTTGGAGAGGTCATCTGGGAGAGGCAGAAATCAGAGGACTCTTGTCTCTGGCAGAAGCTTACCTCCTCATGGACAAGCTGGAGGTGCTAGTGATTCTCTTGCTACTGAAGGCGATGCTCCCGATCATCAAGGGAAACACAAGGAGATGATGGACGGACTGCTGAAACTTTTCAGGCACTCACCCCTGTCACAGATCTAGGTTGAATCCATCATCGTTCTTAAGCTCACTTCACCACCTCAGTTCAGACCCAGCTATATGCAAATCAGTCTTGACCCTGGCCCTCATGGGAACAGTCCAGCCCGAACTGTCAAGCCAGGTGTCTTCCCTGAACCGGAAACAAGCATCCTGGGACCGGTTTCGGGGTAACACCCCTCATCAGCCAGGCTAGCTTGAATCCAGTGGCAAAGTGAGCAAGGGACCCACGTTGGGGCATACCGCGCCAACTTGTGGCGAACAAAGCAAACACAAGGAGATGATGGACGGACTGCTGAAACTTTTCAGGCACTCACCCCTGTCACGGATCTTGGTTGAATCCATCATCGTTCTTTAGCTCACTTCACCACCTCAGTTCAGACCCAGCTATATGCAAATCAGTCTTGACCCTGGCCCTCATGGGAACAGTCCAACCCGAACTGCCAAGCCAGGTGTCTTCCCTGAACCGGAAACAAGCATCCTGGGACCGCTTTCGGGGTAACACCCCTCATCAGCCAGGCTAGCTTGAATCCAGTGGCAAAGTGAGCAAGGGACCCACGTCGGGGCATACCCCGCCAACTTGTGGCGAACAAAGCAAACACAAGGAGATGATGGACGCAGTGCTGAAACTTTTCAGGCACTCACCCCCAGTCACAGATCTGGGTTGAATCCATCATCGTTCTTTAGCTCACTTCGCCACCTCAGTTCAGACCCAGCTATATGCAAATCAGTCTTGACCTTGTGCCTCATGGGAACAGTCCAGCCCGAACTGCCAAGCCAGGTCTTCCCTGACCTGGAAACAAGCATCCTGGGACCGGTTTTGGGGTAACACCCCTCATCAGCCAGGCTAGCTTGAATCCAGTGGCAAAGTGAGCAAGGGACCCACGTCTGGGCATACCCTGCCGGCTTGGGGCGAACAAAGCAAACACAAGGAGATGATGGACAGAGCACTGAAACTTTTCAGGCACTCACCCCCAGTCACAGATCTGGGTTGAATCCATCATCATTCTTTAGCTCACTTAGCCACCCTATTATCAAGGGGGAACAGGTACAGGCTCTGTCAGACAACACAACTGCCACGTGGTACCGCAACAAACAGGGCAGAGTGGGGTCATGGGGACTGTGCCAGGAGGCTCTACGTCTCTGGAAGTGGCTGAATGCACAGGGCATCTCCCTGATTGGCCATTACCTGGCAGGATCTTTAAATGCCATTGCAGATTAACTAAGCTGACGTTGCCTAGCAGATCACGAATAAAGCAAACAAGGAGATGACGGACGCAGTGCTGAAACTTTTCAGACACTCACCCCCAGTCACAGATCTGGGTTGAATACATCATCATTCTTTAGCTCACTTCGCCACCTCAGTTCAGACCCAACTATATGCAAATCAGTCTTGACCCTGTGCCTCATGGGAACAGTCCAGCCCGAACTGCCAAGCCATGTCTTACCTGAACAGGAAACAAGCATCCTGGGACCGGTTTCTGGGTAACACCCTTCATCAGCCAGACTAGCTTGAATCCAGTGGCAAAGTGAGCAAGGGACCCACGTCTGGGCATACCCTGCCAACTTAGGGCGAACAAAGCAAACACAAGGAGATGATGGACGGAGTGCTGAAACTTTTCAGACACTCGCCCCCAGTCTCAGATCTGGGTTGAATCCATCATCATTCTTTAGCTCACTTCGCCACCTCAGTTCAGACCCAGCATTCCGTCCATCAATTGTGTGTCTTTTACTTTCTCGCCCTAAGTGCGCCGGGTATGCCCAGGCATGGGTCCCGGGCTCACTGTGCCACTGGATACAAGCTATCCTGGCTGAAGAGGGCTGAAACCCCGAAACCGGTCCTAGGATGCTTGTATCCGGTCCAGGGAGGAACTGGATTGGCAGTTCGGGCTGGACCGTTCCCATGAGGCACAGGGTCAAGACTGATTGGCATATGGCCAGGTCTAAACTGGGCTGGCATGGTGAGCAAAAGAATGATGTATTTAACCCAGATGTCTTGACTGGTGGTGAATGTTTTGATTTGTTCTGCACTCCGTCCATCAATCGTGTGTCTTTTGCTTAGCAGATCACGAATGGCAGTTACACTCGGAGGTGGCGCAGGGTATCTTCCATCAATGACGATAACCCTGGCTCAATCCGTTCACCACCACAGACAAGACACACTGTCAAAACATTTGTGGGTTGGAGTTCTCAAGACAGTTCTCCCTCGGAGATGCCTTCTATCTGAATTTGGGCTCTGGACACCTGTACGCCTTTCCGCCCCTGCTTCTGTGTTGAAAACGATCAAGAAAGACCGGGCCCAAGTCATCCTATTGATCCCGAACTGGGCGAGGAGCGTGTGGTACCCGGAACTTCCGTCCATGAGCACCTGTCATTCAATCCGGCTACCCCTTCAGGAGGACACCCTGTCACAACAGGAGGGATGGGTTCTGCACCCAAGCCTGCACAACCTACACCTCCATGCTTAGAGATTGAACGGCGACAAGTTACTGACTTTCGATTTGCCTACCGAAGTGGTTGGAGTCATCTTGGCAGCCAGGGGTCCATCTACATAAGCTGTTTTTGCAAGATTTTGGTAGAAGTTTGTTTGGTCTTCGTCTCGTAACATTCAACATATGAATGCAAAGTTGTCTGATGTTTTTACGTTCTGTTTTTCTTTAGTACAGCAAGGCCTTGCTGTGACAACAGTTAAGGGTGAATTTTTGTCCCTCTTGCGGTTTTGGTGGCATTGGACATAGAGAAGCCTTTCGGCGCACGGTTCTGGCTTGTACCTTTGGAAAGTCCTATGTCGTATGAGACTGGGATCTCCAAAACACAAGGGAGTTACCCTTAATCAGAGAAAAGGGACAGGGTCTGTATAAAGTCAACACAAACAAATTCCCTTTTCACCTGTTATATTTTCTAACCATAAAAGATGTTGTTTACAAAACGGTAGTAAAACCCAAAGAGGATCATTCTGTTGTCTGGTAGAAAACCAATCCTGTGAGTTTCAATGAAAACTAGTGAACATAGAATTACAATAATCTAAATGATAACAGTGAAAAGCCACTCATACATGAGAAAAATATTTTGGGGATAGATGTATGTGCATATATTTTATTCTTTCTCAACAGTTAGAATTACATTTATAAACTGAAAAATGTATTCCTTGTTATAATTACATTCTACCAATGCAAAGTAGATTGTGCATGTGCATATTATTTAAAATCTTATACATAAAAAAACCTTATATATACAATCTCATATTCATGTTATAATAAAAACAATGGCAATCAATTATCACAAATTATTTAGAAGAACATGACATTAATAAAAACTGTTGTTTCAAAAAAACTAAGAACTATCTGTATTAAGACTGTCGACGCGGCGTTTCGGTGAAAGTTAAAATTCTCATCACCTTCTTCAGGACAAATAATAAGTGTTCAATAATTATCACTATTTTAAACAGGATAAATACCTCTTAGACAGAATGAGAGCCTATATGGCATCAGTTGTTATTCAAGCCCGTAAAAACCTTGGTTGGGGCAGTATCCTTTCCAGAGTTGTTTTTTAATTTAAAAACCATCTAGTCAATGCTTAGTGGTTTAGAATTTGGACGTCTGATAGAAATTTCATGTGAATCTTCGATGAAAAAAGTGTCTTAATAAAATTGACCAGACTATTGTGAAACTCTGATTCCTGTCCCTTAAATATAGACCCCGAATTGGAAGCGGATACTCCAAACTCGCACAAGTCCCTATTTGATATCAAGGAATATCCAGTCAATTGAAAATATTGGATAAAGATAACTTGAGAGTGACTCGTAAGGTCCAGTCATCATCCATATTTAAAGGACAGGAATCCGAGTTTTATTACCGTTTTGTAAACAACATCTTTTATGGTTAGAAAATAAGTGAAAAGGGAATTTGTTTGTGCTGACTATATGGGACTGGGGACCAGGTTCCTGTCTTGGGTCCAATTGCTTTATAGACTGCCCACTGCAAGAGTGCGGTTGGGGGCAGAGGTGTCCGAGGCCTTCAATGTCGGAAGGGCAACACGACAAGGCTGCCCATTGTCCTCGCTCCTATTTGCAATGGCAATGGAGCCATTAGCAATATAACTTAGGGACCAACTACACGATTGGAGCATCCCAGTGGGAGACAATAATCATGTTGTGTCAATGTACACAGATGACACGATATATGTAAGAGATCCTGAACGCTCTGTGCCCCTTCTTATGCAGTTACTGGAGCATTTTGGCGAAGTATCGGGACTCCGCATCAACCGACATAAGATGGTGCTCTATCCCCTGGCCGCTCTGGTGACATTGACGAGGCAGTTCTCCCAACAGTTTGAATGCCATGGGAAACACCTAGCTTTAGATATCTCTGTTCCAAATCACCCAAGACCACCATCTCCAGTATGACCTAAATATGGGTAGGATCCTAGAAGGCCTCACGAACTCTGTCCGATTTTGGACCCCATTGCCCCGGTGGGTGATGGGCAGAGGGGCTTTGAGAAAAATGGTCCTCCTACCTCAGTGCTTTTACACAATGCAAAACTCATTTTGTGCCCTACCATTGGCAATGTTTTGTCTGATAAGTTATTAGTTGACCTGAAATGGGCGGGCAAAAGGTGGAGGGTTCGATTGGAAATGCTGAAGCTGGATCTCGACGAGGGTGGGCTGGGACTCACTGATCTACCGCTGTATTATTTAGCTGGTCTTTTGCAGTACGCGGCAATGTGGTGTGATGAAGACCCCAACTGGGAAAAGAGTTTGATGTCAGGGTCCACTTTCAGCTGCCTTAGTTGCTGATGTGTGGTCAGGGACTACCGCCAGGAACCCCATTTTGTGTTTTTCTTGTGGCCCGAGCATGGGAACTATGAAAGTTAAAAAGACTTCACCGTACGTCCCGCTTGTCCCGCTTTGGTGGTTAATAAATAATAATAGAACATTTATACAGCGCACGGCTACCTCCAAAAGAAGTGTTCCGGCGCTAGCAACGGATTTAGCAGCAAGAGAAAAGGGGAGAGCTACGGGAGGCTGAAAAGCCAGGTTTTCAGCTCTTTCCTAAATGCTGGTTCTGACTCTTAACGTACGTAGATGGATAGGCATAGAGTTCCAGAGTGATGCAGTTCTCACTGAGAAGGCTCAACCGCCTATCCTGGCTTTAGAGAAACGAGGAATCCTGAGTAGTTTCTGGTCATTAGATCTCAAAGCCCTATCATGGTGATATTTCTGGAGTCTCTGTTTCAAGTAGCCCGGGCCCCAATCTCTGGTGGCCCTATAGGCAATGGAAAGTGCCTTGAACTCGATCCTCCTTTTGACAGGCAGCCAATGGAGGCTCCGCAGGTGGGGGGATATGTGGTGGCGGAACGGCACATTCCTAATAAGTCGGGGGGGGGGGGGTACAAGCCGCTCCGTTCAGTCGAAGAGCCAGGTCTTGAACGTCTCCCTGAAGATGTTCAGGGAGGGGGCGCATCTGATGTCGATCGGGAGCTCGTTCCAGGTCTTGGAGGCGATGTAGGAGAAGGTTCTTCCACCTGTTCTGGCTCTGCGGATGCTCGGGGTTTCGGCGAGGTCGGCGGATCGGAGGTTTCTCTTGGGTACGTGGAAGGAGATTTTCTCGTTGAGGTATTGGGGTCCGGTGTTGTGGAGGCATTTGTAGGCGTGGGTGAGTATCTTGAAAGTGACTCTTCTCAACGAGGAGCCAGAGCAGGTTCCTTAGGTGTTCGTTGGTGTGTTCGTGTCGAGGAATGCCGAGGACGAGTCTGGCTGCGGTGTTCTATATGGTCTGGAGCTTGCGGAGCAGAGACTTGTTGATCCCGGCGTAGAGGGCGTTTCCGTAGTCCAGTCTGCTGGTTATGAGTGCGTGGGTGATTCGGGGGGATCCACTTGAAGGTCTTTCGGAGGGTGTTGAAGCAGCTGGAGGCGACGGCGTTGACCTGTTGGGTCATGGAGAGGGAGGAGTCGAGTACGATGCCGAGGTTTCGGGCGTGGTTCGTGGGGCTGGGAGGGCTGCCGAGGGCAGTGGGCCGCAAGTTGTCCCATGCTGAGGGGGAGAGTCCGAGGACTTCTGTCTTCTCCGAGTTGAGCTTCAGGCAGTTTCTGCTCATCCAGGATGCGACGTCCTTCATTCCTTCCTGGAAGCTGAGTCTGGTGGTGATTGGGTCCTTGGTGAGGGAGAGGATGAGCTGGGTGTCGTGGGCGTAGGATACTATGCTGAGTCTGTGCTGTCTGACGATGGCGGCGAGGGGGGCCATGTGGATGTTGAAGAGCGTGGGGCTGAGCGATGATCCTTGGGGCACTCCGCAGTTGATTTCCGTGGGGTCGGAGAGGAAAGGTGGCAGTCTGATTCTTTGGGTTCTGCCTGTGAGGAACGAGCGGATCCAGTCGAGGGCGGTTCCTTGTATGCCGGCGTCGTGGAGTCTGGCACTGAGTGTGCGGTGGGAGACGGTGTTGAACGCTGCAGAGAGGTCGAGTAGGATCAGGGCCGCGGTGTGTCCTTGGTCGAGGAGGGTGCGGATGTCGTCTGTGGCGGCGAGTAGAGCGGTCTCGGTGCTGTGGTTGCTGCGGAATCCGGATTGGGAGGGGTCGAGGATGGAGTTTTCTTCGATGAATTTGGTTAGTTGTGCATTGATGGTCTTCTCGGTGACTTTGGCCGCGAAGGGGAGGAGGGAGATGGGTCGGTAGTTCTTGAGGTCGGTGGGGTCTGCTGAGGGCTTCTTGAGCAGGGGTCTGACTTCTGCTTGTTTCCAGTCGTCCACAGTCTTCCTTCAGTCCATAGGCAGTAGATAAACAAATCTCCGCAAGGCTCTCAGCTTCCAGAATCAGGACGAGGAGACTTGGCATATCTGGGCCTTGCAAGAGAGGTTTGTGTCAAATTTGAACCATAGATTCCTAGCTGAATCTACTGGGGTCGGCGGGGGGTTTAGCTCTGACGGCCACCAAAGTTCAGATAGCAGAGGAGAGGATTGATTGAAAAACAATACCTCTGTTTTATTGGTATTTAATTTCAAGCAGCTATCCGTCATCCAAGCCGAGATATTGTTCAGACAATGCCTAAAGTTGGCGAAAGCTGCCTCGGAGTGTTCTCTAAAGGAGAACACCAGCTGAGTATGATCAGCATAGGATACAACTTTCACTCCCCATTGCTCGACTAAAGATGCAAGGGGGATTAGATAGACATTAAATAATGTAGGGCTCAGAGCCGAGCCTTGGGGTACCCCGCACACTAGGGGTTTCTGTGAGGACACATGGGGGCGGAGAAAAATCTGCTGAGACCGACCCTCCAGAAACGAGCGGAACCAGGCCAGCATGGTTCCCATCACTCCCAGATGCTCAAGTCTCTCCAAAAGAATCTGATGAGACACCGTATCGAATGCTGCGGAGAAATCCAACAGCACAAGCATTGCGGAGCTGCCCTGGTCTAAGGCTTAACCTACAGTTTCCGCAACTTCCAAAAGAGCTGTCTCCGTGCTATAACCCGATCTGAAACCAGATTGGGAGTCATGGAGACAGTTGTTAGACTCCAGGAAATTGGATAGTTGCTTCGGGACTTTCTTCTCAAGAATTTTGGCCAGTGCTGACAAAAGGGAGATAGGCCTAAAATTCTTGAGCTCTGCTGGATCCGCGTCTGGTTTCTTAAGAATAGGCAGTACATAGGCCAATTTCCAGGCGGCTGGATAAGTGCCCGTTATCAGAGAGGAGTTCCAAATTGGGTTCAGCTGCGAATTAAGCCAAGGTGCAAGCAATTTGAAGAACTTAGCTGGCCAGGGATCGCCAGGCGAACCAGATTTACGTTTGGTCAGTTCTATCAGGGATGCTTCTGGGCAAAACGGCCGAAATTTGGACCAGTTGCCAGGAGGGTCTAAAGTGGACTTTAGCGTAGTTGATGGCCCAGCCGAAGGGAAGGAGGAATAGATAAGTTGTACTTTCTCCTGGAAGAAGACTGATAAGTCCTCACAGAGGGTAGCCAATGGGGCTATGGTACTATCCAGAGCCTTAGGTTTGATAAAACCTTGAACGATCTTAAATCAGACAAATTGATTTGGTTAGCAAAGTAGTCTCTGATGGTGTTACTTTTCAGCCCATGACATTTTTTTAAAGCCGCTCTGTAAGCACACTTGGCCACCGAATTGTAAGATTTACGCCAAGCACGTTCCAGCTTCTTACATAAGCTTTTTTCCATTCGTAGTTCCATAGTGAACCAGGGGGCAGAGGGTTTTTTCCTGGCAGATTTCGCTGTTCTAAGCGGGGTGTAGTAGGCTGGCCCCAGGTGTTCAGGTGACCTAGTAGATGTGGCCGAGATGCATTTCAGGTAGTTTATTAAGCTCTTGAGAAGAATAGTTACAAAGAGTTACAGCGAACCCCACCAGGAGCAGCCTGCTAGCTGCTCAGCCCATCTTCCAACTGACCACACTCACACCAGGCACCAAGCATTCCACTCATGTCAATCACACCAACATTCTACACAGAACACTCACACTGGCTGAGCAGTTAGGTACAAGGTGAAAGAGAACATAATACATAACCTGAGGATACTACACGGGGCTACTCTATCTAGGGCGGAGGTGACCCAGCATTTGAAAGTAGATACATCGCTGCTAGGGTCTTCCGTCAGCTGAGGTGGGGCGTTTTGTAACACGGGTCCCAGAGTCTCAGGGGAGACCTTCTTCCAGTTTCTCCTTACCTCGTAAGTTGGCCTGGCTCTATTGCCCGAGGATTTTCCAGTCAAACTGAAAGGAACTAACAGATGATCCGACCAGGTTAGAGGTATTGGGGCCTTGACTTTCAGGTTGGGGTCATTAGTAAAAATGAGAACCAGCGTATGGCCAGCTATATGGGTAGGCGCACACACCTTTTGTAACAGATTTAAACCCTTCAGCGTGTCTGCCAGCTGAGAAGCCAAGTAACAGTTGCCATTGTCCATGTGGACATTAAAATCGCTGAGGACTATAAAATTGGCATGCCTCAGTGATAAATCTGCAATAATGTCGCATAACTCAAGCAGATGGCAGGATGGAGTGTCGGGATCTATAAACCAAGATTCCAGCAACTGATGATGCAGGGGAGGTTTTGATGCAAAACAAACGCGCCTCAATCATCCCTATGCTCTCAATTCTCCTGCACGAGATCTCCCAGCCATCCCTCATGATAACAGCAAGCCCGCCCCCAATCTTGTGGCCAGCCAGGTTAACAGAGATCCAAAAACGCTCAGGTATAGCCAACATTATGTCATGGTTGGAGCTTTCTTTTAACCAAGTTTCGGTTAAAAACATAAGATTCCAGGCGTTTGACTCTAGAGTGAGCCAGACATCGTCGGAGTGTTTGGGGAGAAATCTGCAATTTATCAAACAGGCCTTTATGTTGGGACAGGTGGCCCTGAGGTGCGTTGTAGGTGTCTTTACAACAGTAATAACATCGTTTGTCCTCACGTCTCTCCTCCCCAAAGAAAATGAGCACGAGCTACAGTGCAACTCCTGACTAGCCATGCACAGATCAGAGCTGGCCGGCCCAGGCAAGCCGGTTTGTTCAAACATAGTAGCTGATCTCTGGACCAGGCAATCCTGGCTAAGGGTGCAAAACGGGCAGCATGGCTGGCGCTGGCCGCGGACGGGCGCAGATGGGCTTGCCTTTGGCGTGTCCGCTGCGTGTCCGCGTCGCAGCTCCCATTAAGTAGGGGAATTTAGAGGCTGGGCGGTAACAACTAGACCGCCGATCCAAGATGGTGCCTGACAGTGGTTGCGGCCCTTCACGCACATCCGTGAGTCTATGAACATCGAGGGCTGGATAGAAGGGGGATATCAGAAGGCGGGAGACTTGTATTTGACTGGTAATTTTATGGCCATGGAGGAAGTGGAAAAGCACTATGGAATTGATAACCGACAGTTCCTGCAATTTGCAAGCATATCACATATTGTCTGTAAAATATGGCCCACTTTCCCAGAGGAACCGGAGCAGCCCAGGTTCTCCAGGTAATCTTGTATACCGGCTTCTTTAAGGGCATTATTTCCCAACTAAACATAGCCTTGAAATCTGAGGCGGGCAGCTTGGGATAGGGAATTAAAGCCGCCATTATCTGACAGCGAATGGTGCAGGGCTCAAGCGCAAGTGCGTGAAGTGGCTAGCAATGCCCGTTTTAGGCTGGTGCACTTTTATTTTCTTTATCACACATATCTGACACCATCTCGTCTGTATAGGGCGCACCCAGCAAGGTCAGCGGGATCACACCTGCAGATTTCTGTCATATTGCATGGAATTGCATGCAACTTTTCACATAACTGTAATGAAGTACGTGGGGCGTTACATAGGGTGACAAGGGTAACTGGAAAATTCAATCCATCACTGTTTGCTGGGACTGCTGCCCCTTCTTAATAAGGGGAGAAAAATGCGATATAAGTTTGCCCAACTGGGCCTGTTGCTGGCAAGCCGCCGTATAGTAATACACTGGGCCAACCCCGCCCCCCGGCTATCGCTAAATGGAGGGCAGAGATTTTGGAGTGGGCGGTGGCAAAGGAATGCAGGCTCCGGAGGGGGCGCACTGACGAACACGCGGAAAGGGGCCCTGAAATACAGTCGAGCACGTTGGATGCACTGGGGGAATGCAGAGGGGATTTGGGAGATGGAGAGGACCAGGACATGGGAGGTGGGGGGTAGACACTGCTTCAGATGGGGAACATGGTCTGGATGCCACATCAGATGTGCACAAATCATTAAACAGTGACCATTCATTGGTCCTAAGCAGGCCTTGAGACTCATCCTCGGAGTAGACATTATGCTGGTCTTGCGCTTAATGTTGAGAATCCTTTCCATTGGACACACACGAGGTTCTGTATGCAGGTAGCAAGTAAGATTAAGAGATCTATCGCCTCCTCTTTCTTTGCATTATCTTGGAGCCCTCCTGCTCTACCTTGACATTTACCGCACATTGATAAACAAGAATGTATGTACATAAATGTATTGAGCTGCAATGTTATTTGTATTTATTCTTGGCAGAGAGCTGAATGGAAAAATTTACAACAAAAAAAAACTTTAGGCCCTCTCGGCTTTCTTACATTTGCCAGATCAGCCATCCCTCTTCAAGTCACCGGTTGTGATTTGTTTCTTGAGAGGACTGACCCATCTGTAAACGCCAAGACCATTTGCCATGTCTTCAGGGGACCTTAATTTGTTCCTCACTTTCTTGATGTGCACTTCTTTTGAGCCATTGCACTGGTAGAGTCTCTGTCTGCTCACCATCAAGGCGGCGTTCCTCATTGCCATAGCATCCACCAGATGAGTCAGCAAGCTTCAGGCGATGTCTATGGCACGGCCATATATTTAATTCTTCCCAGATAAACTGGTCCTTCAAACAAAAGCCGCAGTCCTGCCAAAGGTAGTCCCATCCACATCGGGCAAGCCATCACTTTGCCAACTTTGTAGCCACTGCCTCATCCCTCCAAGGAAGAAGAACGGCCTTAAGAAGTCCCTTAGCTTCTACATCGACCAGACCAGAGATTACGAACAAGATGACCAGCTATTCATCGATTTCTCCGAAGCAGAAAAAGGGCAAAATGGTGCAAAAGAGAAATGTCTCCCGATGGATTGTGTTATGCATCAAGATTTGCTATAGGCTGTCCAAAAAGCAACCCTTAGAAGGATTGCATGCTCATTCTATCAGAGTTAAGGCTGCAACCACTGCACTAGCATGCGTTGTGCCAATTTTGGACATTCGCCAGGCTCCAATGTGGGCGTTCCTTCACATGTTCACAAAGCATTACTGTTCCACAACATCCGGAATACCGGAATAAGAAACCTAACCATGGGAGGAACAGGGATTCCACTGAACATGTGTGTGAAACTCTCTTTCCAGAAAGAAAAATTATTTTCTAGAGTCCCCTCACCCACCAGGCTTTCCCCTAGGTGGCATGCTTCATCATTGGGGTCCTCTCAATCCGCTGCGGATTGAGGCGTGCTGCGACTTGCGAAACTACGTAGGAGCACTTAGTTTTGAAAATATGTGTGGTGCAGTGTTGTGGAGTGGGAAATAATGGGAAATAATGGGTTAAAAATACCTAGCTAGTGAGCTAATATTTTATTCCACCTCCTAGATGGTAGGTTTAAAATCAGGGGTTAATACTGGGGAAAGACCTAACTGTAATGAGTATAGTGTCCCTAGTATTGGGTCGACATGTTTCGAGCTATCCCCTAAAAGCTCTTCTTCAGGACCACACGAGGGCCAGCCCCGTGCGTACCACTCCTAAAGGATCCTGTGAATAGGAAACTAAGAGGTGCTCACCTAGTGTGTGTACACCTAATACTTAATACATACGGCTATACACTGATACGCTGTATCTGTAGGAAATAAAGGAAAATTAGAAGTCGCCTGCCTACCAGCCAGGCTGGCAGGCCCTTAATACATGCGGCGTTCTATCTTGATCAATGTACTCCTCTATAGTGGGTGTAATTATCAGCTACTTTGTGCGATCATCTGTCGTGGGAGAATACTATCACACACGATGTCTGGTGAAAATAAGTGGATATGTGCAATTTAAAAACACTCGTGAAGAGACACCACATGACATACAACATATAACACATACATGTATCTACATATTAATGACACATACTTTTGTTTAGGCATAAAAATGCCTCATGATCTGCAGGGGTAGAGGGGCTTGTAGTCACACCCTAGAATGGTAATAAGGACATAGAGTTCGTAATTAGAGTTTCCTAGAGGTAAAAAGAAAGAGGAACCGTGGAGGATTTTCTCCCGATACCTCAACTAGTCCTGGAAGGAAGATTAAATAGAAACCTTATTAGTGCTTTGGAAAAAACGGAACTGAGAGAAAAGAGGTCATACGGGTCTGGAGATTCTTACTTCGTCAAAGCGCACCTCTCGGAAAATAACCTGATGGCACTCCTGGAGACCGCATCTTACCGCGTCTGTCTCCCGGTGGCCATTAAATAGTTCCGGACCAGCCTAGTCATGCTTACTTGAAAAACTAGACTGTGTCTTCTTTACAAAATGGCCGCTGTACCTGGCTATGAGGTGGGGCCATCTTTGGTGAATGACTGTGTACCCAGATGGTCGTGACAGATGAACCCGGTGAAAAATCATTAAAAATAATATAATAATTTTTTTTTTTTAAAACCCGTACAACTGGACACTCAAAAGGATGGGTTGTCATTCGTACAGAACGCTAAGAGCGTAATGGTAGGCCTGATTAATGCGCAAAACGCCACAGTTAGACAGTGCTCCTCTCAAAATGGCCACTGTGTATGTAATAGTGGAATGGCTCAAAACACACATAGTATTCACGCAGGTCATGAATATGGGAAGGCTACTGCCAAACTAGACTATGTCTTTCACAAAATGACCGCTGCATCTGGCATTGAAGTGGGGCCATCTTGGGTGAATGACTGTGTACCCAAATGGTCGGATGATAGTTGTGACAGATGGACCCAGTGAAGAATCATTAAAATTAAGATAAATAACCCCCGTTCGACGGGACACTCAGAAGGATGGGTTTGTGATGCGTACAGAACGTTTAGAGCGTAATGGTAGACCTGATTAATGCGCAAAACGCAACAAGCAGATTGTGCTCTTCTCAAAATAGCCACTGTGTATGGAATAGTGGTGGGGTCCTCTTGGAATGACTAAAAATCATATTGTATTCATGTAAGGCCATAAAATATGGGAAGGCTGCTGCCAAAATACTGGAATTGTACAAGACTAGGTGGTACCATGTACAATATAGTAGACACGTTATTTTCTATCTATAAAAGCCTGAACATTTTAGATGAAGTGGGTGTTGGTACTCATGTGTTATTTGCGCAGTGAAGTAGCGCTGCTGTGAGTATCACTTTAGGATCGTTCCTTCACTTTTGTGTTGTTTAGGGAGTGAAAAGGATTTCACAAACACTGTACTACGTCTGGCAGACGTTGCGTTACAGATTCATTTAACAAACTGCCCCCACTGAATATTGTCATTCAATCCTTCAGTATCCGTGTGCAATTTATACACCCATCGCTGCTCTTTTTCTAGCAATCTGTGTTCTAAATTGTCAATGTGTTTGATATGTTCTAACACTACCCATTGTAGATCATTAGGGGTGTGTTTCATTTCATTGAAATGTGATGTCATTTTTGTGGTGACCCGGTGGCACTAGATGTTGCTGCGGTGTTCGCCTATCCTGGTGCTAACCTTTCTGGTAGTCATACCCACATAATGTAGTTACATGTGCATGTGATCATGTACACGACCCCTGTGGTATTGCAGTTAGTGAATTTGCGCAATTCCAAAATCATCTTGTTGTTGAAAGTCACTTTTTTTTGTGGTGGAGGGCTGGTGACACGCTGCAGTTCCCGCATGGATAGTCGCCCATCGGTAGAGTGCTCAACACTTGTTGGGTCTTCTCGTTTCTTGTTTGGGGTTTAGGGCGGGTGTGTACCAAGATGTCTCTTAGGTTTTTTCCTTTCCTGTGTGAGAACATGGGTTTAGAGATGTTGAGTTTTCCACTGTTAAGGGTACGCCAGTGTTTCTTGACTATTTTTGTGAAACGGTCGGACGCTATGTTGAAGGTTGTGATGCATTTAGGCCTTTTTTCTTTTTCAGTGTCCTGTTTTTGATATGTCTCCAGGAGGGCCTCTGTGGTTGTTTGCAGCTCTCTTCTTGGCTTTGGATATCAGGTTTTTTGGTTATTTCCTTGTGAGAAGTTTCTCAGATCGTTCTTTGGCTTGTGCTTTGAAGTCCTTTGTCTCTGAGCAGTTTCTCCTAAGCCTGAGAACCTGTCCAAAAGGGAGGTTCTCCTTCAGATTTCTGGAATGGAAGCTGTCGTATAGGAGTAAACAGTTTTTTGCAGTGGGTTTTACATGTGTGGTTGTCTTCAGTAAGCCATCAACAGCATAGATGTTTAGGTCCAGAAATACCAGTTGTGATCTACTCATGGTATGCATGAATTTTAGGAAGGGGTCCTGGTGGTTCAGCCACTTGATGAACTCATTGGCTTTGGACTCGTCACCCTCCCAAATCAGCAAAACATCATCGATGTATCTTTTCCAAAGTTGAATATGTAGGCGGTGTGGGTTGGTGTCGGACAGGATTTTGTGCTTTTCAAGGTGATGTACGTATAATCCCGCCACACTCGGGGCAAAAGTACTGCCCATACTGGTCTTGTGCTGTTGTCGAAACAGGATATCCTCAAAACGGAAGAAATTTTCGGTCAGGGCCAACTTGCAGCACTCTAATACAAGATGTCTTGGTGTATGATAGGTCCATTCTTCTTCATAGAGGACCTCTTCAATGATGTCCAGGGTCTCTTTGTGGGGTAGGCTGGTATAAAGGCTCTCCACATCCAACCCAATGAGGATGCTAGTTGTTGAATCAAATTGTAGATCTTGAAGGAGACAGAGTACTGCCTTGGTGTCTTGTAGGTAAGTACTTGTTCCTTGTATCAACGGGCGTAGAAAGGCGTCTGCGAATTTGGAGAGTGGTTCCAGTGTGGACCCTATGCCGGAAACGACGGGTCGTCCAGGTGGGTCTCCTAATGACTTGTATATCTTGGGTATTGTATAAAAATACGGGGTAACCGGGTGGCTATTTGCCAAGAAATCCCCTTCTTTTTTGGTGATCCAGTCGTGTGCTGTGGCCTCTTCCACCGTGCTGGCGATCTCTACCCGTAGGCGTTCCGTAGGGTCATCTCTGATGCGGAGGTAGTTCCTCTCATCTGCCAGGAGTCTCATGCATTCTTTGCGGTAGGCCTCTGTGGTTTGAAGTACGGTGGCTCCACCTTTGTCAGCTGGTTTTACTGTGATTCTAGTATCGTTAGCCAATTGTTGGATGGATTCCTGTTCGATTTTACTGGTGTTGTGGAATACTCTTATGGTCCTGGGGTCGATTTCACCTACTTCCTTCAGAATGGCCTTCTCGAAGGCTAGCAGTTCCACCGGTAGGTTGGCTGATGGAGGGGTGAAGGTAGATTTCTGATGTAGGCCTGTATCACCACTGTGGGTGTCCATTATGGGTTTGTTCTCAAAAAATACTTGCAGTTTTATTTTGCGAATGAATTCATTCAACTCGCAACTGAGTTTGAATTTGTCCAAACTTGGTGTAGGCACGAAGCCTAGTCCTTTTTCCAGTACTGTCAGCTGGGTCGATGATAGTGTTATACCTGACAGATTTACCACTAGACTGGGTGGCTGGTGGTGGTGGGGTTGTTCGGAGGGCCCATGCTCCTCGTATTCATCCTTATCGCTTCCAATGGGTGTGACCATTGTACTTGTTGTCCTCTCTTTGTTCTTCCTCTTTGTGTTCCTTTGCCTCTCCCTAAAAAAGGAAATGATTGTCCAGACTGCTCCGGTTGTTGGGCAGATTCCCAGTAGGTGTAGAAAGGTTAGCACCAGGATAGGCGAACACTGCAGCAACATCAGGTGCCACCGGGTCACCAGAAAAATGACATCACATTTCAACTAAATGAAACACACCCCTAACGATCTACAATGGGTAGTGTTAGAACATATCAAACACATTGACAATTTAGAACACAGATTGCTAGAAAAAGAGCAGCGATGGGTGTATAAATTGCATACGGATACTGAAGGATTGAATGACAATATTCCGTGGGGGCAGTTTGTTAAATGAATCTGTAACGCAACGTCTGCCAGACGTAGTACAGTGTTTGTGAAATCCTTTTCACTCCCTAAACAACACAAAAGTGAAGGAACGATCCTAAAGTGATACACCAGCGCTACTTCACTGCGCAAATAACACATGAGTGCCAACCCCCACTTCATCTAAAATGTTCAGGCTTTTATAGATAGAAAATAACGTGTCTACTATATTGTACATGGTACCACCTAGTCTTGTACAATTCCAGTATTTTGGCAGCAGCCTTCCCATATTTTATGGCCTTCCATGAATACAATATGATTTTTAGTCATTCCAAGATGACCCCACCACTATTCCATACACAGTGGCTATTTTGAGAAGAGCACAATCTGCTTGTTGCGTTTTGCGCATTAATCAGGTCTACCATTACGCTCTAAACGTTCTGTACGCATCACATACCCATCCTTCTGAGTGTCCCGTCGAACGGGGGTTATTTATCTTAATTTTAATGATTCTTCACTGGGTCCATCTGTCACAACTATCATCCGACCATTTGGGTACACAGTCATTCACCCAAGATGGCCCCACTTCAATGCCAGATGCAGCGGTCATTTTGTGAAAGACATAGTCTAGTTTGGCAGCAGCCTTCCCATATTCATGACCTGCGTGAATACTATATGTGTTTTGAGCCATTCCACTATTACATACACAGTGGCCATTTTGAGAGGAGCACTGTCTAACTGTGGCGTTTTGCGCATTAATCAGGCCTACCATTACGCTCTTAGCGTTCTGTATGAATGACAACCCATCCTTTTGAGTGCCCTGTTGTACGGGGGTTGTTTATTTTATTTATTCATTTTTTTATTATATTATTTTATTTTTAATGATTTTTCACCGGGTTCATCTGTCACGACCATCTGGGTACACAGTCATTCACCCAAGATGGCCCCACCTCATAGCCAGGTACAGTGGCCATTTTGTAAAGATGACGCAGTCTAGTTTTTCAAGTAAGCATGACTAGGCTGGTCCGGAACTATTTAATGACCACCGGGAGACAGATGCGGTCTCCAGGGGTGCCATCGGGTTATTTTCCGAGAGGTGCGCTTTGACGAAGTAAGTCTCTCCAGACCCGTATGACCTCTTTTCTCTCAGTTCCGTTTTTTCCAAAGCACTAATAAGGTTTCTATTTAATCTTCCTTCCAGGACTAGTTGAGGTATCGGGAGAAAATCCTCCTCGGTTCCTCTTTCTTTTTACCTCTAGGAAACTCTAATTACGAACTCTATGTCCTTATTACCGTTCTAGGGTGTGCCTACAAGCCCCTCTACCCCTGCAGATCATGAGGCATATTTCTGCCTAAACAAAGTATGTGTCATTAATATGTAAATACATGTATGTGTTATATGTTGTATGTCACGTGGTGTCTCTTCACGAGTGTTTTTAATTTGCACATAACCACTTATTTTCACCAGACATCGTGTGTGATAGTATTCTCCCTCGACGGATGATCGCACAAAGTAGCTGATAAGTACACCCACTATAGAGGAGTACATTGATCAAGATAGAACACCGCATGTATTAAGGGCCTGCCAGCCTGGCTGGTAGGCAGGCGACTTCTAATTTTCCTTTTGCTTTATTTCCTACAGATACACCGTATTCGTGTATAACCGTATGTATTAAGTATTAGGTGTACACACTAGGTGAGCACCTCTTTGTTTCCTATTCACAGGATCCTTTAGGAGTGGTACGCATGGGGCTGGCACTCGTGTGGTCCTGAAGAAGAGCTTTCAGGGGATAGCTCGAAACATGTCGACCCAATACTAGGGACACTATACTCCTTACAGTTAGGTCTTACCCCAGTATTAACCCCTGATTTTAAACATACCATCTAGGAGCAGGAATAAAATATTAGCTCACTAGCTAGGTATTTTTAACCCATTATTTCCCACTCCACATCACTGCACCACACATATTTTCAAAACCAAGTGCTCCTACGTAGTTTCGCAAGTCGCAGCACGCCTCAATCGGCAGCAGATTGAGAGGACCCCAATGATGAAGCATGCCACCTAGGGGAAACCCTGGTGGGTGAGGGGACTCTAGAAAAGAATTTTTCTTTCTGGAAAGAGGGTTTTTCACACATGTTCAGTGGAATCCCTGTTCCTCCCATGGTTAGGTTTCTTATTCCGGTATTCCGGATCTGTATTCAGTAAGGAGGGTGAACGTAACCTTAACCTCTACCTCCCCCCGTTTTTTGATTGCACAAAGCATTACTGTCTGCACAGCCAGGTCCGCAAAAGACAGGCATTTTGCCAGATCTGTCCTCCAGGATTTCCTTGTCTGGGTCATTGCACACACCCACTCTCAACGGAGGTACTACTTTGCTGTCTATTCACAAGGTGAGGAATCTGCGGATAGAAGTCTATCAGAAGACCAATTACTTACCTTCATAGTGCCTTTTCTGGTAGAGACTATCTAACTGCAGATCAGCAGCGGGCGGCATGACTCGCGGGTCCAGGTTGTTACACGGTGGGAGGAGGGGTTGCACGGTGGGAGGAGGGGAGTCGCACGGGGGGAGGAGGTGGAGTGCCGGGGGGAGGGGGGAGAATTCACGACAGGGAGGGAAAAAATGTAATTTAAAAAAAAAATCACTTACCTTGCTGCCGCCCGGTCCCTCGTCGCTGCTCCTGCTCTCCTGCTTCCGATTTCAGGAACAGGAAGCAGGCAGGCAGGCTACCTCCCCTAATCCAATCACAATGCTGCAATTGCAGCGTTGTGATTGGTCTGAGCGCCGTGACACGGCGCTCAGCCAGGGGCTGTAGGGGTGGCCCTGTTCTCCATGCATGAGGGCCGACCAAACAGTCACTGCACACTTTTAGGAGTGGGCAAACCTCTCCTCCACTGCCATGCTTGCAGAGCAGCCCCGCCCACCCGCAAAGCAGCCAAACATAAAATTATAATAACTTAAAGTTATTATCATTTTATGTTTTTGCTTCTGCACTGCTTCAAAGCAGTGGTGCGACGCTCCTACGCCATAGCGGATGAGCCGCCCCTGCGGCAGATTCCACACCAACCAACTCTCCTCCCTATTCTGTGGAATGATCTTATGCATTCCAATAATAAGATCCCAAATCTGCAGGTCTGCACACTGCCATACTCTAATTTCAAGAGCTCAGTGCCCAGTAGTGCAGACTAAGATCACAAAGAAACCAACGTCAGTGCGCAGATGGGGAGCATATATGGGGGCCCAGACGCACTCCAGCACCTACCGACGCGTGAGGTAATTGGTAGCAAAAGCTTCCGGACCCAGTCTGGCACGTGGGGACGTTTATAAGGTGAGGGATTTGCGGTTAGATAAAGTGTCTACCAGGAAAGGCATTACCAAAGGTACGTAACTTTGAGGTAACTACAGCCAGGTTCACCAGAGAAGAGACATTAGATCGTGTAAAAGGTTCATCTACAAAATGACTTTTCTATTACTTGTTTTATTTCTCACACTTTGGTCCTAGTATGACCATAATTTGCAAACCTATTACTTTTGTTCACTTTATTTCAAAGAAATAAAGAAAGCTCCGTCTTCGAATTTGCATCATCAGAACAGATATTGATTTTCATCATTGTTCCAATCGGATATATAGAGATCGAAAATAATGCTTGGAAATTCCTCTGAGTCCTCTTATAATACCATTTAGTGAATACTGTCTTATTTGTACCATCAGAAGAGTTGATAGAATCGCATAGTATTTGGACAAAATGTTTCCAAACAATATCAGCAGCCAAGAAAAGAGGAAGAATTCCATCCCAGAGACAAAGCTCGAGGTGTTTGGGTCAGTTAATTCAAGCATGATTGTATATGAAGCAATCCAACTAGGGAAAAAGTATAAAGACTACCGAATGTCAAAAAGGAGCCTTGTTCCAATAAATTGATTTATATTTGAGGTATCAGAATAATGTGCTTGTCTCAAGCTCACAACCCTTACCCGGACACTTCAGAAGAAGGGGGAGGTGCAAGCCTCAAAGCGGGCACAGCTAACCTTGGCTCCGGAGCTCCAACCGGAGTGGATCATGCCAAGTTATCCTAGAGGCTAGAATATCTGGGGCAGACAGAATACACATCACAAAACTGGACAAGCTACTTCAATAGGATTCCTGCACTATACGAGGAGCCAGTGCATGACTCTTCTGTGCCCCAACACTTATCTGGGCTGATTTCCTAACCAGTGAGAATGCATACAGGGCTGCCTTCCCTTTTCTTTCCATCTGGCGGGTAACGTGGCCTAGTTGGCCTCTCCTCAACCCCTTCCTTCTTTTATCCTATGGCAAGGTCTGCTGTTGCTTGGATTGGATGTACAAAGGCTTCAGCCTTTCGGTCATTAAAGCTTCCATCATCCTCTGCTGTCTGGCTCCTACCCCCGTGCCATCAAGACAATGCCCAGGGGGAGGGCAGAAGATTAAGAGCAGCTTCCCTGTTTGAGCCTGTTGGAGTCTTGGAAGTAGCAGAAACTCTGCCCAGACCACTGTCCCCATCTCCCCCACGCACCTTTCCGGTTGCACTGACACCTTCTTATGGGTATTCTCTGCCAAACCACAACATACAACAAGCAGATCGACATTCGGCTATACTATGAGTACATTGTGGTAGATGCGTAAAATATAGTGGTTTAACAGTGGGTCCAGGGATTCTGACTGCTGTTGCTCCTAGGTAACTTCATAGTGTTTTATTGGTGGTTTACCAGTACCTCCAGAGGTTTGGACCTTTATTGCTCCTGCGTGAAACCCATGCATTATTTTACTGGAGGCCTAACTGCCCCACGGAGCCAGCCCTCTGTTGCTCCTGGGTGGGCCCCCCACATCATATTTCCTGGGGGCTTAGCAGTGTCTCCAGGGGTTGTTCTCACCGTCTATGGGTAGACTTCCATCAGACCCTACTAGGCCAGCTCTTTCCATATTCAGACATGCAAGCCATAGACCACACTCCCATGGAAAGAGTGAGAGCATTTAAAGTCACCTGGATTTCAGAATAACAATATTGGCTTGGATGTTCCTAAAATCTGACCCAGCGGACCTCATGTCATACTGGTTTGTATAAGATGCTGGTGAAGCTATCCCTCACACACTTCACTTTTTGCCTCATGCGAAAGGCACTTCCACACGCCTTCGCTCCAGGCCGCATGCGCAGCGCAGGATACCAGCACTAATGCTTGTTACCCCTTTCATGCACTGGAAGATGAGGTGATTTCTCACTGAGTAATGCGTTCTTGAGGTCTTGCCAAGAGGTTAGGGATACAATACATTACTGGGGCGCAGGTGCACTCCTTAATGTGATATTTGCCCCGTCTGATGAAATAGAGCTACGTGATCTCCTTTTGGAATCTGTTAATCTGAAAGGGGGAAAACGATTTGTAAGAAAAATTAGCATTTACTGCTATCTAAAGTCTGTTCAAGATGTCATGCTCCGCATGTCTGTCTTACCCAACAGTAGTGCATGCCTGTCAGGGACTCTGAATACGTCAGCAGGGGTTGAAGGAGACCTCTCCCTCCCTGCTGCCTGGTACACACTTCGCAAGCTGAACTAGGGCAGGGGACTGTCCCAGGGCTTGAGCACACTTCAGGGAAAGGCCACGGTGTTTATTCTGTTGAAAGATGTAATTACTGTGAGGTTGTGTGAGCAAAGGTGACGAAGTGCAAGGGATACTTTCAAGATAGTGTGTCCTATCTGAACTCTGGTGAACCTACGAACACCTTTTCCCTGTGTAGTATGGAGCAAATGCAGAAGGGTTTCCAGTCGCAGGGACTGCAGGTTGAACTGAAAAGCTTTATAGAGGAGTACAGGTTGACTGCCTTGACAGGTATGCCTTGCACTATGCCCCCAGTGCACACCCGTGTCTCTAGTAATGGGTGCACTGAACTCTGGTCTATTTTACTATAGCAGCGGTCCATGGTCCATGTGGGCTTGTCTCGGTTTTTCTTCGTCAGACTCCTAGGCATGACTTAGTGGGTCTGCATGGTGAGCCAGTTCAGCTTGTTAATACCGAACTATTCGGAATACCTGAAGTGTCTTGGATGGTTGCGCCAAGTACTGTTGAATGTGTTGCGGTCAGCATTTGTGTGTTGTTGCTTAGAGAGGAATGCTGATGTGAGCGCAATGATCCCTAACTGTAGGGTCTATCTGCACTGTATTGTATGCTTTAGAACGGTTAATGTCTAATGTATCCTGTTGAATGCAGGAACCTCATGTCAAGATGTTCTTCCCAACAATATCTGGCAAGCGTAGGGTTGTCCTGTGGAGAGATAAAAATACAGGCATCCACGTAGCCCCAAACTAAGCAGAGGAGCAGTGGAGTGGTGATTGCTTACATCAAGACCCTTAATCACAGAAGGTCCAAGAATCTAGAAGTTAATGAGTGCAGGTGGAGTTTTTTCCAAATGGATGTAATAATAGTTGCAGCATCAATAGAGGCTGGTGACATGAGCAGCTACCATGCAGAGATTCAGAGGCAGTGCCTACTTCTGCGCATTTGTGCCAGGTGAACAAAATAGCAATTGTTACACTAATTGAAATTGGCAACCTGAGCATGGGCATCTTTATAGTGTCAGCCTAACCAGAGGGGCAACCTCAGCACAACTTACACAATATTTAAAAGACCCAGATTTAACCTTAAGCCATATTTTGTGTGCAGGTTTACGACCAACACCACTCGTGCTTCCAGAGGCGGACAATCAGCAGCAAAGTGAACCCTAGAAGGGTTACAACTCGAGTCCTAGCCATACTGTCAGCCTGCACCCGCGAGGCTGAGACACAGATCGCTTGGTAGGTTGCTGTCCTGACAGAACAAGCCTGAGTCAGGCCTGCCTCATGTCACCCTTCTGGTCCCACCACTCCTTGTGAGTGTAGTACTTAAGTTCACAGAGGCCCTTTCTGTTTCATGTTTACCTGAAGTAGAATCTTCCTACTCTCCTATATATGCCCACAGGCTCCTCCTCCAGTTTCTTTTTTAGTGGAGTAGGACATATCGGGGTTAAAAAGAAACAAACAGGGAGACCAAGGTCCAGCCCTGCTGTGGTGGCAGGTGACTTACCTGCTTTCCTTGGATTTGTATAGGATGCCTTCATGGCATGATTTTGGTAGGAGGATATTTTTTCAAGGTTAGCCCAGCCGTTATCTGTAATATTGAGTTTTGCAAAAAAAAAATTATATTTTCAGAAATCGCATTCCTCCCAATTGCCTCTCCACCACTCAACTTTTCTTTCTCTGCCCTCATCCTCTGAAACCTGCAAGCTCCCTCTCCAATTAACCCTCCACACATAAAACGGTCTTTGACCCAGACAATAGTAGTCCAATTCTAATTAATATGGTGCTTTTTATATTTTCCAGACACCTGGATTAGCTTATTTTAAGACAGACCGTTATGGGCGTATGTTGTCTTTGATTTAGAGGATCTCGGAAATTACCATTTTTGCATGGCAGTCCCCAAATTTTTACCTTCTTTTGCTGAACCCATTTTGTTTGGCCATATGACTCTGCACACTTTTCTCCTGCTGACTAGTAACGTGCTTGTGATTTCCCTTTTAAACATGGTAAAATTGGCATATACCTAATTGCCATATTTAATTTACTTATAAATCCCTAGTATATGGTAGGTGCTACATGCACACAGGGCCTGTAAGTTAAATGCTACTAGTGGGCTGCAGAGCTCGTTGAGCCACCCACTAAAATAGCACTGTAAAACATGTCTTCATGCCTGCCATTGCAGCCAGTCTGTGCAGTTATAAACGTGCAATTTTGAGCTGGCAAAATATCCTTTTCCCAGGCCCAAACCTCCCTTTTTTATACTTATAAGTCACCCTAAGGTAGGCTGCCAATTCAAATAGGAAATGTGTAATTTATGTTTTACATGTTCAGGCAGTGAAAAACCTCCAAAGTCATTTTTCACTGTGGAATGGCTGGCTCTCCCATAGGTTAACACTGGTTTACACTATTACCTTTAATAAGTGCTACATTCAATTTGAGTGTAGCTAGAAAAATGGTTCAAAGACTCATTTTAATAGTAATTTAAATCTGCTGTTCACTGACTCCTTATGGCTCCCTTGTGGTGAGATGTATATTGCTGTCAGAGGAAGAAGAGCCTTCCATACAGATGAGAGCGGAGGTGGGCTCATCAAATAATGCAGAGGCAAGACGGAGATCACACCCCCGAGATCTTTAGGGAACGCAACATTGAGGTGGAGGAAGAAGCCAGCCTTTCTGAGTCCCAACTGGTGCATTCCAGTTCGGAGTTGAGCTCGCCTTCCGAATCAGAAGGGGGAGCAGCATCAAGATCCTGAGGTTCAACTACACCTGAAGACTTCGATCGGGAGTATGATCACTACCCAGTCACAGCTGCAAAACGACTCTGTGGTTAGGCAGACCACCGCCCCAGGAGGGGGGGTTGGGTGTCAAGCCCAGAGACTCAACAGCTGCTGGTCCACCACTGCCTTCAGGCAATGGTCGGTACCGACAGAAGCTTTTGGAGCCGACATCTCGCCCTTCTCTGGCCGCAAAGGCCCTGCATAAGCCGCAACCTTTCTCAGAGCCAAGGGGCTCCTCGACTCCCGTGTAGAAGGTGATGCCGAAACTGACACCAGCTAAAAGAACAAATGATGGATGGAATGCTGAACAAATCAAACTTTCACCCCTGTCACAGATCTGGGTTTAATCCATTGTTTTTTTGCTCACCATTCCACCCCAGTCTGGACCCAGCCATATGCAAATGAGTCTCGACACTGGCACTGAAACCTACCTCGGTACCAAAATCCACTGGGAGAATATGGTGTTGATACGGGGCAGCACGCCTCATTCTTTGCAGTCGTGAGCAGCAGCTATTGTGGGGACAGACCTTCATAGACTCTGTCCCACAAGTGACCATCACCACAGATCCCTCGCTCTCAGGGTAGAGGTCACTTCTTGAGCAACTGATCGTTCAGGACATGTGTGGCCACTGCAACAAAGAGGTGCCACATCAATTGCCTCCAGCTAGCTCTTAAAGGCATTTTTCACCTGGTTCAGCCTAAGTAGTTTGGATAAAAACAGATACATGACCGCCTTGTATCATCTTTAAAGGCAAGGAGGAACTTACTCACCACAACTGTCTGCAATAGCACAAAGCATTTGGCATTGTCCACCGGATACACCTGCTAGCGGAGTACCTTCCGGGAGTGGGCAACAATTTTGCAGACCTCCTTAGCAAGATGCAGTAACAAGCCCACGAGTGGGAACTCAACCCACAAGCCGTAATCCCACCGCCTTTGAGGGGTTTCCAGAGATCGACCTCTTCATCACTTCCTAAAATGCCAATGCTTCGCCTCCAGGTACCCACACCCACAGTCGATGGACAGTGCTCTGTGGATGGTCACGGATATTTGCCCATGCTTTTCCTCTTCTCCCACTCCTTGCCGTAGGTGATCCGGAAGCTTCAGCAAACGTCCCTCACTCTCATCCTGGTGCCTCCTACATGAGCCAGTCACCATGGTTCTCGACCGTTCCGTAGATGTCAGTGGCTCCCAATAAGAAGCTTCCCAAAATGTCTGACCTTCTCATACAGAACCATGGCACAATCAGGCACCCCAACCCCAGACAACTCAATCTAGTGGCTATCTTATCCTCCTTCAAGAGTGCAAGTCTATTCTCCAAGAAGCATGCAGGCCTGCTCCGCTGCCAAATGGAAGAGCTTTGTCCATTACTGAATCCTAAGCGCATATATCTGCTTAAACCTGCAGTTCAGGATATCGTCTGCTACCTCCATCTGCATAAATCAGGGCTTGCCTATACATCCATATCCCTTCACTTAGCTGCTATTACGGCTTACATACACAACAGGGAACTCTTATTTATTCAAAATTTCTGTTATCAAGTCTTTCATGGAAGGACTCAAATGGGTTATTCAACCTAGGGTACACGTCCCCGGACTAGAACCTTGTTGTTGTCCATACCAGACTCATGGGCCCTCCTTTTGAATCTTAAATTTGTGCCCATTACAATTCCTTTCTTGGAAAGTTGCTTTCCTTGTCGCTATCACATCTTCAAGGCGTGTTAGCGAATTGCAAGCCCTCACCCTGGAAGTGCCTTGCTTTCAGGTTCTTAAGAACAGGATTGGCCTTACAACCAACCCTAAATTCCTTCCTAAACTGGTATTCCTG
Source organism: Calotriton arnoldi (assembly GCA_963921515.1). Lineage (NCBI taxonomy): Eukaryota > Metazoa > Chordata > Amphibia > Caudata > Salamandridae > Calotriton > Calotriton arnoldi. The sequence continues at coordinate 73,695 of CAWUFW010006501.1, read as the reverse complement.
TTCCAACTTGATAAAACCATTGAGCCTCCAGTCTTCTTCCCACAACCACATGGCCCACCCACCTCCCTGGAAGTCTTGGTTGTTGCAGATGTGCAATTTCTTTTACTTAAACTCTCAGTATATACCTTCCTTGTACTGTCATCACACTTTCCTATGCAGCTCTCCATCTTCCAGCTCACCCATTCTGCCTAAATCAAGCTTAAAAATGGAGCCGATGCCCATGCACGTTACCAACTGAAGGAGTAGTCGCTATACCTTGTGACTCAGAATACGACTTTGAAGAAAAACAAGTTGCAAACGTATGAGCCCAATACTAGATGGCAGTAGTACGCAGAGCATGTGAATCTACAGCAGTAAATGCTACAAGCAGATGCTTACAAAGAAAGCTGTCTCAGGATGCTTAGAACATCTCTGCCTTTCTTGGGACATTGAAACGCGCCCTGCCTACGGAGGCATTTCTAGAGGTACTGGAAGGCAGTGAGCGAGTTGAAGCCTTTCCACTGGACTCCTGGCACGCCGCTTCCTTTGTTGCTCTGCCCTTGGAGGCACATCTAGCGAGGCGGGTGAGGCAATAAGCGAACTGAAGCCCTGCCACTGAAATCCCAGCACACCACGTTTGTTGGGGGCATCGAACAGCACTCTGCCCTCAAAGGTGAATCCACGGAGCTGGGAAGGCAATACGCGAGTGCCTGCCCTACCACAGGAATTGCAGCACACCACTGCCTTTGTTGGGGCATTAAACCATGCCCTGCCCTCAGAATAGAATACAGAGTCGGCAACAACTGACCATGTGCAGCACACACACAGATAGTGTGGCTAGTGGCCATATTGTATGAGTGCACTCTACTTATTATAGGTGGTGGTCAAAGAAACAGACCCTTGGAGATCCAATGGGGAGAGTTGAGTCCTGCTCCAGACTCCCCTATGTACAATGAATCTAACATTGTTGGATCATCCCACTAAAACGCGGCAGCCATGTCAAGTGAAGACGGAAACCCAGGCCACGAGTCGGGGGAACACGCGGTGGACGGCGTCCACCCACTTTTTCACAGGGTGAACGCCATCCACCCTGCCAAGAATTTGGGCCCCACTGAATAATGTGCTGACGTCATCCCTGTGTAATATCCAAACACCGGGACACTTTCAGCAGCGCCTGCACGTTGTCTGCTTTCCATCTTGCTCACACCGCCCCTCTCTAGGCGCGACACGCTAGGCCTTCTAACGATAAACTTGCATGGTGCTCCTGCACTCAGAACCAGACAGCTCAACCTAAGGTTCTTTCCTTTTCACACAGTTATCTAATAACTCTACAAGTATCACATACAGATGCTCGGGGTATTTCCTCAAGCTGACAGTTTGGTTCTCGCGTTTAATAGTGGACATTAAACCACTTTGCATATTAATGTTGGCTAGGCACATATACATGATGAAAGCTTAGCAAATTGCACATTATAAGCAGAAACATGTCGACCACTATTCACTTTTAGACCAATTTGGATGCGCCTGGTCAATTTAGCCAAGCAGCCAGCGTCCATTTCACCTGTTTCTAATGATATCTGGTTTTCCACCAATAAAATTGATTTGGGATTAAACCAGACATCTTTTAACTTGCACTACCTTCACTGTTGCACTGGCACTATCCCAAAAATACCCGCTCCGCTGTAATTCAGGCGTCGTAGCACACCAGGGAGGCACTCGGCCTCTCTGGTGGGAACCCAATGATGAAGCATGTCACCAACTAGGTTGGTGAGTGAGGGTTCTTTTTAAAAAAGAGGTTTTCCTCGTGCTGTGTTCCCCATCGTCCCTTTCCATTCACTCTTTTGTTGTTATTGAATTCATACGTTAGGGGGAATAAGAGTGACCATCCCTCTCTCTCTTGTTGATATTATAGATTTAGCAGCGTACAGCTGCGAGAGTATTTTCTCTACCCGTACTACTAGTGACTCCGTTTGGCAGTAACATGGAGAACCTAGGCCTTTCATACTCTAAAGAAGAGGTTGATGCTCTTCTGGCAGACCCTTCCCTTTTCTCAGATCCATCGATTGCACAGACAATCTCCCAAACTACCGAGTGGGAGAAACTTACTGAGCAGAAAAGAAACCGCATTAGAACCATTCTACATGGTACGATACTCACAGAGTATCTACGGAACAATATGGCACCTAAAGACCTTTTGGTGACTAATGCCCGCGCATTTTTTTGGAAGACCCCCTTTTTAGAAAGGAATGGGCCCAGATCGCTTGGCGTTGTACCCGCGACTGGTTAGTGCTCATAATAAAGACAGCCCTTCGTTTATCTGAAGCAATGTTAATAGAAATTCAATTAACTGAGACACACTTCAGAACAACACTCACGGGGTACAAAAAGTGGCTGGATGAATTAAACAAGGAGGTTAATGAGTATAAAGACACCCTTACCCAGTCCAAGGCACAGAAATTTCAGAAGGACCTCAAACGGTTCTCATACACAAAAACCTACCCATATGCCAATCCTGACTATGTCCCTCCACCAAGGAACGCATATAGCACAGATGGCTCAGATGACGATGCATCCACAACGAGTGGGTCAAGTGGGGACAGTTTCAAACCCAGACAGCGAGGGAGAGGGAGGAACAGAAGGCAACAATACCAGCAATCATGGCAACCTTTTCCGCTAACGGGGGGAGGGGGCTTCCAGAACCCTTTCCAACCACCACAGTTCCAGCAGATGATGGGTTGGAATCCAAATTTTGTGCCACATCCACAATTTCAACAAAATATGTATCGCCCTCCTTTTTTAGAGAGAGGCCGGAGAGGACGCGGCAAAAGAAGGGGCACGAACCAGGTACACTGGGAACACGAGGAAGTAGTGGGCGACAATACAAGGAGCAAGGCTCGAGAGCAGCAAGCGGGCCCCAGCAACTAGAGAGTCTAATCACCAACCTCTCCTCGGTTGTCCTTACGGAAGATGAAAACTCAGTCCTAGAGAAGGGGTTGGGTTTTGTACCCACGGCACGCTTCGACCGTTTCAAGCTCCACTGCGAACTGTCGGATTTCTTCCAAAAATTGAAACTCAAGAGTTTTTTTGAAAAACAAACTATTGAGGGTACCCAGATCTCTACTGGGGACTCAGGCCTAAGGTTGAAATCAATTTTCACTCCTCCACCCCATGTTGTTCCACCAGAAATCACAGCCTTTGAACAGGCTGTGTTTAATGATATTGAATCCTTTCAGGAGACGGCTGTCTTTAAGAACATGCGTGCAGGAGAATTCCGAGCACTTCAATCATTGCAGTCCAACACCACCATTGTCATAAAATCAGCTGACAAGGGGGGTGGTGTTGGGATTCAAGATGCAGTGGCATATGATACTGAGTGTAAACGACTTCTGAGTGACCGGGTCAACTACACTCGTCTCGATACGGATCCTACTCCACACCTAAAAGCTATGATCATTGACATAGTGGAAGAGGCGGAAACTAACGGATACATTACCAAACATGAAGCTGATTTTTTGACAACTAGCAGGGGTGTTATTCCATACTTCTACACACTGCCAAAAACGCATAAAAACAGAATGCCCCCTCCAGGACGTCCAATTATGTCGGGCATCGGCTCCCTCCTCGAACCATTGTCGCGGTACTGCGACTTCTTTCTTAAACCCTTGATCCAGGCAACTAGTACCTATCTTAAGACACTAAAAACTTATTATCCTTATTACAGGATATTGAAATCACCAACGAATCCACTTTCCTGGTCTCATTAGACATCGAAAGCCTCTATACCTGCATCCCGCAGGATGATACCATCAGGGTTCTTAAAGAGGCTTTGGAGACGGCGTCATGGGATTTTGTAACCCCGAAGGAATTCGTGATCGCTTGTGCCACCCTTGCCTTGAAAAGGAATTTCTTTGAATACAAGGGAGAGCTTTATTTACAGTCAACGGGCACTTCGATGGGCAGTACATTCGCCCCAAGTGTAGCCGGGCTGTATGTGTACGATTTTGAGTGCAAATACATTTTATCAGCTCGGAATCCTTACGCGTCCTTTGTATCCTTTTGGAAGAGGTATATAGACGACGTGTTCATCATCTGGCAAGGGACTGAAAATGCCCATTTGGAGTTCTTTGGGTGGATAAATACTTGTGATCCGAACTTGAAATTTACCTACACTTACAAGAAGGATGAGATGGTCTTCCTGGATGTAGTCATCATGAAAGCTGGGAACCAACTGCAGACCAAGACACATCATAAACCGACAGCCAAAAACAACTTGCTGCATTTTTCCAGCTTCCACCCACGACCGCTGCGGGAAAATCTCCCCTTCGGCCAGTACCTCCGTCTCAGACGCAATTGCAGCGAATTGACGGATTTTAGATCCCAGGCAGAGGATCTTACAACCAAACTCCAGAAGCGGGGGTATCCAGACAGAATATTAAAAAGAAGTTGTAAGAGGGCCAGGAACCAACACAAGGAAGCCCTTCTGGAAGAAAATCCCAAAAGTCCAGAGGAAATACCCCTCACATGTGTTACAACGTACAATGTGGCTTCTAATGCGGTCAGTAAATCGATTAGGAAGCACTGGAGAATTTTGGAGAGCAACAACCACAAGTGGGAAAAACCACTCTTCTCTTTCAAAAGAGCAAGGAGCATTAAGGATACCTTACTACATACGCGTCCAAGCAAACCAGATAGGGATGAAAACCAGTCAGTTTTGAATGCCTGGGGACTTCCTCCTGTGACGGGCCATTTTCCATGTGGGGCTTGCAGCGTGTGCCATCTGACTATCTCTACCAAGTACCTGGAACTTGAAACTGGAAAAATATGGTCACAAAAGGCCCATACCAACTGTAATTCCACAAACGTGGTTTATTTGATTACATGCCCGTGCGGTTCCAGGTACGTGGGTATGACCACGCGCAAGATAAAACAACGGATATGTGAACACCGGAGCAATATCCGGTGCCGGAAAAACACCACAAAACTCACTGACCATTTCTTACAGTGAAATCACACTACGAACGATTTGAGTTGGACAATCATTGAGCAATTGAGGCAAGGTCTTACTACACAACAAGCGTTTTTTGAGAAGGAACAACGTTGGATTTATCGCCTTTCTACACATAAAACGGGGCTTAATGATAATATCCCTTGGGGTTCAGTAATGAAACGCTGATATCATCCGACATGACTCTGCTCTTAGCCATTACGCCTGAAAAAATGACTTAGCCTCTTGAGCCTGGAGGGTTATTCCTGTCCCATCCATTCCGGAGTACCATTGTGCCCATTTGGATATTTAAAGTAGTGACCTGAGAGGGATTATATGGACATGATAGGGACCATCATTGTCCTTTAAGCACGCATAGAATGAGTAACTGACCCATAGCTTAATCATTAAATACATATTTAATGACTGACTAGCCTATACCTATACCAACCTTTCTGCCATGTATAATTCTATATTGGTTATTAAGCTTTAGAGGACAATCTCTTTCCAATTTTTCAATATCAATTTTTAATATCAAGTGTGTCGTATTATTGGTTCCACATACATAATAGCGGCCTAATACTTTGACTTTATCAGTGGTTACCTTATTTGGCCGCATAGGATTTGTATAACTATAATGTATCGGTATAGATCTGTTTCAAGGGAATAATAACGTTTTTACAAAGTTCTTTAAGTGCTGACCTGCACGGTCTAGTGTTTGAAGTCACGTGTCCCGGACGTGCCGCGTCATGTGGTTCACGCCGGGTCACGTGATTGGGAACCGGCATTTCTTCCACCAGCCGTAACACCGCAGTAACATTCGGGTCCGAGGACTGGTACCGATAGGTTGTATGCGGGAGAGCGCTGTGTTGGAAGTAAGTTGGTTGGGAGTTTTCCCGGGTGGTGATTGTTCCCTTTTGGCATTGGGTTTACCGGAAACTTACCTCCTTTCCATCCCGCATAGATTTCACCAGCGGCTCTAACCCCCACCCGGACCCATGACGTGAAGTCAGTTGTTACTTCACGTAAGCCCTAATTTCTCCATGTTTCGTAATCTGCCATTTGATTTTGAATTTAACAAGCGCGCGTACACATTATCCGCGTTTTTTAACGGTTTTGTCACTAGCACCCAAGTTTGTTGCATAACTGAGAATGCTTATATCACGCTCATTAAGTAATGCGCCAAATGTTACTGGTAGTCATCTAGTAACAATTACCCCTCCGGAGACAAATGTACACGGAGTGGCAGTACGTCTGACACGATTGCCTGACTTAGAGGTACACGTGATATTACCTACAAACACGTTTTGGTAATTTATAGCACAAGGTTTTCAAACACTTTAGACCTCTGGATTGCCTGGTAAGAAATACCACTGAATTTACACAACTGTTGTATGTGTCTTTATGTGTGCTCTTTTCTTACAGAGTCCTTTGGCTTTTGGAACTCCAGAAGGCCCTGTGGTAAAACCGTGAGTTTTACCATTCATATACCTCCACTGGTTAGGGTACGCCTTAGAGAGCGTACACCGCCGTGGAGGCTTGGTACTGATGAAAGCTTAGCAAATTGCACATTATAAGCAGAAACATGTCGACCACTATTCACTTTTAGATCAATTTGGATGCGCCTGGTCAATTTAGCCAAGCAGCCAGCGTCCATTTCAATGATATCTGGTTTTCCACCAATAAAATTGATTTGGGATTAAACCAGACATCTTTTAACTTGCACTACCTTCACTGTTGCACTGGCACTATCCCAAAAATACCCGCTCCGCTGTAATTCAGGCGTCGTAGCACACCAGGGAGGCACTCGGCCTCTCTGATGGGAACCCTATGATGAAGCATGTCACCAACTAGGTTGGTGAGTGAGGGTTCTTTTAAAAAAGAGGTTTTCCTCGTGCTGTGTTCCCCATCGTCCCTTTCCACTCACTCTTTTGTTGTTATTGAATTCATACGTTAGGGGGAATAAGAGTGACCATCCCTCTCTCTCTTGTTGATATTATAGGCACATATACACTAATACATCACTGGTTTTGCTTATTGTAATATGCCGCTTTGTTCTGGCACGTAATAGGTCGCTCCAATACCCAGCATGCCCTGTTAAAACTCGACCTCTGCTAGAGGGCTATTTTGTGACATAGGTTTTTACCTTTCTCAGCCACAGGTTACTCACCAACCTGGGCCTTTTCCTTTTTTTGAGTACCTCGATCATCTCTAAGAAGTCTGAGTAAATTCGTTGTCTTGAGTTTTTATATATATTTTTATATTATTCTATATCTGTTACCCCTCAGTAGCCCTAGGAACAGAGGTCCTAGTGTCCTGTCTCCTCTCTCTTTTTACAGGAGCCTACGAGCCCAGCTTTTCTCAAATACAGCCCGAAGCAATAGAGCTGTCTCTACTGGTAAATCTCCATGACATTTTTTCTTTTTGAAAATGTCTTTATTTTGTACGCACCACCCAAATAACCTTATGTTATTGTCCGTAAGTGCCCACCCCCCTACCCGCACCTTTGTCCTGATGAAGACCCCGCCCACAATGCGTGAAATTGGCTGTTCTGTTTAAGGGTCGAAACGTCGACACTTCTGTATTTTTATGTCAGACATATACGACAGAGAATGTTTATCTGTAATTATGTTATGACGACATTTAATGATTGGACAGTAACACTGTCGGGATAGTTTGCAATTATCTTATTGATGTATATATGTATGCACCACTGTCTTTTTTCACAATACTTTCCATACACCTACCACCTCACTCCTCTGTGCACCTGTTTCTTAAAGAATATATCCATTTAGGATTTGTTTTGTATTGTATAAATTGATTAATTCAAATACTATGATGCAATTAAAGCATACCCATTGTTGGAAGGTATATATGGTGGTGTCTGACTTTGATTAGATACTATTGATTAATACGCTCTATTGATTTTTCTGTTTCATTTGATCTCCACTGGGACATAATCTTTTTGTACCTTCCATCTGCAACAAGCAACAACGTGCAGGCGGGGACAGGGCTTTCTTATTTAAGACTCCTGCTGGGCCCATTACAAAGGCCCAATCTGAGGGGTCATCAGGCCTCCTTTAGTTCGAGTCTCTTGGCTGGGAGCAGTCAGGAGCCTTGAACTTGATGCAAATGAAGCGGAGGGGAAACAAAGGCTCACACCTTACCTTGTTAGCACTTCACACATACTTAAGAGAGGCAGCTTTCCCAGTATTTACACAAAGCAAATTGCATTTATATAGAGCTTACTTCCCCAGAGGAGGCGTTGAAATAATTTAAATACCACTATTTTTTAGGTCTCGCAGACCTAGCGCTGGAGCGCGCATGCGCTCCTCACTCTGCGAGGCTTATTGTCATCGATACGATTTCAGAAGGGGACTTGAAGCCCCGCCCATCATTCCCATTGGCTGGCGTTATCATTTATGCAAAACGCTGGCCTCTGATTGAAAATGAGGCTTTTTTTGTTACCGCCCTGTCTCCTTTTGGTACGGGCCATCCCGCCCGGATGTTTTACATGCGGCGTTATACGGTGTCCTTTAATTACAGGGTAAGCACTTTTTTTTCCATTAGGGGCTTTGCTTTGGCAATGGCGGCGCGTGTTTATTTTTGCATCGCGCTTTCACTATAACAATAGCTGCCGGCCACCCCGCAAGTGCTGTGTGGGGCGGCAGCTATTGTTAAAGTGAAAGCGCAATGCTATCCAGGCTCCTCAATCTCTCTTCCCTTTAGTAACCATTCCAGTCTAACTAAAAACACGTCATGTCAGGTGTTTCCTTCACGCAGCGGATTATGTTTAGACTTCCTTACCGATTCTTTAAATTTCACGCTGATTTTGAGCGTATTTTAGAATCAACGGGGCCTCTAATACTTATTTCAAAATTTCCTGATTGAGGCACAGCTTTTTCGTCAAATCACAGTTGATCGCACTACGTGTGGCATTTACTTTCGGAGTTGAAGAACTGTGCTGAATTATCCTGGGCCTGCGCTAACGTTCTCCTAATCACAAGAGCTCGCGCACATGCCCCCTTCCTGTGCCGCGCGCAGCCTCCTGACCAGGCTCAACGTTCCTCGGTATTCATTTTACAAACAAACGGGTCTTCGAGCTGATTAAGCTTCAGAGCAGGAGCTGCAGGTTAGTATTTCCCTTAATCGGTGTATCTCCTGCCCCGCCTCGTTATGGGAAACGCTGGCAGTGGTCCAGTGACAGTGAAAAATACTTTCAAATTAGCCAAGGGCTGATAATAATTGTTAATGACTGGACGTGAACGGTAGAGGACGGAAACTCCATTCGGTGGGAAATGGACGGTTTGCTGTGAGAGGAAGCTGCCAGCCATAGAGCCCAAAGGATAAGGCGTGTTTGTCTCTTCTCACATTAAAGAGGAAATCCGAGTGGGCAGAGTTGTTATTTTCGCAGAAAGACGATTAAAATAGGTCTTTATTTACAGATAGCAGATAACTACGCATTATTTTGTTAGAAATGTACTTAGTTTTGCAGCCACCTCATAACTTCCTCCAAAGGTAGCTTACTGAGCATGCTGAAATGTATTTTTGGGCAAGTCGACTGATTAAACCCTTAAAGTGCGTGTGGCCACTGTGGGCCAATACATAAATGTATTTTTGACAGTAAATGGACGTTTCTGGACGAAAATACTTCCATTTACGTCTGAAAGGAATTCACAAATGTATTTCTGGCAGGAGTAACCGAGTATATACATTTGAAAATAGCTAGCTGTTAAAGTCTGCCACTTATGAAAACAAGCATTTGCAATGCAATAGGTCTCGCATTTACGCGAGTTTAAGCTATTGGCATTGTAAATGACAATGCCTTTTATTTATGTTTTAAAAACCAAAACATAAATAAAAGGAATTGTCATTTACAATGCCAATAGCTCAAACTCGCGAAATGCGAGACCTATTGCATTGCAAATGCTTGTTCTTGTATAGCCCTACTCATTCCAATGCCGGGTGTCAGAGCGCTTTACATCAACACGTGCATATTACATGTACAGTAAATTATATAAGTTTGTAAATGAATGTACAGGATGTGTTACATAAAACTGGGGGATTGCAAGGTGTAGAAGTACATATCATCTTCCATAGCTCACTGTGCTATTATCCTTGCAATGCGCTTAAACGTACACATGATAGAACTGCTAAACAGTTATGTGAGGGCTTTAGATCTGATGTCACTTATTGTGATGCCACTTCCTGTAAAGTCGTGGCTTGTGATGCCACTTTCTATGATGTCAATTCCTGTGATGCCTTGTGTGATGTTGTGCGCCGTGATGTCACTTGCATACTGCCAAACTATGTCAGTCCCCCCACTTCTTTTTTTTAGGACTTGTGCCCTGCGGAAACCTAATTGGACTACAATACAAGTACTGTGTCTTTATGGCTGAATGCGGAAGTTTTGTTTAGGTGAGGGAACACACCTCACGAGCCACTTAGATTGCAGTAAACACTCTTTTTCACCACGAATTTAACAACTCTGTCTAATCAAATGTTGTGCTCAGGGTAGTAACCAGCATGTTGGCAAAGCGAATCTCTTCTCTGGTTGTGCATCTTAAAGTTTTTTTTTGTGTGATTTCCTGATGATCACATACCGTGTGGCTGGACTACGGCCGTCTTCAGTATTTATGCCCAAAGAGAATGACAGGAGTGTAAAAACGGTAAGCTCCTTGTTAGTGGTTCAAGGGCCTGCAGAACTTGTTCCACGAAAAAGACTGAATATCGTTTCTTAGGATTTGTGTGAAAGAGGATTTTAAAAGCAGCTCAATTGTTCGGAAACACGGTTGTCTTGCCTTACACCAGGCTAAAGCCGGCTGGCAGCATTCCTGTAGGTGCTCAGCAATGCGTGTATGAGAGCTCGAGCCGTTCTCCAGGGCGGGCCAGGACACGCCCTCTGAGGCCCAAAGGCCGACTGAAATAACTCTCTTTCAAGAAGACTCGTGTATCAGTTACAGCGCGCGCAGCTGAAAGGGAAGTAAGTCTGCTAATCTTGTCCCTCCAGAAGACAGACACTCTCCGCCTCATCATCGAAGTTCATGGTTTTCAGACAATGAAGTACATTGTGGTAAAATAAAGCATATTGTGCTTCAGTGTGGTTAATGCAGTGTGCTAATACAGACCGGAATATGCATGGGGAAACTGACTACCAAGGCACACTTTAGCAGAAGCAACTGAATAGAACATTTTTTAATCCAACCATCTGAGCATTAAGTGTTTATTTTCATGTCTTGCAAACATTTAAAACAGCAATAGTATGAAAATACAAGGCGTGCCCGTGCCAAAAAGCACTCTGTCACACTGCATAATTCTGCATTCAGAATGCAGAATGCGAAAGGCCTGCCTCCGCAAGGTCTGAGGGCTCACTGCACCAGGGCCAGGGCTGCCACCACTGCGCTGGCATGCCGAGTGCCTATCCTTGACATCTGCCAGGCCACCACCTGGGTGTCAGTGCACTCTTTCACAAAGGACCACTGTCTCGATAGCCAGGTCCAATGGGAAGTGAATTTCGCCAGTTTGGTCCTGCAGCACTTTCTGATCTGAGCCTATTCCACAAACCCTCCATTTTTGGAAGGTACTGCTTTGTTATCTATCCTGAAGTTGAGAAATCTGTAGTTAAAAGTATCGATCAGAAGAGTGAGTTACTTATCTTCGGCAACACTCTTCTGGTGGATGCTAAGCACAAGTTCTTCATTTCCTCCCACCTCCCCATTCTGTGCAGTGGGTCTGCTTTTTGTCATCTTAAGTCCCAAATTAGAGAGATGCACACTAGTACCGTCAATTGTTTTTGTGCCCCGCATCCGAAGGCATCAAGCAAGAAACCAGCGTCCATGCACAGGTTTGGCACTGAAATGTGGCTCTGCTCTGTCACTTTCGGGTGGAACTAGGCAAACACAGAACCACAGAACTCTACATAGCAGTGCACGGGAGCATTGCTATGAAAATGTCTGGATCCAGACTGGCGCCAAGGGAATATTATCAAGGTGAGCAATTGCAGTTAGACAGAGTATCCACCAGAAAAAGCGTTACCGAAGGCAAGTTACTTGTTTGTTTGGGATGAGGGGATGAATCTACTCAAGGAGGTGGGGAGGCAGTGACGGTGCACCAGGCATTCTTTTTTATAATGGTATTTAGAGAAGGAGGGAGGAAAGGCCAGAGAAAGGTGCTAGCATGGTAGAATGGCATGTTTATGTTTGTATTACTATCGGGAAGGCAGATAGAGCCTGAGGGAGGTGGGGACAGTAAGAAAGATCTTTTTTTGTTTATAATGCCCAATGACTCGCACTGCACAGCTTATAAATGGGATCAGTCACAGTATAATGTGCTCATTGGGATCCAAAGTATTATTGTGGCTAGAGTAGATGTGCAGAACATCACATTTTCCAACTCCGATTTCCGTGTGATATCATAGACCGCTCGTACTTCTCCTTCACTGCTTAGGATGTTATTATAGACCGCTTGTACTTCTCCTTCACTGCTTAGGATGTCGATATAGACAGCTCGTACTTCTTCACTGCTTAGGATGTCGATATAGACAGCTCGTACTTCTCCTTCACTGCTTAGGATGTTGATATAGACAGCTCGTACTTCTCCTTCACTGCTTAGGATGTTGATATAGACAGCTCGTACTTCTCCTTCACTGCTTAGGATGTTGATATAGACAGCTCATACTTCTCCTTCACTGCTTAGGATGTTGATATAGACAGCTCGTACTTCTCCTTCACTGCTTAGGATGTCACTTGGAACCCCTCAGTGCAAAACCACCCATTATTGACGCTTATCCATCTATAATTCCAAATGTTGTGTATAGCTTCTATTGAACCAGCTTGCGTGAATAACTATATCGAAATCTGCTTGTTCTCTCCTATGACGTAACAACAGTGGGGAAATGTAGGAAGGTGGAATCTGACTACATGGTTGCCCCCACTTTTTTCCTGGTGTTTTGTTGGTTTTTGACTTAGTTTGGCTGGGAACCTGCTATTCAGGTCCCCAGCCTATCTGCTTTCTCTTTAAACGACTTGGAGTGCACTCTAGGTGCACTAGTGATTGGATACTGTGGTACCTTATGAGTCCCTAGTATATGGTACCTTAGGTACCAAGGGCATAGGTACTTCACAGGTCTACCAGGGGCTGAAGCAGGTATAATGCCACCCCTGGGAAGCAGACTAAATCTGACACCACAGGCTTGCTACTGCAGCCTGAGTGAGGAAGTGCTAGCACCCCTCACTGAGATATAGGTCCCCTATATCTCTCCTGCACACACATTGAGACTTATCAGTCACCCCTAAGGCAGGCCCTATCAATCCTGAGGGCAGGGTGCTTAGTTCCTATGTGGGAGGGTGCCTCTGCCTGAGCAGGGCCCCTCTGCAGCTCTCGGAGTCTATTCTCTGGGGCTGTTTGTGAATGCAGTCAAACCATATACTCTTAAGTGCATTATATCCTCGCGGTAAATGCTAACTTTGGAATGGCTGCATCAAAACATGTCGTGTTTGGTGTCAAACACTTTGGAATCATACCCCCACACCAGTAACTGGTGTGGGAGTATGATCCCACCCTTCTAGAGGGATAGACATGTACCTACTGTGGAAACGCGGTAGAATCCTAAAGAGCCCTGGCATCACAAAATGGATGCCACCAGTCACAGACACTGGGCTGCCCTCCTGCTGATGACCGACACTCGCAGTGGAGGAAGCCCAACAATAGATATCCTGTCCCAAGGGGGTGTGACCACCTCCCAGACAGGGTTTACTGTATTGGGGCTGGGTGGGTGCACTCCTAGAGTGCTTTGAAGTCCTGCACTGGGGGAGCAGAAGGCTCCTCTGTGCATATGCCAGTTCAAACCAGCTCAGGGGCTACCTGCCCCTGCTCTGGCGCGAAACTGGACAAAGGGAGGTGGGTGTAGCCACCCCTCCCCTGACCCTCCCATAGGTGGGGTCATAGAGCTAGTCCCTCCCTTTCTTTTAGTATAAGAGGGGGAACCTGTGCATTGCAACCCAGATACCCCTGGACGACGCTGTACAAGAAGAATCCCGGACCTTCGACGTTCCACTACCTTTGGAAGACTGAAGAATCTCCCTTGGAGTCAAGGAGTGACTCCCCTGCTTGGCAGGCACCAAAAACGACAACGACGGTCGCAAACTACGCCGCTCCCGCCAGAGCCCGAAGTCCCTGCAGCCCAAGAAGTGGATTTCCTGACTTCTCAAAGGCCATTGTGAGTCCCCAGCGAAGCTGAGGCCAGTGGACCCCAAGAGTGACGAGGAACCACGACCCCTGGGTACCGTGCACTATTGTCGAGTGCAACCCCTTCACGACGCTCTACGAACTTGTGCTTTGGACCACATGTGGTCCCAGCCTCCAGCAGAGATCCCTCCCAAAATCAGAGGCCTACACTGTCCCGAATGACCGTGGGCCCCTGTTGAGTGAATCTTCCGGAGGCGTCTTCGCGATCCCTTGCCAGCCGGCTTGTGGGTCCCCAGAAGACTTTCCAAAGAAACCAAAGGGCTCCCCTGGTTGCTCCAGGCCTGCCCTGACCTACCCTCGCTGGGTAAGTTCCTCAGACCTTGCTGGTCTACACCATTGTCTTTTCCGTTCCACCACGAGACTTGCTGCTACCAAGGCTTGTTGGCTCCAATCGGGTCGCCGACACCGCAGTCAGCTGCAGACTTCGTGGGACACGCTGAATCCAGCTCCTGGCCGTCCTCGATGCCTCCTGGACCTTGTGGTTGAAGAGTCAAAACACCAGTGAACGACCTGAATCTATCGACGACGGTGGGCATTCATCTTCCTTGCCCCGGGTCACTGCCAAGTGCCCTTGAACACTGTCCCCTCTGCTTTCAGGTCTTCCTCCTTCCGAATCCAGGCTTGGATTCCACCGGACACTTCTTCTGTCGCCGCAAGCAGCAAGTCTTCACTGGCTCCCATTGAAAACGACGCCGCGACCCGAAACCAAAGGACACCTATGCACCCGGCTCCCCTGGGTGAGGTAACTCTAGCAGTATGGTGCTCCCGTGGGTGTGGGCCCTAGAACTACTTACCCTGTAAGTGCCTTGCTTGTGGCTACCCTAGAAGTGCCCTAAAACTCTTATTTTCTAAGTGTGACAATTGCGCTGACTCGTACAGGGTTCGCGTCTGTGTTAGACACATCGCGTCCATCTCCCTTGTAACACTATCTAGAACCGTGTCCTTCGACTCGTACTGAGTCCGAACGGTGTTCGCCTCAAACACACAAGGGGCCTGTAACATTGAAATCTCCATTGCGCTGACTCGCACAAGGTTCGCGTCTGTGTTAGACACAGCGCGTCCATCTCCCTTGCTACTCTATCTGTAACCGCGTCCTTCGACTCGTACAGGGACCGATCGGTGTGTTCGCCTCGAACACGCAAGGGACCTTTAACATTGAAATCTCAATCGCGTCTGTGCGCATAGACTCGTACAGGACTCGCACCGGTGCCAGGACACCGCGTCCGTCCCCTGTGGGTCTCCTACAACTACCTGGGGTGATTCTTAGGGGTCCCTCGATTCTAACTGCTCTAGACCTAGGTCTAGCCAAACTAAGATTGCAATATTTGATTATGCTAACTTATTTGTGATAACTTTGCATTGTACATATGTTCCTGACTTCTAATCTCATAAAGAGATTAGTAGAGAGTTGTTTATTAATAAATACATATATATTTGATATATATACCTGTGTGGTGTCTTTTCATTTGGTGATTCAAGAGATTGTGTGGTAAAACAAGTTGCTTTACATTCCTCCAAGACTTAGCCTGAAGGCTGCTCTCCACAGCTACCACTAGGATAGCTTTCTATAAAGGTTGTCTTAAACCTACCAACCATAAGAGTCGAATTGTTCTGGTGCAAGGTGTCCACTTTAATTAGTGAACAGCATATACCAGGCCAACTTCTCACATTGGTGGCAGTGGGTGGGATTCCAGCTTGCTATTGTTTTACCAGAAAATCTCTATTTGAATTACTAACTGAAAACCACTATAGGTACTCAAGGTACATATAAAATCAAGCTTAGTATCCATAAGTTCTACTGAGCTTAGAGCTGTGTGGAAAAGGGATAGCACACCCTTTCTACAGCTCAAGCTAGTATCAGTAGGCCACAAACTAGTGTAGGTAGTACAACACTGCACAACACTAGAATGTCCTCAAGGGATGGACCCAGTGGATCCACCCAGCTTCAGTATAAGGACATGACTTTCTTTGACCTGAAAGCCATGTGTGCTGAAAGGCACCTGAAGTTAGGACAGAGTCCCTCTACACTACACCTGATAGATCTGCTGACAGCAGATGATCTTAGATTAGCTCTAGGAGCTAATGGATCTGAATCAGTGGGTGGGTCAGTTATAGTGTCTGGGTCAGATGATGAACATCAGGATGACCAGGACTCTGTGATTGTAGGGCCAGGCCCCCATGGGTCTGAACAGTACAGAGGAATTCTCCCTAAGAGAAATGACATAGTGGAGGTGAGGCCTAGGTCCCTTTCTAGGGACTCTGACCACTCCTATCACTCTGGCAGAGAAACTGTCTACCAGAGGAACTCCTACTTCCCAAGAAGAGAGACCTCCTCTGACAGGCTGTACAAACTGCTGCAGTATGAGGAAGCAAGATTTGCCCTCAAAACCAAGCAGTTGGCATTAGACAAAGAAGCCTTTGAGTTCCAGAGAGCTTCTAGAAGAGAGGGGTTAGAACCCCCTGGTGGCAGCAACAGTGTCCCTAGAGGCAGAGAATATATTCCAGACCATAGGAACCTGAGCAAGGTTGTTCCTCCCTACCAGAGTGGGGATGATATCCACAAGTGGATAACTGCTATGGAAAGGGCCTGTAGAGTCCAACAGGTCCCCCAAAGGCAGTGGGCAGCAATCTTGTGGCTCTCCTTTTCAGATAAAGGTAGAGACAAGCTCCTCACTGTTAGAGAAGAGGATGCTGATAACTATGAAGTCCTGAAGAGTGCACTGATCGATGGGTTTGGCTTAACCACTGAGCAGTACAGGTTGAAGTTCAGAGACACCCAGAAGGCACAGACTCAGGACTGGACTGACTTTGTAGATTGTGCAACCAAGGCTCTGGAGGGTTGGCTGATTGGCAGTAGGGTTACTGATCTCAAAGGATTGTACAATTTGATTATGAGGGAGCAGATCCTTAATAATTGTCAAAACCAGCTTTTGCACCAGTACCTGGTGGACTCTGATCTGACCTCTCCCCAAGAATTAGGAAAGAAGGCAGACAAATGGGTCAGAACCAGGGTGAGGCCTAAGAATCAGGGTGGTGACCAGAAGAAAGATTCTACCAAGTCCCAAGAGAAAGGTGGGGATAAATCTAAGTATAAGTCCACTACAGGGCCCCAAAAGTCCTCTTCTGGGGGCGGGTCCCAAACTCCTTCCTCTCCTGAAAAGAAACCATATTGCCATGTCTGTAAAAAGCCTGGACACTGGAAAACTGATCCAGTTGCCCCAGGATTGGCAATAAAGAAACTGTTCCTCCAGCTATTACTACCACCCCTCCTGGTACTACCAGTAGTAATCCTCCAGTTGGGAGTAGTGCACCCAAAAAGTTAGGTGCTTTTGCAAGGGGAACAGAGGTGGGCCCTAGTTTAGACAGGTCCCCTCAACAGACTCCTCAGACTCTGATGGTGGTATAGGATTTGCCACCTTTACCATGGGTCCCATTGCATTGGGCAGGTACAGACTGGAGCCAATGATTAATGGTCAGAAGGCTGTGGCATTCAGGGACACAGGGGCTAGTGTCACCATGGTGGCAGGGAAACTAGTCCCCCTCACCAGCTTTTACCTGAGTTTAAATACCAGGTGACCAACATTGATGGTGTCAGGACAGATCACCCCATGGCCATAGTCAATCTCAGCTGGGAGGGGGTCACAGGCCCAAAAAGAGTGGCAGTGTCCCCCAACTTGCCTGTAGATTGCCTGATGGGCAATGATCTGGAAACTTCAGCCTGGGCTGAAGTTGAACACCAAACCCATCTGAAGATGCTAGGTGTCCCTGAAAAAGCTAGTGGGGCTGTGATGGCCACAGCCCCAGCCCAGGGAAATGCTGGAGAGATGGAGCCTGGAAGAATGGCCCACTCTCCCCCAAAAGAGAGCACAGGGGTTGAAGAAAAGTCTCCTTCCCCCAGACAGCAGGTAAGGGTCAGCCTCCTCAGGGAACTGATCCTACCCCTAGTGAAGGAACTGCCCCAGAGGTAGTCAGGCCTGGCCTGGCCCCACCCCTGATGGCAGAGGACCCTTCCAAGGTGGTACCCAGTCTGGAGCAGGTAACCTGCCCCTCTCTACCCTGCCTCAGTCAGCCCAGGGCTGCAGAGGTCAGGGAGGTCAGTGGACCCCACAGGGCCCCCTGTCCAGAGGAACCCCCCCATCAGCAGATTAGGGGCACCCAGTCTAGTAGCCCTAGCCAGGTGAAAATTCCTAAACACTGAGGGATCCCCCATACCTTTGTGTAGGGACCTTCCCCAGAAGGACTCTGTTAGGCAAGGTCAAACCTGGAACCAAAAGGTTCCAAACCTGCCAGGTCCCTCCAGTGTTCCACCCAAAGGGACCCAACCCCCAGCTGTAGGCAGCCAAAGGTTGACCCTTAGAGCAAAGTGCAGCTCAGTCATGGAAAGACAGGCATACATGGTGACCAGTGATCTGAGGAAACTGAGACCAACTTCCCTAGGGTCTCACTTCCATGCTCAGACACCTCATCAGCCTTGTCCTTTACCAAAACACCCCACAGGTAGTAATTCCCCATGGTGGAGACCCTCTCATACCCTTAGGGTGAGGGATAATTTAGTGGACCATAAGACAGGGGGTAACCATGCTAGTGCAGGTACTTCCTTATATGGCCACTCAGTAAATACAGGCTCACCTGGACAAGGTTAGCCTCATCTCCTTTCGTTTGGGGGGGGGTTATGTAGGAAGGTGGAATCTGACTACATGGTTGCCCCCACTTTTTTCCTGGTGTTTTGTTGGTTTTTGACTTAGTTTGGCTGGGAACCTGCTATTCAGGTCCCCAGCCTATCTGCTTTCTCTTTAAACGACTTGGAGTGCACTCTAGGTGCACTAGTGATTGGATACTGTGGTACCTTATGAGTCCCTAGTATATGGTACCTTAGGTATCAAGGGCATAGGTACTTCACAGGCCTACCAGGGGCTGAAGCAGGTATTATGCCACCCCTGGGAAGCAGACTAAATCTGACACCACAGGCCTGCTACTGCAGCCTGAGTGAGGAAGTGCTAGCACCCCTCACTGAGATATAGGTCCCCTATATCGCTCCTGCACACACATTGAGACTTATCAGTCACCCCTAAGGCAGGCCCTATCAATCCTGAGGGCAGGGTGCTTAGTTCCTATGTGGGAGGGTGCCTCTGCCTGAGCAGGGCCCCTCTGCAGCTCTCGGAGTCTATTCTCTGGGGCTGTTTGTGAATGCAGTCAAACCATATACTCTTAAGTGCATTATATCCTCGCGGTAAATGCTAACTTTGGAATGGCTGCATCAAAACATGTTGTGTTTGGTGTCAAACACTTTGGAATCATACCCCCACACCAGTAACTGGTGTGGGAGTATGATCCCACCCTTCTAGAGGGATAGACATGTACCTACTGTGGAAACGCAGTAGAATCCTAAAGAGCCCTGGAATCACAAAATGGATGCCACCAGTCACAGACACTGGGCTGCCCTCCTGCTGATGACCGACACTCGCAGTGGAGGAAGCCCAACAATAAATATCCTGTCCCAAGGGGGTGTGACCACCTCCCAGACAGGGTTTAGTGTATTGGGGCTGGGTGGGTGCACTCCTAGAGTGCTTTGAAGTCCTGCACTGGGGGAGCAGAAGGCTCCTCTGTGCATATGCCAGTTCAAACCAGCTCAGGGGCTACCTGCCCCTGCTCTGGCGTGAAACTGGACAAAGGGAGGTGGGTGTAGCCACCCACTCCCCTGACCCTCCCATAGGTGGGGTCATAGAGCTAGTCCCTCCCTTTCTTTTTAGTATAAGAGGGGAACCTGTGCATTGCAACCCAGATACCCCTGGACGACGCTCTACAAGAAGAATCCCGGACCTTCGACGTTCCACTACCTTTGGAAGACTGAAGAATCTCCCTTGGAGTCAAGGAGTGACTCCCCTGCTTGGCAGGCACCAAAAACGACAATGACTGTCGCAAACTACGCCGCTCCCGCCGGAGCCCGAAGTCCCTGCAGCCCAAGAAGTGGATTTCCTGACTTCTCAAAGGCCATCGTGAGTCCCCAGCGAAGCTGAGGCCAGTGGACCCCAAGAGTGACGAGAAACCACGACCCCTGGGTACCGTGCACTATTGTCAAGTGCAACCCCTTCACGACGTTCTACGAACTTGTGCTTTGGACCACGTGTGGTCTCAGCCTCCAGCAGAGATCCCTCCCAAAATCAGAGGCCTACACTGTCCCGAGTGACCGTGGGCCCCTGTTGAGTGAATCTTCCGGAGGCGTCTTTGCGATCCCTTGCCAGCCGGCTTGTGGGTCCCCAGAAGACTTTCCAAAGAAACCAAGGGCTCCCCTGGTTGCTCCAGGCCTGCCCTGACCTACCCTCGCTGGGTAAGGTCCTCAGACCTTGCTGGTCTACACCATTGACTTTTCCGTTCCACCACGAGACTTGCTGCTACCAAGGCTTGTTGGCTCCAATCGTGTCGCCGACACCGCAGTCAGCTGCAGACTTCGTGGGACACACTGAATCCAGCTCCTGGCCGTCCTCGACGCCTCCTGGACCTCGTGGTTGAAGAGTCAAGACACCAGTGAACGACCTGAATCTATCGACGACGGTGGGCATTCATCTTCCTTGCCCCGGGTCACTGCCAAGTGCTCTTGAACACTGTCCCTCTGTTTTCAGGTCTTCCTCCTTCCGAATCCAGGCTTGGATTCCACCGGACACTTCTTCTGTCGCCGCAAGCAGCAAGTCTTCACTGGCTCCCATTGAAAACGACGCCGCGACCCGACACCAAAGGACACCTATGCACCCGGCTCCCCTGGGTGAGGTAACTCTAGCGGTACGGTGCTCCCGTGGGTGTTGGCCCTAGAACTACTTACCCTGTAAGTTCCTTGCTTGTGGCTACCCTAGAAGTGCCCTAAAACTCTTATTTTCTAAGTGCGACAATTGCGCTGACTCGTACAGGGTTCGCGTCTGTGTTAGACACATCGCGTCCATCTCCCTTGTAACACTATCTAGAACCGTGTCCTTCGACTCGTACTGAGTCCGATCGGTGTTCGCCTCGAGCACACAAGGGGCCTGTAACATTGAAATCTCCATTGCGCTGACTCGCACAAGGTTCGCGTCTGTGTTAGACACAGCGCGTCCATCTCCCTTGCTACTCTATCTGTAACCGTGTCCTTCGACTCGTACAAGGACCGATCGGTGTGTTCGCCTCGAACACGCAAGGGACCTTTAACATTGAAATCTCAATCGCGTCTGTGCGCATAGACTCGTACAGGACTCGCACCGGTGCCAGGACACCGCGTCCGTCCCCTGTGGGTCTCCTACAACTACCTGGGGTGGTTCTTAGGGGTCCCTCGATTCTAACTGCTCTAGACCTAGGTCTAGCCAAACTAAGATTGTGATATTTGATTGTGCTAACTTATTTGTGATAACTTTGCATTGTACATATGTTCCTGACTTCTAATCTCATAAAGAGATTAGTAGAGAGTTGTTTATTAATAAATACATATATATTTGATATATATACCTGTGTGGTGTCTTTTCATTTGGTGATTCAAGAGATTGTGTGGTAAAACAAGCTGCTTTACATTCCTCCAAGACTTAGCCTGAAGGCTGCTCTCCACAGCTACCACTAGGATAGCTTTCTATAAATGTTGTCTTAAACCTACCAACCATAAGAGTCGAATTGTTCTGGTGCAAGGTGTCCACTTTAATTAGTGAACAGCATATACCAGGCCAACTTCTCACAGGAAACAAAAGTTGTTTCCCACTGTTGCATCACCAGGGGAAGTGCTTGCTTCCCCTGTGTTCTCCTCTCTCACCCGGATCTATGGAGAACTGTTTATGGCAGCAGGATGGTAGTCTGCTCACCTGCCTTCTACCACCTCTCGTGAGTCTCCATAGGCCCAAGAGAGACGAGAAATACGGTCAGCGCTGTACTTGCGTTGACGCTTCTGGTCTACCAAGAAAGGTCGATATGCAGGATCAGTGGGAGGCAAAGTAGGCTCAGACCCTCCCCAATAAGAATTCCACCAAAGGCACTTACTTGGTCTTTTCAAAGTATGAGATGTATTCAGTAAATGTAATTAACATTACAGTAGTAATGTAACTAGCAGAAATAATACCAATAATCAGTAAAATAGTATTCTCACAGCGCATAAATTGCCTAAAGAAACAATATGCAAGTCAATTTATTAGAGCATAATGAAAGAAATCACAAGACTGATCAACAGTGTTCTGCACGACGAGACTAAAGTGAGCTCAAAGGTGCCTTCTAAAAATGTGCCCGTAATGTGTGATTGTAAAAATGAGTTTGTAAAATGAGCTGCTTGACGATACATTTGAGTCATCTTGAAGGTTTTGAATATTACAAACAATTCATGCATAGAGAACTAACAATAATTGTGACACTTTTAAAACATGACATTCTGACAGGAACAGGAACCAAATTGTTACATGAAAATAAAAACATTTCCTCTTGCTTTCCATAGGGGCACTTGTATATTTAATATACAAGCACAGCACTGGGATTTTCTGTCCGAGGATTCATTACATTCACGTAACCTTTCACAAGAAGCAAAATAACGACAGAAAAATATTTAATGACTTCATTTCTTTGCATAACATTTTCTTGCACGTTCTTCAGGGTGGAAGGAAACACCATAAAATATTACAATATGAGAACATTTGGTCTTCTGGCACAACGCTGCAGACTTTGTCCTTGTAATGTTACTTCTGGTAGCCATGGAAAGATACAGCAGACCAGCACGCCAGGAAGTTTCAACTAATAAACTATATTTTTCTATTTTACAGAGAGAAACACGTGCACGTTTGCAATGTACTGCTGGCAAGTACAAAATAATTAATATACATTTATCACTTGTGCGCATTGCCACCTCCGGCTGTCAGTGCAGGACTCAGTAAGACCCATGCAACAGGCAAAACAGGGAAAACATGCCGCGCAACAAGATGGCTGCTCGCTGCTCATATGTGAGTGGGGGAGGTCAGCTTTTTCAGCGCAAGGATGGAAGGCACAGAAGGTGGTGGTGGTGGGTGCCAGGAGGCCAGGTACTTCTTTAAATATGGGTGTGGGAAGGGTAAATGTAGAGGTTGGTGGGGGGGGGGGAGGGGGCGGTGTGGCAGGAGGTCAGGTCCATTTTTTTTACAGTTTGTGTGGATAGGGTCCGGTGGCAGGAGGCATTTTAATTTTTTTTATCTTTGGGAGGGGCAGAGGAAGCCCCCCACTTTTGCTCTGCCACTATGGAGCTATTGAGGTAGATGATTTGTGAGGTATAACCAGGCGCGCAACACCCATTGGGCTCACCAGGCTTCAGCACCCCCCTCCCCCCGCGTCGTGTGTGTCAGCCCGGGCTGAGACAGCTTCGCGGGCTGGCGACCGTCTAATTGCAGCCGCACCCGAGTACTTCACAGGTCTTTAAAAGACCATTTACATGTTAATGAGGCTTTTGTTTGTTTCCACCCCTTCTTAGAGCCACTCTGCCTATGGCTGGAAGAATTAGCCCCCCCCCCGAAATCTTTTTTAGCCCCCCCCCCCCCCCCCTCCCGAAATTTGGCTCTAGTTGCCCGCCTGGGTAATACATGTTTTCACCATCCCAGTTATAAACTGTTACTCATCTAAATGTGTATTTGCTATGCCTGGCGCTCACTGAGAACCACCGACGTGAATACCAGATTCTGAGTCTAGGTACTACTCACTGTTATGATATAGCAACAGTGCGGGAAAGTTGTTTGCCATTGTTGCTATACCATTGAGGAGTTCAAAGCCTTGCTGACTGACTGACAGCTCTCAGAGCGGCACTTGTTCTCTGCTGGAGAACAGAGAGCTCAGCTTCAGGCAGAGAGGGATGGAAGGCACAGTAGGTGGTGGAGGTGTCAGGAAAGCAGGAACTATTTTTATATATTGAAGAGAGAGTAGTGTGGATGGTGACTTTAGACCATATTACAATACAGAAGAAAAATAAACTTTATTGTTAGATTAATTAAAATCTTTACAATAGAAAAGCACTCTGATAATAAAATGTTATAAAATAGAGAATCAGTAATACAAAAGTTAAAATGTTTGACAGTGCATAATTACATAAAACTAAGGGGGTACCGGATTTGATTTTTCATAATTTTTCTGATGGCATACGTTTTCTGTAAAAAGTATTAGCCATGTAGCTCAGGGTAACTTGGTTGCTGAAAAGGAATCATTCCGTTGGAACACAGTAAGAGAAACGGACAGGAACAAGTCCAGAGAGGTCCAACTGTCCAATCCGCTCACTTTAAGGCTCTATCTAAAAGGAGGATGGTCCCTACGTAGAGAGGGAAAGGAATTCGGGTGTCTCTGCGAAACTCGGGGCCATGAGATGAAGTGAGCAGCCAGTAAAGCACACTGGGCCGCTAACAAGTTGGGCCAGAGAAAAGGTGACGACTGACAGCTTTTATGAGTGGGAAGCGGCCCAGTGCAGTAAGGTGGAAATTTGGTTACGGCCACTCCCACTGCGTTAACCTTTTTGCCGCTCTTGTGACGAACTTGGTGAACCGGATATTGAGCATCAGTTTCTCTGGGTTCATGACTGCTAAAATGGCTTGGCGGCGAGAGTGAACACCAAGTTTATTCCATTTGCCCCGTATCAGCATCCTTCGATCGTCGAGTAAGGCAGGGCAAACACACGCCACGTGCTCAATCGACTCCAAAGTACACCCACACCCCCTGCACATTGTATTGTCGTTTGAACAGCGCCAATCTGGTAGATGGTACAGGAAAGGCCATTCACCCATCCTGAGGGCCAAAAATCTTTTTTTCCATGCTACTGCATAGGTGCACAATAGATATGGCGCCGCGATCCCTGGCTTAAACCCTGATAAAACCGTCCAGGCATGTTTGCGTTTTGCCAGTTGTGCCCTATCGGAGTGAAAAGACCAGGACCAGGCTGTTTTTTAATGTACGTTTTAAGGGCCTGCTGGGACGGGTTGATTCCTCAAATCGCGTCCAGCATTTGCAATGAGTGTTCTAGATGGCAGCGGTGTTTTCGACTCACTTGGTTGGTTGATATTTCTTGCCACAGCATAGCCTCCAGGCTTCCTTTGTTTGAATTGCGCAGTTTGTTGCACAACTTGATAAAAGCACCGACCCCAACCCCTTGATGGTCTAGAAGGCCGAACTCAAGTCTTATCTGAGCTGGGGATGAAGATTTCGGTAGACTCCATACTCGCTTGAAGATTCTTGTTATTATCTTGTTTACCAGACAGGAGTCTTTCCCCAGCATGATCTCCTTCCCATAAGATAAATAATTGGAGGTTTTGGCTTTCATTACGGTTAAAAGAGGGGACAGACTTGGGCCGGATAATTGCCTCGCAAGCTTTGTTAGTGCTACTCGATTGACAGAGCCTTTGCCCTGACCACTTCCTTCTGTTTAGAGAAAGTACCCCTTGAGTCCATATAAACCCCCAGATATTTGTAAGAGGCGGTGCTTTCAATGCTTTTGCTGTTGAATTGCCACTTTCGACCAGTTTCTTTTAAATAACTGTGTTGGGGGGGGGGGGGGAGATGGTGAATTCAAAAGATGCTGAGGGTGGGTGGGAGGACACGGGTACTTTATTGTTTCAATATTTGGGAGTGGAGAGGTAGGTACTCCTGAGGGTGGTGTTGGATGAAGACAGGATGCTGTGTATTCTTTTTTTGTTTTAAGTTGGGCCATAGGGGATTGATGGCCAGGTCCTGGGTGTAACAGAGGGCAGGGGACAGGTGAGGTAATGTTATTTATGGCTCTCCCAAGAATCCTTTACCCCTGCATAGCTGTTGAAAGCAGGGACGGATGCTTTGGGTGGGCCATACATAACAAAACATTGTAGCTGAGTAACAGTGAATAATGGATTCTGAGAGACTGGTCTTAAATCCCAAAAGTCATTCTGGATTCTGAGTGACAATATAGACAGCACAAGCTTTGCTCTCGTCTGTGATGTCACTCCGATCACCTTGGTAAAAAAAAATCCAGTTATTCACTATTACCCATCAATAATTCTATATGTTCACTCTTCTACCAAAGGCAACCTATTCATTAAGTATCTACCAATCATGTTTTTAAATAATCTTTTTTTATTGGCATTTCAATAACAAATGGATTATTTACACAAAACTTTCAGTTGCACAGTATTGAAATATGCATAGGAGGAATGCATACAACGCAAGTGAGGTCGATTAATTCTATTAGCTTTTTCGTTGTTAGGCACTTAACAGTATAACAAGAACAGCAACAGTAGTAATCCAGGAGGAGGAGGAATGGAGGGAAAATTGCACAGTGTGTACTGTTTTTGTCCAGTGTTGCACTAGGGAGAGTCCTCAGTAAGCTGTACTGCCCTCGTTAATCTATATGGATATCTCTTTCCTTTGCTAGCATGATTACCATATTTGTGGATGTACTCAGCTCATTTATTCTCTCGTAATAAGTGTAAATCTTAAGTAGTACCAGTTTTTCTTTCTGTCGTCAGGATGAAGATTATTGTGGTTTGCTATAATTTTTTATGTATCCCGTAAAGGATCCCATTACTGTGCAATGGGCAGCTTCCGTAACCCTCATCCCTCTTCTTTCTGCGCTACATATGCGCTACTTTCTGTTTCTGGCCGTAGTGTTACAGCTTTTATCCATCAAGCTACAGGAGAAGGTGTAACATCTTTCCAGGCTTGGATAATAGTTGTTTTAACCAGGATCAGGGCAATGTCCAATAATTGTGCCATAGCTTAGTTGGTTTTCGGCCTTTTGAACACCCCCATATACATACTTCGAAGCTGAGCAAAATATTTTGACCCACAACTTTTGTTAGTGCATTCGTAATACCAGACACATATTTCGCCAGATTAGGGCAACACCACATCAGATGGATACAATCTGCTAGGGGTTCCTGATAGCTAGGGCAGTTAGAAGAGGTCCCTGCTTATTTCTTACTTAACTTGAGAGGGGTTAGGTATGCTCCATGCAAGATATTGAACTGTATGTATTGCAATCTTGTATTCTGAAAAACCATATGTGGATATTGCAGTATTCTGTAACTCTCTTTATGATTAAATACTCTCTGAACATCTCCAGTCCTCTTGCCTGTTCAGGAGTGTGACAGAAATCCAGTGTGCTTCGGGAGGGCCTTGTAAAGCCAGCTAACCAATTTTCTCCCATCCCCAAGTGTGTGAAGGTTCTGTAAAAGATCCCGAGTTAGAGACTCCTGCTGGACCATCTACCAATGTGTGTGGAGAGCTTAATTGTCCTGTATGTTAAGAATTGTCCCACCTGGAGTTTGAAAACTGACAAGGAATCCTGCTTGGAAAAGTCCCCCACTATTGTGATGCTGACATCAGTCCAAGTGACTAATGTTTTGTAGTTAACCAGTGAGGTCGTGCAGGGAGGCTCACAAGAGGCAAGGGATCACTCTTTTAGTTAAGAGCATGCTTCTCCTTAAACAAAACTGAAGGTAATGTGCCAACAAAAGGGATCATTTTGCAAAATAAAAAATCTGGACAGTATGTACTCGAATGGAGACAGTATAGAATTAAACTAAAGACACAAATGCCCTGCTACTGATTTAATGAATTACTCCGGAAGGGAGCAGGCGTGCGCACCATTTGGTTTAACAAAATTATATACATTCATCATGTTCATACAAGATATAGGGTACAAGAGATATAAACCCTTCATACATTAATCATGTGAAAATAGAGTAAAGTAAACATTTTTTCAACAACATAAATAATGTATGAACCGTCCACTCTCACTATGTGTGGATTGAGGTCATTGTATGCATTAATTCATCCAGGAAACCAATGATATATGCATGAGAAGTGGAGCAGATGTCTTCTTAAACAAGTCAATGCAGTATAAAATACCCCAGGAAGTCTTGTTGGTATCTCCGAGTTAGGAAAACGAAGTGTATTTAGTGCACTCCCTGATATTTGGAATTGCGTTGGGTCCATTTCAGAGGGTCTATAGCCAGCCAATCAACACACAACCCTCAGTAATTGTTCTGATTAGTCATTTAACTCAAAAGCAGGCACTTAATCCACTTTGTCTGTCATCAATTTCAATGTTGACATTGCCACTCACCCCCTACCAGATCAAGTCACTCAGAAGTTGTTCCAAGTTCTTAAATAATGTCTTTGGCAAAACCAGTGGCACATTCACAAAATAATAAAGAAGCCCTGGAAATACAATCATTTTTACTAGAGCTACACGGCCTAGCACCAATTGAGACAAGGAGGACCAGAACATGACTTGTGGCTTCAGGGGTCTAATCAACTCACCTATATTGCCTTCAAGTAGGTCGGATTTTGTATGATATAATTTTATCCTCAGGTACCTACAAATATTGGGTTTCCATTTTATGCAAAGCTCCTGGAATTCCATCTCCTTTAACGGAAGAAGTGTGCTGAGGGGAAATGTACATGATCAGCTCTGCCAAGTACCACCCATTAGGAGTTACACCAATGCAACTTGTTGGTCATTATCACATTCCCACACAGGCATTTTTTCAAACCATTCTGGGTGCTCCTTTGAGCTCAAAAGCTGTCCTTCAGTACACGTGACTATGCATCAAAACTTTATTGGCCAGCATGCTCAAGAAGACAGTTTTAAGCTGCTGCTTGAGGTGCATGAAACGTAGCTGAAATATCAGGGGTTGAGGAGAGATTTTTGTCATGTTTACACGGCGCACTGTGTCAAGAGACTGGAGTGGACTGACCATCTGCTTTACAAAGCTGCAAGAAGAAACCTATTGAGTGTACTACTACTGTTAACAAATGCGGGCGGCCTTGAGAAAATAGCCTCAGTCCCTGAGATTGGTTTAAAATACCTATGTAAAGCCTTAGAGCCACAATTGTTTCCCATACAATCATGTTATGGGAGGTAGGTCAGTGACCGCTTATAGGCTCTTTGGGGGTGTTGCAGTAGCTTCTAGGCCATGTCTCCAGAGCTTCTAGGAGCGGAAATGTGTGGATTTCAAAGCCTGTTTTTATCCAAGACAATATCACTCAAAGTGTCACACATAGTGCAATGGAATGCCACACAAACACACACTGAAATCTTGGAATGCCACACACAAACAATATGAAAACTTGGCAGCTATGCAAGATTTGGTCCAATTGATTATCAAAAACAGTTTCCCCCCAATTTTTTCCAAATTATGGGCCAGCATGGGCAGGTTTGCATGCAAATATTTAAGATCTATTAATATGTCATTCGCCTATTGCGAGATCACTTGATTAGCGCCACTTAACCAAACCCTCCATGCTGTTTCTAGCGCTCTCACCCTGGCTGCCAGTGGTTCCATAGCGAGTGCAAAAAGCAGTGGGGACAAAGGACAACCCTGTTGCGTCCCTGTGCTAATCCTAAATGATGGTGATATAGTTTGGATAAAGGCCTCTAAGAGACCATATACTTAGGGTCACTTCCTTATTTAGGTAAAGACATTATGATGGCCTAATTACAGGTGGGGGAGAGATGCATTTCCTCAAAAGCCGCAGTATATAGCTGGAGCAACTTTGGAATCAGTTGAATTGCCAATACCAAGTAGAATTCTGTCGAATCTCATTGGAGCCATGGGTTTTAAGAGTTGCTAGGCTTAACAGTGCACGCCTACTTTATTGTTCCGTAATAGGAGCTTCCAGCTCTTCACATTGTTCCGGGGGCAGTGTAGGGAGTGTCACACCTCACAAAAAATATATAGAAGAGCGTCTTCAGGGTTTTTATGATTTACTTAAAAAAGCCTTGTAATACCCATAAAACCCTTTATTAATATTATCTTGTGTTTACTGCACCTGTGTTAGTCTTTGATTGGTACAATTGTGGATGCTCCTTGTTGAGGTTTGATCCATTGCACTAGCACTCAACTCACCCTATCCTTTTCAGTATGCATTTTTGTAAGGTACATTGAATAGTCAAGACACCGTAACTTTGCAGCTGGGTCTATATGCTTTACTTTGGTATGACTTCATTCTTCCTAACTTCCTCACTATCCATAGCTCTGTGTCCTAGATTAAGCACAGTAGTTTCCAATGTTTATAGTTCATGCACTAACTTTTTCCTGGCCCTTGCTGTTCTTTGTATTCATAACCCTCTAATTACTACCTTTTTGTTGTCCTTTAAATGAGTGATGAGGAAGTACATATTTCGTTTTCCATGGAGAAGTTCTCTATGTGGTCACTCAAGGTTTCGTGAAAGGCTGGATCCTCCGTCATTGAAGCTTGCAGTCTCCCACTGGGCATGGGTGTCAAAACTCAGCCCTGCTAATATGCATTTCTAAGGGGTTGTGCTCTGAAATCGTTGTAGCAAATTACGAACTGACAGATTTGCAATGTTTGTGAGCAGAGCTACTTATTGTACCCTAACTAGCAACTTAATTGCACCTTGGGTGTCTGTTGAAACACACTGACGCCATTTGTCCTTGCTGCTCTATTGTTGTTAAATGTCAGGCAGAGGATGAGCGGGGAGCCCCTGCGCAAGGGCTCCCTGCCAGAGGGCTCAGCCGGCTGCCAACCACCTCCTTGCCTGCCATACCCCTTTCAGGCCAGGAAACTCCCGTTCACATGTCTCAGTCCTGCAAGCCTAGAAGCCTTATTAGTTGGAAGCGTCCCTGCACGAGCCAGTACAGGAGAAGGCACAGTGCCAGGAGGGATGTGACCTAGAGAGGCTTGGGGGGGAGGTGAGGGGGGAGAAGGGAGGGGGAAACTTACATTTCCCAACTAAAAAAATAGTGGCCGCAGTGTGTAGGGGTGAGATGGCTAGGTTTCGGGACTGGTGGTTTCCATGAGGAACAGGGTCAGTACTGATTTGCATTAGGTGGGTCTCTGTCTAGAGTGGCACATTGGGAGAAAAACGATGGGTTGGCATGCTTTCCCAAGCGATTGCCACTGGTTAGATTATTTGCAAGCATTCATCACATCACCTTTTGCATGTTTGATTGCCAATAATATGCCTGGAAACTTCAGACTGGCACAGCTTTCCAAGCCTACTACCTCCAATGTTTGTGAATTTAAAAAAGTAGTACTTTTGCACCAATTCAAGGAGTACTTATATGGTCCAGATTTACTGTTGTTTAGGTAAACCAGTTAGTATATGGACCTGATTCACAAAAGTAACTTTTGAGTAATTTACACTTTTGAGTAAGTTCACCACTTTTTGGCTATTCTCAAAATCTGAGTGTAAATTTACTCCAGAAGTGTAACTTGCATGTCTCCACCAAATTGAAGGACCTGGAGGCTATTCTCAAACTGCAATTTGTAGTATGTTTTGTAGTACTACAAGAATACTACAAACATACTACAAAATGCTATTCAAACACTGCATTTCTAAAGTACTACTGCAAACAGTGGTGGCTCCTCTGCTAAGGTGGAGGAGCATCGCTTCCCTGCTCTGAGAGCAGTGTAAAAAGGAAAACTAAAACGATAATAACTAATGTTATTATCGTTTTCGTTTTCCTTCGTGCTTGGGGGCGGGGCGAGGTGAGGCGGGTGGGCCAGGCTGGCCAGTGCAGTGGCAGGAGAGGAGTGTAAAGCACACTCTAAAGTGCGCATGATATTTGACCTGCCCTCTTGGGCCGGTAACCGTCATGCGCACTTTGCATGTTCCCCACCAGGCTGCATTACACAGCCTGGTGGGGAACATGCAAAGCCTCCAAGCCCCTGTCTTAGCGCCGATCCACTTTGCTCAGACCAATCACAACACTGCTTAAGGCTGCGTTGTGATTGGACAGGGGATTCTGATAGGCTCGGAGCTTCCTGTTGCGGCGCAGAGGAGACGGAGCAGAGGCGGCACCCAGGTAAGTCAGTTTATTTTTATTTATTTTATTCCCCCCTCTACTCCACCCCCCACCCCCCACCACCCAGGACCTACGCTCCACCACCAATGCTTAGTATTTACCGCTACTGACTGCAAAAAAAAGAAAAAGTAGTGTATAGCATCCAGGCCCCTCATTTAAACCCTAAAGCAGTCATGTGAATGTGGCCTAGATTCTTATTATAGATAGAGGGACAATATACTCTATTAAATCAATCATAAGAGGTGCTTGTACAGAGCACATCTTGAACTCCGGTATTTAAAAGTGGTCTCATATGCAATGATAAAGTAAAAGGAGGCTCTGAAATAAAATGTTTGCCTAGGATCACACAATTTGGACAAGCAGGGAAGCCGCTTATGATTCCAGGTTATCTGGTTTCACATTTTGAAATTCAACCATTAGATGTACATCTTTGTTTCTCTTTTCTTTTTTACATAGCAGGTAACTGTTTTGTCTTTTATTCTTGGCCCACGAAGAAAAACAGACATATCAGACCCAACCACCAGGCCAACAATGCATTTATTTGTGGGGGCTCCACACCCCAAACACTACCCCTGAGTTCCAGCCCAACAAAAGGCTGCCAGGCCTGCTCCACTATTTCCCCGGACTCCTTTCCGTCTCACCTCTCTGCAGCGACCATTGGACACTGCTCCTCCTCTAGCTCCCTCATTTGTAGGGTCAGTAGGCTCCGTCCAGGCGCCATGCTAGTTCCACTGTAAAGCCTTGCAAGCGTGGAAGGGGACAGCAAACTCACATCTCATTTGGCATTAGGCCCCCCTTTTCTGGAGTGCCAGGAACACGGACCTTCTGTCACTCCACCGTGTCCACTCTCACTGGGCACCTTTCCTAAGTTTACAAGGCCTGTTTGGTGGTTGATGGTGCGGGATGAAGCAGGTTCAGTACTAGACATCTAAGGAAGCGCGGCTGCCATGAAGGCCAGCTAGACCACATCCCTCTATCCACCAATCATAAAATTAAAAATTATCTTTCAGTATGCCTTGTTGGGACTCCTTGAGGTCAGAAATTCTCATGGGCACTAATTCTGAAATAGACAATTTCCCCATGTCTGTTCACGCTTCTGAACATTTATTTTTATTATATTTCCATTAAAGTGTTTCAGTCAGAACCATATTTTGGACCAAATAGACTTGTCTAGTCTAAGTGTGATATGAGACACTCTTTTGCTAACCCCTATATATACTCATAGCAGAAGGCCATGTGCAGGGGTTTACGGTGTAAACAATTGCTTAAAATGTATACGGGGGAAATCTGAGAGGACCAGACCCCTGAGGGCATCCACGTAGCACCCAGCTGATAAAAAACCATAATGTCATTTACGTCAACTGGCCTGATTTAATGATGGGGACTTTCAGCCGGACCTGTTTTTAGCGAACAGCACTAAAAGTGCCCAAACTAATAGGCCAATGCTTACCATGGGTAAAAGCTGCAGTACGATTGGTGCTTGTGTCTAAAATGCACCCTCCTGACACAAGACCTGCTGACAGCTAAAATAGGAGGTATACTCACCTACAACCTGCATCTGCTCTCTGGATCCTGTGGGAAAGTCCTTCTCTTGAGGGTTTGCAGTGAGCATGAGTGACTTGGGGTAGGATGAATTAATGCATTCTGTTGATTAATATAGGATGGGAAGGACTTTGAGTTTCAAAAGCTGCTGAGATGAGAACCACAACACTGACCCCACTGCATAATAATGGAAAAATGTGTATTAAAAATCTCACGTCTGCGCTTCTGTCCGCTATACTGAGCGGACAGAGTTTTCAGGGCATCTAGACTTTTTAGTCTCCTGATGTTCCAAGCAGCAGGACCAGAGACCATTCATCTCCAAGTGAGGGGGGTTTAACCTCTTTTTTAAAGCATACCACACACACAGTGGGACTGCCTGACGTGGAGTGGCAACGTATTCCATTTTTGAAATGAGAAAGCTTTACGGACTGGGCCAAGAAGATGTTGTTCGGAGGCTACACATTTACTGTCATTTCAGGGGAAAAAAGCAAAATGGAAAACACCAGATTGATGTCCAGGCTGATTGAATACATTTAGGTGAGTTTCCGAAATGGCTAAAACTCTTGTCCTTGAAATATGTAGGAAGAAAAAGGGACAGAAATTGTGGAGAAAGACATAAGAAGAGGTACTATGGTATAGATAGGGTAGAGGTACTAGGGTATAGGTACCATTAGAAGTAGGGTATAAGTAGTCGTAGAGGAACCAGGGTAAAGGCATAGGAGAAGTAAAGTTTCTGAAAAAACTTGGTCGAGTGAGAAGAGAAGGTGTGATTTTGGCATAGGAAGAAGGATGAAGAAATGGCAGTGAAGAGAGGAGAGGGTGGGAAGTTCTGGCCCAAACAAGACAAAGAGAAGGTAAACTGTGAGGAGGATTTGTTTTTAATGGGTGGAGGTTCTCCCTGCAAAACGAAATGAAATAAGAGCTTTATGTGATACTAGAAAAAACAGAACTTTGGGGGATTTCTTTTAACTCACAGGGCATTCACCAAGATGGATTCAACGGCCTGAGAATGCCATTTGCCTGAAAACTTTTTGTAGAGAAAGTTTCACGATAACCGTTTTCTTTAGTGCATTTATCTTCAGAATCTTCCACAACCATCCTAGCTGCCAAGGCATGGAATGCAATTCTGAGGTGCCTAAAAGTATTGTTGAAAAGGAGGTGGGACTTATGGGGGGAGGGAGGGTCATGAGAGGGGTGGAGACTAAAGGGCGGCAAAACAGATCTTTGCTTGGGGTGGCAAACATCCTTGCAGTGGCCTTGTGCATACTGCTGATCACCACTGGAATGTTATTTGGAGTGTTATTCCCTGCGGCGGTTTCTTCGTGAGGGCAGGGGGGCGTTGCTCCCCCGCCCGCTGTGAGCCACGCTAAAGCAATGTGAACAATAAAATGGCAATGAAACTATTTCTTTGCCATTTTATTATTCACATAGCGCACCGCAGCCTTCCCAGGAGCCGGGATAAAGGAGGGACGTGTCCTCGGCTGCATTGAGGACTGGTTACTTTTTTTTTGCAGGTTTATATTGCGCAAACTCGACCCAAAGGTATTGGAGCGCTTTACATGAGCACCAGTTACGTTACAGAAGGACACATTCATTTTTGGTAGATAAAGTGATTTGCCCAGAATCAAAGGATGCTGAGCCGACGGCGAGGCTCGAACCTGGTTCCCCAGCTCCAAAGTCGGCAGCTCTAGCCGTAAGGCTACATCCTCTCCCTTGGCTGTCCAGACACTGTAAAAGTGCGTAAGTCCATTTGGCCGACTGTCTTGAGCCGGCCAAACTGACATGGCACTTTGCAGGTCTCCACCCAGCTGGGTGGAGACCAAGCACAGGCCTACAGGACCTAGGTCTCCACCCAGCTGGGTGGAGACCAAGCACAGGCCTACAGGACCTAGAAGAGCATCTAGCCAGCCCGCTCCACCCAATCCAGGCACTGCTCTCATGCTGCTCTCATGCAGCATTTGGATTGGTTAGGGATGTTTCCTCCACTGGTCCCGTCAGAGTCACAGACTGCAAGTACACAGAAGACGCAGCCCATTTATTTATGCGTTTTGATATACCACAAACTTTACCCGAAGGTGTCAGAGGAGCGCTTTACAATAGAACCAGTTACATTACATAAGGACTTCAGAGTACATGAATTACATAAAAGATACAAACAGATAAACTCTAGATTCACATAAGAATGGTAGTAAGTACATAAGTCTACTACAGATACTAGTGTTTAGAATTGCATATATAATGCAAATTCACTCAAGGTTACATTTTAAGAAGAGTTGAAGCTATTAGGGTTGGACAAATATACATTATATATTTACACAGCATGATCTTCTTGCCATTGCTGGGGTTTTTGCTTTCAGCCCGGCCTTCAGGGTGTTGTTGAACTCATGGGCGGTGATCTTGGGGCTGGAGGGATCCTCGAGCTGGTGATGTCCAGATGTCCTCCACGCTTGTTGGGATGGTGGTCTACCAGTCAGGCCCTAGCACAATGACGTGACTGTCAGTCCTCCTCAAAGCAGCTGCGCTGGGGCAGCAGGTCGACCCTGCCCCTTCGTCTTCCTCGACCCTCCGTTCCAGTGCCACAACATCCGCGGCCAACACCCAAGGCAGCATCACAGAGTCCGTGGCGCGGCCACTGCCCCATTCTCGGCGAGCGCGGACCCCACGACTGCCCAGTGGCAAAAGATGCTTCCCCAGGGCTGGCCCAAGTCCACAAGGGCCCATGATCTGGATCAGGAGAGCACCGGGAAGCAGCTTTGGCCGCGAATCAGCGAGGGCCCAGACTCCTCCATGCAGCATCCCCGTGAGCAAAGATTAGGCCCCCTCTGCCGAGAAATGGAGGGGAGAAGTGGAGGGCCCCCACGTCGCTGCCACTCCATCCAGGAGCATCGCGGTCGAGATCACCGCTTAGACTGCGCCCACTCCCTGTCCTGTTCAGCAAGTTCCACAGTCAGAGCCCAACTACGGAGCTGCCATCTTGGGTGCGAGCTCGAAGCGCTTGTCTCGGCTCATCCCCGGGGCTGACGGCGCAAATCTGGACCCTCCCTGTGCCTGCTGTTGTCCCCGCGTCTCCTGCTCTCCGGGGGCACCCAGGTAGGCTATAGATGCCGGGCGTTGCAGCCCATGGAGGCCAGGGTCTCGTGGACTAGCGAGGAGCTCGAGCTCCGAGCTGCCTTCGGCATGGCTGCATCTCCCCTGATATCCCATGTAAATACATTTATTTCATGTGTAATATGTGTAGTGCATGCAAGTGCTTTTATTTTGTATTGCTTTATTAAATGTGTTTTGGGATGCGGTGGGGCACTTCGCTCGCCTCTCCGCTTTCATGTGTTACCAGTCGCTCCTAGTTATTCCTTCCCATTATTGGTAATTTTATCTGCTGCAGAAAGACTTCTGCACCATGCACCTCATTAGGTTAATGCATCCGCTGCAGAGATATGTGCTTAGCCAGCAGGTCTCTGATTGGTATCCCATTGGGACCAACCTAGTCCTTTATTTTCTGCTGTAGATGGCATGACTGCAATTGAGTTGGCGATTAGTAATGCCTATTTTAAAAGTTCTACAACGTAACAAGACTGTGTCAGCAAGCACTTTATAAAGGTCAGACTTTTATTTTTGTTGGCTCTTCTAAATCTACAAAATACATTCTAAAATTTGATTTATTTAGCTTGGTGCCCAGCATACCCAGTTCTAGCGGGGGCAGGTGGGCCAGGCCCTCCCAAGGTAGTCCTGTGGCCCTCCCAAGGCACATTTATAAGAAGAACAACATATTTTGTTATTTTTCTTTAATGATTCTTCTGGGCCTACAGGCTTGATTTCTGAATGCCTTGGGCTACTTGAAGTGCCTGGGGATAGGATTGAAGCTTGTGGGAATGGTGGCCATTATCCGGACTACTGTTCTATCAAAAGAGGCCCACAAGCTCCCATTACACAGTATTAAGGAGATTACATATTGCCAGGGCCACTGGAATTATGCGATACTGATGCCACAGCATTCTTCACATAATTATGGGTTGTACCGCATTATCCATCATCTGCTACCTAATCTGCAGATTTTAACAAAATAAATGTTTCTAGCTCAGACAGATCAAAAGTTACTCAAAAAAGCAGCAGCACATGTTGCTGCACAGTGGAAGGGCAATTGCAAAGGTTGCATGGTCACCTTGCAGTTGTTTGTTTATTGCTGTATTTGGGTGTTAAACTAGTACTAATGAGGTGAAACCTTTGCCCAGACTGTGTTAACATGTGGAAAAATGACAAAATACTAATATTAACACAAATTGTACAACATTGCGCTTCACAATCTGCTTTTTCTTCTTGCATAATTTAGTGAAACCTACCGCATAATTTGGTCCTCCGCTGCTGCATAATTCCAGTGGCCAAGCATATGGCAGAAATAATCTAATAGGATTTTGCCATCCCAAGAAAGGTAATTTAAAATGTACATACAATGAATTTTTTCTCAGTAGTGTGTTTTAAATTCTTCCTGCGGTGGCATTATTCTTAATTTGTGGCACTAAATGGAAAAAACTGCCAATGCCACGTTTGGACTCATCTGAAGTGAAACGGCTTTTGCCAAGTTTCACAAACACAACACAGATACAGCCTGGGCAGGAGCAGTGCAAGTTCCCATTATACAAATAACAGCACGTTTTGATTATTCCGTGATTTGTACTTTATCAACAGCTGTGATTTTCATTGAACCTAATGCAATACTGTACCTGGGAAATTTTTTGTTCACATGTTTCATTCTACAAACTATTTCAGACACTCTTTCTATGCTTCTCATTTATATACCTCGATTTCTGTTGTCTATGTATCATCTGAACATCCTGTAAGATAACTGTTAAAAACCAACAAATCCAATAAAAATGAGTGTCAAAAAACATACAGAGAACAGCACTGGCACCTCTTCTGTGGCAGCACTGGCAACACATACTGCCACTGTCCTACCTACTTCCAATCTCCAGGGGTGCTAGCTGAGTCTGCTAAAATAATTGGAAGAAACTTAAGACACAGACACCACACTTCGGGCACCGGTGACTATGCATTTATTGTCTCCCAACAAATTCTCTCTTTGTGTCACATAAGTAGATAGACAAGGACTATAGCTCTGCTTCAACCGTTCAGAGCCTTTACCTATAAGATAATATAGTGGGCTAATGCACTTGCCGCCAAGATGTTCCTACAGTCTGTGCCTTCATAAATTCAAATTTTGCTACTCAGCGTTTCATTTCTGACTTGAGTGGAGCAACAAGAGCTGTAAAAAAAAAAAAAAACATGTATGCCCTGCCATCAATATACAAATTCTGACCTGCTAGGTGTCCCTGAGCTGGATAAACAACACACTTATTTGAGTTTCAAATAATTGTGATGTTTTAGTGAATTTTGAAAGGTAGAGCACATAACCCGCTTAGACCACTAATGTTATCAGCCATCAATTAACTTGCAGCTATGGATGGTGTGGTGTCCTTTTGTCAGAAGTCCTGAAAACCCCAGGGGAACAATTTTCACAACTGTGGCTCTCTAGGGTAGCAAACACTATCAAAAATCTAGAATCTTGACAGGAGGAAATGGTGATGGGCAACAGAGATGAGAAATGGAGGGTGATTAGAGGAGTGTGTGAGAATAGAAAAGAAGAGGGTAAGGAAAAAAAAGGCTGGTAAGATAAGAGGTGGATGAAATAAGAGTAAAGTAGTAGGTAGAATGGAAAAGAAGAAATATGACCGAGAGGGCTGATTAGAGAGGGGCAGGAGAGTAATTTGTGCCATAAGGTAGAGAAGGAGATGAAGACAGTGTTAGAGGCAGGTGAAGGATGATGACTGAGCAGGATGGAGCAAACTGGGTTATGGGAATAGGGTGATTGGTACGCCTGTCCCGAGAAAAGGACGAGAAGTGAGTCAGAGGAGTAGGGAAGGCTGAAGGTGGAGGATGAGGCTTCTTACAGATCAGGATGATGAGAAAGGGAGGTAACCAGAGATGAGGGTGATGAGCAAATGATAAATAGTGGTGGGGCAGAGAAAGAGCGTTAAGAGGCGAGTGGTAGAACAGAAGGGAAAACAAAGTGATGGGTGGGGAAGGTGCTAAAACAGATAAGATGATGGGAATAGGAAACACTAGAGGAAAAATGGAAGATAACTGGAAAGAAGAGAGAACATGTCAGCGACAATTTAGAAGAGACAGCTCAGTTTTGAGGCACTCACATGAGCTGTCCAATTCCACTTTGTTCGCCTTAAAATACTTTCTACTGAAAAGACCGACAGTTACATATTGGTGGAAAAACTAACTTCCAGATTATAAGTCGAGTCCTCAACCTCAGAAGCTGTACTCTTGCCACAGTGGGCAGCTAAGTGTAGAAACCGGCCCACATTTGGTGGTTGGCCCGTTGCCAACTTTGATTGCTTTTCCAATTGTTATTACACTTATTTGAAGTGAATGGACAGCAGTGGTCACTACCCATAACTACAAAAAGCTTCATAACTCTTTACTATCTCTTTAAAATATGCATACCCCCAAAGTCTTTGTAGATCTTTTGTGTGCTGATGAACACACTCTATATAATATATGCCTTGGTGTGGCTGCTGTTCAAAATGTTGAGCTGACGCTGAAGAACAGGTGCAAGGCAGCAAGAGTGGAAGGTAGTTATGCACACCCAGACAAGTACAACCACTTGTACAGAAGCATTGCAAGCTTCCTTTACATACACAAAATCACTACCCTGTAGGCAGCAGCAGGAAGGTAGGACTGACAGAAAATGGTGAGATGGAGAGAGTCATGGTTGAGGTTGAGGTGGCGTGAGAGGAGGTTGAAATACAGAGAGAGGATGGTGAAGCAAAGTGAGGGGAGGAGGTGAGTGGAAGTGTGAGGGGATGGAGTCAAAAAGAGGGAGGCGACTGAGGAAGACA
The DNA here is from genome assembly GCA_963921515.1 of Calotriton arnoldi. Classification (NCBI taxonomy): domain Eukaryota; kingdom Metazoa; phylum Chordata; class Amphibia; order Caudata; family Salamandridae; genus Calotriton; species Calotriton arnoldi. Next base: position 33,295 of record CAWUFW010006501.1, on the reverse strand, counting down.
GAACGCAGGGGGTGTGGTGGAAGGAAGGAGGTGGGTAAGGAAGAGAGTGAGAGAAAGGGATGGAACAGAGTGAAGGGTGGGTTGAAAGAGAAGAATGAGGTGCATACAGAAAGGGTGCGGTAGAAGTGAAGGCACAGTGGGAAGAGGGTGAGGTGAAAACAGAAAGAGAGAAGGCCACATCAGCGAGAGAGGAGGGTGAGGCAAAGAAATAGGAGGATCAGAGGGGAGGATGAGGCAGAGAGAAAGGAGGGCGAGTCAGAGAGAGCAAAAGTAATACAAACCCCTAGAAATAGAGTTAAAATTAGTCAGCATCACTCCCACAGTAGGTAGAGTTTGCAGCTCACCCCACTGCAAAACCATCCAGCATGCCCAAACCCAGCTCTGAGAGGCACTAGGCAACTCCATTCGTCTTCATGTCCCATCCATGCTTTTTCATGGCCCTCCCAGATCCCGAATCCTGGAGCCGGGTCTGGTGCCAAGAGGCGCTATATCATGTATTACACCTTCAGACAGCCATGATTTTGTAGCCAGCAGCATTTCGTATTCTGTGACTTGCTTTTCACATTAGAAGTATTGAACTACAAGTTCCAGCATTCCAAGTTCTGATAGCTAAAAAGCCAGGCGTGCTTGAAAGTGATATGGGGTCATTTGGCACCCAATTGTATGGGAAATTCTCAAGTGACCCATATGTTGTGAACAGGGGCGTAGCCCCGGGCGGTGGGGGGTGTTTGGGGTGTGACACCCCCCTAAAATATATATTCTGTAGTGAATAGTTGGGGACAAGTGCTTTCAGTCAGGTAATGTAAAGAGTCTGTTGGCTTTCACCTGGGATTATTATGTGCCCACACTGACAAAACACACACAATCTCTCTCCTCTATGCTTTGATGGGCTTAAAACATGTTGATTAGGGAAATCTTAAACCCCTCCTCCCTCCCCCCTCCCCCCCCCCCAGGGCTTTAAGTGGGCCAGGTCTCACCGGCAGTTTTTTAAAGGGGGGCTCGAAACGGGTCTCTATCGGGCTCTGTTTTGTGCCCTGGCAAAGGCGGTCCGTGTTTTTTCCCGGACTGCTGTAGCAGCGCACATCGATGTGCGCGAGCTCACACTGCTCTCTTCTCACAAGTAGAGAAGTTACAGCATGACGTCATGCCAGGTGAGCTTGTAGGGGAAGGGAAATCCTTTAAAGAGTAATTTTCTCTCAGGATTTCCCTTCTCTTTTTGAAACTCAGGAGCAGCAACATTGTCGTGGTGTCACCAGGGCTTTAAGTGGAAACTTTTTCAATATTATATACAAGCCATAGTTGCTGCTTATTTATCTTATGCAACTAACAACCATTGACAAAGCCAATAGTCTTGACTTGTTGTAGGTATGATATTACTTGTTGTATCATATATCTGGATGCAATGACAGAAACAGCAAAATAAATACAAGTTGGGCGGCACACTATGCTAAGCACAGATTTTTAGCTTAGGTGTTTCTAAGCCACACCCTTAATTACATTGTCCACGCCCCTTTGAGAGACCCCCCAGTTTTTTCACCCCACTTAAAGCCCTGCCCCGCCCCCCCCCCCCCCCCTCTTTATACTGACCAAGCTACGCGCCTCATTGTGTAAAAATTGACATCTGGGCCTGGGGTGAGTGTGGGGAGCGTGGAGGGGGCACTGGGATGTGTCCTGATTCCCTTGTTTCTGTAAAATGCTGTTCGTTTTCAGAATACTCTCTCTGCAAGGGCTGGAAATCCCCTTCTGAAAGGCCACCTGTCTACTCTGAAACTACGCCGCTCACAAGAGATTTCTAACACTTTAAGTATAGAACTTCTGCTATGACATTAACATTTTCAGAGGTAGTTCCTCAATTAGACATTTAAAAAAATTCCGACCGCATACTCTGAAAGATGTTATTATTAGAATGGCAAAAAATATTCGCTCTTTCAGAAGATGGGAACCAATTTAGTAAATTACGCAATCATTCAGAAATAAATTAACCTTCAAAGATTTATCTGGGATCACTTTTCTCGAAACAGTGCATGAAACCCAGCTTTCAGCCTTTTTGCAAAATACCTCCCTCCTCTCTTAACGACTTCTGACTTTCACTACTTAATAATAACTACTGAAGTCATTTTTGAGACAGCTGCCTCATGTGAAACATAGATCAACACTGACATCTGGCGGACGAATATAGTGAACGACGTTGTTTAAGTGGCATTTAAACTTTTTCAAGTGGCATTTAAACTTTTTTAGGCCGAGGACTATCCCTTGCGTAAAATTATTTAGTGGCCTAATGCTAGGGAGTTTAATGTTTTGCATTGGATTGTACTGACTTTTATACAGCGCTTTACTCCTTACAAGACCAAAAGTGCTTCCGGGGTGCACCAGCAAATGTTGTTCAATTTGCCTCTGTTATTGGCACTCGCTGCCAGCCTACCACATATTAGGGATTTCTTTTCAGGATTCACCAGTGTAATTTTATGGGCAAACGTATTTTGGGGGTCCCGGTATAGAACAAGTTTGAATTTTATCACCCATTTGGAGACGTATTACAGAAAGTGCCCCGGGGGCGCAACAGGAGTTTGCGCCCGCTTTGCATGACCCCTGGGCCCTTTAGTATTACAGAAGCTGTAATACTGATAGCGCTGCCGCACATAAAGCGCCAGCGCTATCTTCAGGGGCTGTTCCTTCATTTGCATGGGGGCATGCCCCATGCAAATGAGGGAATCCCTTTGCCTCTGGCCTGCGCCATATTAAAGAAGCAGGGCGCAGAGGCAAAGCAGCTCTCAGGGGGCGCACACACAGTGAGTGAGCCACCTGAGAGCAGCCCTCTGGTAGGGTGAAAGGGGGTCCCATGGACCCCCCAGACATCCCCTTGTAGGCGGGTGCAGTCACTGACTGTACCCGCCTGCAAGGAGATCTCTAATCCTCTGTAAAAGTGTAGGTGTGTTTCCGCCTGCACTGTGAAAACACGGAGGGGCTATAAAACAGGCGCTCCATTTTTCCACCGAATGCGCTGCCCTGGGCAGCGCGAGTTTGCAACTGCACTGGGGGCAGTGCATTCACCACAATAGGGCGCATTTGCATTGTTTGACGGGCGCACCGTTCAAAAGGTACGCCCTGCGCAAACAATGAAAATGCACCTTGTCTGTAATGCGGCCACTGATTTCTTGCTAATTCAAACTTGCATGATGCAAAATAATGATAAAATATGTGTTAATCTTTGACAGGGTCACTAAAATCCTTAAGATGACACTGTGTTAGGGTGAACAGACGTCCCAGATTTTCCCAAACAGTCTCGTTTTTCAGAGGACTGTCCCGGTGTCCCGATGCTTTCCTTAGTTTTAGATGCATGTCCTGGTTTTTGGGACAAAGGCCAAGTCATCTTCTATATATTTATTATTGATTGGTTGTCTCACCACCTGTATGGTTGTATGTGTGTCTGTGTGGGTGGGTGAGGGTGTGTGTGACTGCCTGCATGGATGAGTGAGTGGGCGAGTCAGTGGCTGTATGGGTGACTGAGTGTGTGTATGGCTGTGTCGGCGAGTGAATGGATGTGTCAGTGGTATATGGGTGAGTAACTGCATATGTGAAAGGCAGAATAGGTGAGTGTTGGAGTATATGAGTGACTGTATGTGTGACTGAGTGTTTGTGAGAGTGGCTGTATGGGTGAATGTATAGGGGAGTGAATATGTGTTAGTATCTGTATGAATAAGTGAGTGGGTGAGTGTATAACTGTATAGGTGAGCAACTGGCTGTGTGATTGACTCTATGATTGAGTGAGTAGGTGTGTTAGTAGCTCTATGATTGACTGACAGTGTGTGAGTGGCTGTAAAGGGGTATGAGTGGATATATCAGTGGCTGTATTAGTGAGTGAGTTGGTGTATGAGTGGCTGCATGGGTGCCTGAGTGGATGTGTGTGTAGACCTATCAATCAGTAATTGGATGTGTAAGTACTGGTATGGGTGTGTCAATGGTTTTGAGAATGGTAGTGTGGAAGTTGGAGTGAGTGTATGAAAGGTTATATTGTGGTGTGAGTGGGTGTGTCAGGGATTTTGTGGATGATGTCATCAGTGATGTCACTGACCATGTCATGAGTGATGTAATATGTGAGGTCATAAGCAGTGCATTGCGTGGGTTCGAATTATAATTATCTCAGCTGGCTAGACCTGCTGAATTTCTCTGGTTTTGTACGAGTGAAACCTGAACCTAACTATAACGTCGTTGTAACCTTTGTTTTTTTCAGTGAATTTCTAAGTTTTTAAACATTTTATTTCCAAACTATAACATCCCTGTAACCTTTGGTTTTTTCAGTGAATGTCTAAGGTTTTTAAATGCTAATCCCGAACTATATTGTCCCTGTAACCTTTGTTTTTTTCTGTGAATGTCTATGGTTTTTTAACTAGTAGTCGCGTTTGCAAAGTTGTGGAGAAAGCGGGCTGAGCCTGCCGACCAGCTCTCAGGAATCCCGCTGTGTAGGACTTGCAGGAGGTAGCATGCAGGCATCTTGGCCCCTAAGGTCCTTCAGGAGTAAAGTGGACTTCATCCCCCAACCAGGAGTGCACCACAAGCCCCGTTTGCAGAGTGGTGGAGAAAGGGGGCGTGGCCTCGGAAGACCTCTTAGAAATCCCGCTGTGTAGGACTTATTGGAGATAACAGGAGGGGTAGTTGGCCCCCAAGGACGTCCTTGGGGGCCAACTACCCCTCCTATTACCTACTGTAAGTCCCACACAGCAGGATTGCTGAGAGAGACCTGATAGGAGGCCACACCCCCTTTCTCCACCACTCTGAAAACGCGCCTCCTGGCACACTACTAGTTGGGGGATAAAGTCCCCTTGGCTCTTGATGGTTCTTGGGGGCAACACAGCCCTCCTGTTATCTCCAGTAAGACTCACACAGCTGGATTGCTGAGAGGTCATCAGTGGCCACGCCCCCTTTCTCCACCACTCCTGGTTGGGGTAAGAAGTCCACTTTAGTCCTGAGGCCCTCAGCAGGCAAAAGGGTCTCATCCCCCCACCAGCAGTGTGCCGAGAGGTGCTTTTGCAGAGTGGTGGAGAAAGGGTGCGTGGCCTCCGACCACCTTGCTGCAATCCCACTGTGTGGGGCTTACTGGAGGTAACAGGAGGCCTTGTTGGTCCCTAAGGATCCTCAGCAGCGAAGGGGACTTCATCACCCAACCAGCAATGTGCAGAAGTTGCATTTGCAGAGCGGTGGAGAAAGGGGGCGAGGCCTCCTGCGAGTTGTCGGCTTTTTTTTTTGTATTTTTATTTTTTATGAAGGGGAGCCTCATGGCCCCCCTACCCCTGGCTGTTTTAGGCTCCAAGTACCCTCTCCCCCGGGGCCTGCCCCTTTTATTAATTCCTTTTCTTTAAAAAAACAAAAAGGGAAGGGGGTTGCGTAGCCCCCCTCCTGGGTTGATTTTGGCCCCGGGGACCCCATCCTCCGGGGCCCAGGCCTACTTTTTTTTATTATTTTAATATGTTTTTTAAAAGGAAGGGGGGGGCTGCATGGCCTCTCTTCCCTGGGCCATTTTTGACCCCGAAAACCCCTTCCCTTGGGGCCCAGCCTTTTCTTTTTTTAAATATTTATTTTAAGGAAGGGGGCCTTGTGCCCCCCCCTCTCCTGGGCCATTTTCGGCTCCGGGAACCCCATCCCCCGGGGCCTGCTGCATTTAAAAGAAAGATATTAAGAAAAAAAACATGGGGTGGGGGTGCACCGTCCCCCTCCTTGGCCGATTGCAACCCCAGGGACCCCTTCTCCCGTGGCCCGGCCTGTAGTGTGGGTGCCCTGGTCCCACCCAGGGCACCCACATTTTTGACGTTGGGGACTGCGGGGGAACCTGAAGCCCCCCGCGGTCCCCGTCGGCTCCCCGCCTCCTACGGGAGCCGGCATAGATTTGAGACCCCCCAAAGCAATGTCTGTTTCCCTGCTTGCTTCACAGCAGGCAGGAAAACAGACATGCTCTGCTTTCAGCAAGCGAGGGCATTTTCAAAATGCTCTCGCTTGCTGAAAGCAGAGCAGGTTTGCTATGGCATGGTCAGTGACAACACTGATGACATCTCAAATGACATCACTGACGACATCATCCAGTGACTGTTCTAAAACGTTTAAGAATGTTTTATATATATATATATATATATATATAAGGTCAGCCTATACATGAACTTTCGTTTTTCAATCTGGCGATGCCTCTCCATAAAGAGGATTACAAATCATTGGGGCATTATGGGAGCAGTAGTCCCTACCGGAGTCATCAAACCAATATGAGACTGACAACTGGGCTATGATTGCATTTCGGGGGTGTTCAAGCTTCGCATACACTTGGGCATTTATTTTGTTTGAAATATTTGTAATACAAGTGTGGAATGCCTATTCTTATCCTTATTTCTTTGTGTGTGCTGAAAACCCGAAACCATCACGTTAAACTTTGTAATTTTCCTGTTAACAGCAACACGAGACTTCTCGGACGGTATCCGGTGATGTGCTCTCACTAATGTGGCAATTAGATGAACTTTAGCAAGTCTCCGTTAAAATCAATTTGCTCGCAGCACTCTCTATTTTAAATATTTGAACCTGATGGGTTAGCGCAATGTTTTTATCATAATGAGGCCTATTGTGATTACCGGGTTCGATGTCACATCCAAGACATTTTATTTTCTGGGTTCAAGTATCAATTTCTCATTGTTGATAGGTGAGAGTGGTTCGTTTATGCACTATGCATTTAACAGTCACATTTGGATGCACTTTGTGTTTAAATATTAGATGATACCCTTTTTCCACTCAGCACTTCCATTGTACAGTTTATGTATATATTTGTTCTCAGTTTTAAGTGAACCAATCATTTATGACGATGAATTTTTCTATGTCTATGATCAATTATGGTATTTAGCCCGTAGCAAAAATGGCGCGCGTTAGATTGAGAAAGGCTGCTGCGCCAGCCGAAACGTGTCTCTTTTGTTTGCGGGTCGGAGGAGGCTTGATGTATAAAAAGGCCTTAAACCCAATAGCCCTCGTGTGCGTGCTCTTTTCCATGTGGAGCAGAGGTGTTTTTTGATATTTATCAGCGTGAGCGATTGACGCTGTTCACGCAACACCAGTCGTTCTGGGCTGTCAGATTCAGCCGCAGTTTGGAGGTATTAGCATGGGAGTGCTATACTGACAGCCCCCAGGACGTTCGCCGGGAAGAGAAGTTGTGGACGACAGCAGTGTGGGAGGCGATGTCCATGCAGCGAGGAAGTCTTCTGACTTTCAGCGCAGGGCCCAGTTTTCTCCCTGTCTCGATATGCCCTACTCAGAAGACCGTCGTGACTCCTGGTGACTGCGCACCGTGCAAGCCTATGGCCGTAGCGGTGAGGACTATCAGGCTTATCAAATTTTTGTATATTGGTCTCCCCCGACCCTGCTCGATTGTTTTTTTTCATAGAGTGTGTGCTACAGTTAGCGGAGACTTTCTCTCTTGAATACACATTACGGCTGATCACACACCCATGGGATCATGTTATAAGGAGCCTGCAATGAGTCTAAGTTTGAAATATTTCAATGATGGCGTATATCGATTTTGAGCATCATTTGGACATTTACGGATTAAACAACATAATGCCGTGTTGCATTTGCCTACTTAAGCAATACTCGGGAGGTCAGCCTATACACAAACTTTCGGTTTTCAATCTGGCGATGCCTCTACATAAAGAGGATTACAAATCATTGGGGCATTATGGGAGCAGTAGTCCCTACCGGAGTCATCAAACCAATACGAGACTGACAACTGGGCTATGATTGCATTTCGGGGGTGTTCAAGCTTCGCATACACTTGGGCATTTATTTTGTTTGAAATATTTGTAATACCAGTGTGGCATGCCTATTCTTATCCTTATTTCTTTGTGTGTGCTGAAAACCCGATACCATCACGTTAAACTCTGTAATTCTCCTGTTAACAGCAACACGAGACTTCTCGGACGGTATCCGGTGATGTGCTCTCACTAATGTGGCAATTAGATTAACTTTAGCAAGTCTCCGTTAAAATCAATTTGCTCGCAGCACGCTCTATTTTAAATATTTGAACCTGATGGGTTAGCGTGATGTTTTTATCATAATGAGGCCTATTGTGATTACTGGGTTCGATGTCACATCCAAGACATTTTATTTTCTGGGTTCAAGTATCAATTTCTCATTGTTGATAGGTGAGAGTGGTTCGTTTATGCACTATGCATTTAACAGTCACATTTGGATGCACTTTGTGTTTAAATATTAGATGATACCCTTTTTCCACTCAGCACTTCCATTGTACAGTTTATGTATATATTTGTTCTCAGTTTTAAGTGAACCAATCATTTATGACGATTAACTTTTCTATGTCTATGATCAATTATAGTATTTAGGCCGTAGCAAAAATGGCGCGTTAGATTGAGAAAGGCTGCTGCGCCAGCCGAAACGTGCCTTTCTTGTTTGCGGGTCGGAGGAGGCTTGATGTAATAAAAAGGCCTTAAACCCAATAGCCCTCGTGTGCGTGCTCTTTTCCATGTGGAGCAGAGGTGTTTTTTGAGAATATATATATATATATATATATATATATATATATATATATATATATATATTATCTACTGGCGGTCGCCAGTAGATAGTTATAGTTAAAACCTATTATCCATAGGAAATCCGCGACATTCTATTTGAAATAACGTTGGCGCCGGTTGACGAATCTTCGCAAAGTTTCCAACTTGTTGGGGCGCTCCGGTCCGCTCCTATCCTGAAAGTCTTGGGGTGATACGTCAAGCGGGGGCCGAGAAAAAGGGGGTCCCAAAACGCATTTTCCCCATTCATTTTTCCATAGGAACCTTTAGTCGCAGCTACAGCCCGAACTGCTGAACGGAATTACACCAAATTTGGCAAAGAGGTAGCCCTTGGTTCAGTGTCGTGCCTTTTGCTTAAATGGTGTAAATCCGTTCAGTAGTTCCTGAGAAAATCAAAAGTAAAGTCACATATATATCTGGGCGGAGCCTAACCACACATGTCATCGTGAGATCTGATTGGCTGTCAGCACTTCATCCTGGAATTGCTGGCAGCCATCTTGGGACCAATATAAATGATAGTACCTCATTGAAATGCATTGTAGTGAATAGAAGATTTTGAGGGTCACCAAAAGGAGAACTATAAAGGGTGATAACAGGCTTTAGTTACATTAGAATTTATTTGTTGATGGTACCATACTAATTTTAGGAATTGTGGTGTATTCTAAGGTGATTTTACCATGTGAAAAACCTTCTGCTGGGATATCATGAATCATGTTTGAGAGAACACTATTTTCTCATGCTTGTCCCATGGAGGTTTGGAAGGTGCTCCAGAAGCTAAAATGAGAGCATATTTTCTGTAAATTCACTTTATCTTTCTCACTCATGTGAGAATGAAGTCTGACATTCTCAGTAAAACATGTACATCCAACAAGGGCAGAGACTGTCAGTTGATTCCTTTGTGTTCTACTGCAGCTTCCCAGAGTGTTCTAAAGAACAACTAGAGTGCTAACAGCCTTACTTATGACAAAAGTATGGCACACCTGAAGCCATCTTGATTGGAATAAACTGGTAACACTTAAACAATTTAATTTAAAAAGGAACAAAATGATGGGGTTCATTTTGTCATAGAAATTATGGTTAGTGCTGTAGAAAGAAAAATTAGGACATATTTCAAGTGTGATCTCAAATATCTTCCTGTTATATTTGAACAGGAGCAGCCTGCCAGTTGATGCCTTTGTGTTCTACTGAAGCTTCCCAGAGTGTTCTAAAGAACAACTAGACCGCTAACAGCCTTACTTATGACAAAAGTATGGCACACCTGAAGCCATCTTGATTGGAATAAACCGGTAACACTTAAAACATTTAATTTAAAAAGGAACAAAATGAGGGGTTCTTTTTGAAATAAAAATTATGGTTAGTGCTGCAGAAAGAAAAATTAGGGCATGTTTTAAGTGAGATCTCAAATCCTCTTCTATTTCATTAGAAAATTCTGACATGCAGACTGAAACAATCACTTTCAATACCAGCAGCAGACTACCAGTTAACTCCCTGGTGAGCAGTAGCTTTACTCCAGTGATCTAATGAGCAACTAGAGTGCTAACATTCTGAATTTATGGCAGATGTGAGACACATCTGAATGCCTTCTTGATGGAATCAAAGTAAAAAACTGAAAGCATTTCCTACTGAGGAGACTGCAGTAAATGAAGAAATTAGGAAACTTCATAACAAAGAAGTCTTCCAAGATGGCCACCAGTGAAAAAAGAGCCCAAATGTAGCACAAATATTACCCAGATGTAGCCCACATATAGCCCAATGACAAAAGTGTGCAAAACACTTTTTATTTTTTGTTTTTTTGCAGTTTTATGTAGTGCAGACTGGTCAGGTATTGGAGCATTGCATCTTAAAACATGACCCCCTACACTACAAAAACACCACTGCACTACCTTAAACCCTAAAACACTACCCCCAGCACGACCCCCTACACTACAGAAGCACCACTGCACTATCCTAAACCCTAAAACACTACCCCCAGCACGACCCCCTACACTACCCAAACACCACTGCACTACCCTAAAACATGACCCCTACACTACACAAACACCACTGCACTACCCTAAACCCTAAAACACTACCCCCAGCACGACCCCCTACACTACACAAGCACCACTGCACTACCCTAAACCCTAAAACACTACCCCCAGCACGACCCCCTACACTACACAAACACCACTGCACTACCCTAAACCCTAAAACACTACCCCCAGCACGACCCCCTACACTACCCAAACACCACTGCACTAACCTAAATCCTAAAACACTACGCCCAGCACGACCCCCTACACTACCCAAACACCACTGCACTACCCTAAAACATGACCCCCTACACTACAGAAACACCACTGCACTTTTCCTAAACCCTAAAACACTACCCCCAGCACGACCCCCTACACTACACAAGCACCACTGCACTACCCTAAACCCTAAAACACTACCCCCAGCACGACCCCCTACACTGCCCGAACACCACTGCACTGCCCTAAACCCTGAAACACCAGCCCCTGCATGACCCCCTACACTACCCGAACACCACTGCACTGCCCTAAACCCTGAAACACCACCCCTAGCACGACCCCCTACACTGCCCGAACACCACTGCACTGCCCTAAACCCTGAAACACCACCCCCTTCACGACCCCCTACACTGCCCGAACACCACTGCACTGCCCTAAACCCTGAAACACCACCCCCAGCATGACCCCCTACACTGCCCGAACACCACTGCACTGCCCTAAACCCTGAAACACTACCCCCAGCAAGACCCCCTACACTGCCCGAACACCACTGCACTGCCCTAAACCCTGAAACATCACCCCCAGCAAGACCCCCTACACTGCCCGAACACCACTGCACTCCCTAAACCCTGAAATACTACCCCCAGCATGACCCCCTACACTGCCCGAGCACCACTGCTCTGCCCAAAACCCTGAAACACCAGCCCCAGCACGACCCCCTACACTGCCCGAACACCACTGCACTGCCCTAAACCTTGAAACACCAGCCCCTGCACGACCCCCTACACTGCCCGAACACCACTGCACTACCCTAAACCCTGAAACATCACCCCCAGCACGACCCCCTACACTGCCCGAGCACCACTGCACTGCCCTAAACCCTGAAACACCAGCCCCAGCACGACCCCCTACACTGCCCGAACACCACTGCACTGCCCTAAACCCTGAAACACCAGCCCCAGCACGACCGCCTACACTGCCCGAACACCACTGCACTGCCCTAAACCCTGAAACACCAGCCCCAGCACGACCCCCTACACTGCCCGAACACCACTGCACTGCCCTAAACCGTGAAACACCAGCCTCAGCACGACCCCCTACACTGCCTGAACACCACTGCACTGCCCTGAACCCTGAAACACCAGCCCCAGCACAACACCCTACACTGCCCGAACACCACTGCACTGCCCTAAACCCTGAAACACCACCCCGTGCATGACCCCCTACACTGCCCGAACACCACTGCACTGCCCTAAACCCTGAAACACCACCCCCAGCGCGACCCCCTACACTGCCCGAACACCACTGCACTGCCCTAAACCCTGAAACACCACCCCCTGCACAACCCCCTACACTGCTCGAACACTACTGCACTGCCCTAAACCCAGAAACACCATCCCCAGCACGACCCCCTATACTGCACGAACACCACTGCACTGCCCTAAACCCTGAAACACTACCCCCAGCAAGACCCCCTACACTGCCCGAACACCACTGCACTACCCTAAACCCTGAAACATCACCCCCAGCAAGACCCCTACACTGCCCTAAACCCTGAAACACCACCCCCAGCAAGACCCCCTACACTGCCCGAACACCACTGCACTGCCCTAAACCCTGAAACACCAGCCCCAGCACGACCCCCTACACTGCCCGAACACCACTGCACTGCCCTAAACCCTGAAACACCACCCCCTGCACGACCCCCTACACTGCCCGAACACCACTGTACTGCCCTAAACCCTGAAACACCACCCCCTGCACGACCCCTACACTGCCCGAACACTACTGCACTGCCCTAAACCCTGAAACACCACCCCCAGCAAGACCCCCTACACTGCCCGAACACCACTGCACTGCCCTAAACCCTGAAACACCAGCCCCAGCACGACCCCCTACACTGCCCGAACACCACTGCACTGCCCTAAACCCTGAAACACCACCCCCAGCACGACCCCCTACACTGCCCGAACACCACTGTACTGCCTAAACCCTGAAACACCACCCCCAGCACGACCCCCTACACTGCCCGAACACTACTGCACTGCCCTAAACCCTGAAACACCACCCCCAGCACGACCCCCTACACTGCACGAACACCACTGCACCGCCCTAAACCCTGAAACACTACCCCCAGCAAGACCCCCTACACTGCCCGAACACCACTGCACTGCCCTAAACCCTGAAACATCACCCCCAGCAAGACCCCCTACACTGCCTGAACACCACTGCCCTAAACCCTGAAACACCACCCCAGCAAGACCCCCTACACTGCCCGAACACCACTGCACTGCCCTAAACCCTGAAACACCACCCCCAGCAAGACCCCCTACACTGCCCGAACACCACTGCACTGCCCTAAACCCTGAAACACCACCCCCAGCACGACCCCCTACACTGCCCGAACACCACTGCTCTGCCCAATACCCTGAAACACCAGCCCCAGCACGACCCCCTACACTGCCCGAACACCACTGCACTGCCCTAAACCCTGAAACACCAGCCCCAGCACGACCCCCTACACTGCCCGAACACCACTGCACTGCCCTAAACCCTGAAACACCACCCCAGCACGACCCCCTACACTGCCCGAACACCACTGCACTGCCCTAAATCCTGAAACACCAGCCCCAGCACAACCCCGTACACTGCCCGCACACCACTGCACTGCCCTAAACCCTGAAACACCAGCCCCAGCACAACCCCGTACACTGCCCGAACACCACTGCACTGCCCTAAACCCTGAAACACCAGCCCCAGCACGACCGCCTACACTGCCCGAAAACTACTGCACTGCCCTAAACCCTGAAACACCACCCCCAGCAAGACTACCTACACTGGCCGAACACCACTGCACTGCCCTAAACCCTGAAACACCACCCCCTGCACGACCCCCTACACTGCCCGAACACCACTGCACTGCCCTAAACCCTGAAACACCAGCCCCAGCACGACCCCCTACACTGCCCGAACACCACTGCACTGCCCTTAACCCTAAAACACCACCCCCAGCACGACCCCCTACACTGCCCGAACACCACTGCACTGCCCTAAACCCTGAAACACCACCCCAGCATGACCCCCTACACTGCCCGAACACCACTGCACTGCCCTAAACCCTGAAACACCACCCCTGCACCACCCCTACACTGCCCGAACACCACTGCACTGCCCTAAACCCTGAAACACCACCCCTGCACCGACCCCCTACACTGCCCGAACACCACTGCACTGCCCTAAACCCTGAAACACCACCCCAGCATGACCCCCTACACTGCCCGAACACCACTGCACTGCCCTAAACCCTGAAACACCACCCCCAGCATGACCCCCTACACTGCCCGAACACCACTGCCTGCCCTAAACCCTGAAACACCACCCCTGCACGACCTACACTGCCCAAACACCACTGCACTGCCCTAAACCCTGAAACACCACCCCCTGCACAACCCCCTACACTGCCCGAACACCACTGCACTGCCCTAAACCCTGAAACACCATCCCCAGCACGACCCCCTACACTGCCCGAACACCACTGCACTGCCCTAAACCCTGAAACACTACCCCCAGCAAGACCCCCTACACTGCCCGAACACCACTGCACTACCCTAAACCCTGAAACATCACCCCCAGCAAGACCCCCTACACTGCCCTAAACCCTGAAACACCACCCCCAGCAAGACCCCCTACACTGCCCGAACACCACTGCACTGCCCTAAACCCTGAAACACCAGCCCCAGCACGACCCCCTACACTGCCCGAACACCACTGCACTGCCCTAAACCCTGAAACACCACCCCCTGCACGACCCCTACACTGCCCGAACACCACTGCACTGCCCTAAACCCTGAAACACCACCCCCTGCACGACCCCCTACACTGCCCGAACACCACTGCACTGCCCTAAACCCTGAAACACCACCCCCAGCAAGACCCCCTACACTGCCCGAACACCACTGCACTGCCCTAAACCCTGAAACACCAGCCCCAGCACGACCCCCTACACTGCCCGAACACCACTGCACTGCCCTAAACCCTGAAACACCACCCCCTGCACGACCCCCTACACTGCCCGAACACCACTGTACTGCCCTAAACCCTGAAACACCACCCCCTGCACGACCCCCTACACTGCCCGAACACTACTGCACTGCCCTAAACCCTAAAACACCACCCCCAGCACGACCCCCTACACTGCCACGAACACCACTGCACCGCCCTAAACCCTGAAACACTACCCCCAGCAAGACCCCCTACACTGCCCGAACACCACTGCACTGCCTAAACCCTGAAACATCACCCCCAGCAAGACCCCCTACACTGCCTGAACACCACTGCCCTAAACCCTGAAACACCACCCCCAGCAAGACCCCCTACACTGCCCGAACACCACTGCACTGCCCTAAACCCTGAAACACCACCCCCAGCAAGACCCCCTACACTGCCCGAACACCACTGCACTGCCCTAAACCCTGAAACACCACCCCCAGCACGACCCCCTACACTGCCCGAACACCACTGCTCTGCCCAAAACCCTGAAACACCAGCCCCAGCACGACCCCCTACACTGCCCGAACACCACTGCACTGCCCTAAACCCTGAAACACCAGCCCCAGCACGACCCCCTACACTGCCCGAACACCACTGCACTGCCCTAAACCCTGAAACACCACCCCAGCACGACCCCCTACACTGCCCGAACACCACTGCACTGCCCTAAATCCTGAAACACCAGCCCCAGCACAACCCCGTACACTGCCCGCACACCACTGCACTGCCCTAAACCCTGAAACACCAGCCCCAGCACAACCCCGTACACTGCCCGAACACCACTGCACTGCCCTAAACCCTGAAACACCAGCCCCAGCACGACCGCCTACACTGCCCGAAAACTACTGCACTGCCCTAAACCCTGAAACACCACCCCCAGCAAGACTACCTACACTGGCCGAACACCACTGCACTGCCCTAAACCCTGAAACACCACCCCTGCACGACCCCCTACACTGCCCAAACACTACTGCACTGCCCTAAACCCTGAAACACCAGCCCCAGCACCACCCCCTACAATGCCCGAACACCACTGTACTGCCCTAAACCCTAAAACACCACCCCCTGCACCGCCCCCTACACTGCCCGAACACCACTGCACTGCCCTAAACCCTGAAACACCACCCCTGCACGACCCCCTACACTGCCCGAACACCACTGCACTGCCCTAAACCCTGAAACACCACCCCCTGCACCACCCCTACACTGCCCGAACACCACTGCACTGCCCTAAACCCTGAAACACCACCCCTGCACCGCCCCTACACTGCCCGAACACCACTGCACTGCCCTAAACCCTGAAACACCACCCCCAGCATGACCCCCTTTACTGCTCGAACACCACTGCACTGCCCCAAACCCTGAAACACCACCCCCAGCATGACCCCCTACACTGCCGAACACCACTGCCCTAAACCCTGAAACACCACCCCTGCACGACTGCCCGAACACCACTGCACTGCCCTAAACTCTGAAACACCACCCCCTGCACGACCCCCTACACTGCCCGAACACCACTGCACTGCCCTAAACCCTGAAACACCACTCCCAGCACGACCCCTACACTGCCCGAACACCACTGCACTGCCCTAAACCCTAAAACACCACCCCCAGCACGACCCCCTACACTGCCCGAACACCACTGCACTGCCCTAAACCCTAGAACACAACCCCCAGCATGACCCCCTACACTACCCGAACACCACTGCACTACCCTAAACCCTAAAATACTCCCCCCAGCACGACCCCTACACTACCCGAACACCACTGCACTGCCCTAAACCCTAAAACACTCCCCCAGCACGACCCCTACACTACCTAAACACCACTGCACTGCCCTAAACCCTAAAACACTACCCCCCGCATGACCCCCTACACTACCCAAATACCAATGCACTACCCTAATCCCTAAAACACTACCCCCGCACAACCCCCTACACTACCCAAAGACCACTGCACTACCCTAAACTCTAAAACAATACCCCCGCACGACTCCCTACACTACCCAAAGACCACTGCACTACCCTAAACCCTAAAACACGACCTCCTACACTACACAAACACCACTGCACTACCCTAAACCCTAAAAACTACCCCCAGCACGAACCCCTACACTACCCAAACACCACTGCACTACCCTAAACCATAAAACACTACCTCCAGCAGTACCCCTACGCTACCCAAACACCACTGCACTACCCTAAACCCTAAAACACTACCCCCAGCAGTACCCCCTACACTACCCAAACACCATTGCACTACCCTAAACCCTAAACCACTACCCCCAGCAGTATCCCCTACACTACCCAAACACCACTGCACTACCCTAAACCCTAAAACCCTAAAACACTAACCCCAGCACGACCCCCTACACTACCCAAACACCACTGTACTACCCTAAACCCTAAAACACTCCCCCAGCACGACTCCCTACACTACCCAAACACCACTGCACTACCCTAAACCCTAAATCTACCCCCAGCATGACCCCCTACACTACACAAACACCACTGCACTACCCTAAACCCTAAAACACTACCCCCAGCATGACCCTCTTCACTACCTAAACACAACTGCACAATTTGTTACAGGCGTTGCAACGCAGGCCTGTGGTGCTTACTGGAAGTACCTGGTGGGCTAGTTGGGCCCCAGGGACTCTCAGGATTCAAGGTGACCTAATCCCCCAACTTAAAACGCGCCACGGGGCGCGTTTGCACAGTGGTGAAGGGAGGGGGCGGGGCTTCAGGTGACATGTGCGCAAACACGCCCTGTGGTGCATTTTAAGTTGGGGAGTTAATTCTCTTTGAATCCTGGGGGCCAACTAGCCCACCAGGTACCTTCAGTAAGCACAACAGAGTTGCGTTGCAGAGAGGTGAAAAAAGGTGCGTGGCCTCGGAACGCCTCTCTGCAACTCAGCTCTGTGGTCCTAACTGTAGGTACCTGGGGGGCTAGTTGGGCCCCAGGGACCCTCAGGATTCAAGGGGACTTAATCCCGCAACTTAAAACGCGCCACGGGGCGCGTTTGCACACATGTCACCTCAGGCCCCCCCTCCCTTCACCACTGTGCAAACGCGCACTGGCTCTGGTTAGTCAGAGTCAGTTACCACCAGTACCCGTCTGAAAAAGTTGTGGGCACAGGATGATTTTGCAACAAGGCCTCTTTCTGCTCCTCTGTTGGTTCTTTCTGCACATCTTTTGCTTCTTTCTGTGCGTTTTTTCTTCTTTCTTCACATGTCCTACCTCTGTTGGCATAGTTAGAAACTAGCATTTAAAAAACCTTTGAAATTCACTTAAAAAATCATAGGTTTCAGGCACGTTATAGTTAGAAATTAGCATTTAAAAAACCTTTGAAATTCACTGAAAAAACCATAGGTTTCAGGCACGTTATAGTTAGAAATTAGCATTTAAAAAACCTTTGAAATTCACTGAAAAAACCATAGGTTTCAGGCACGTTATAGTTAGAAATTAGCATTTAAAAAACCTTTGAAATTCACTGAAAAAACCATAGGTTTTAGGGACAGTTATAGTTAGTTGGACATTGCACTCGTACAAAACCCGTGAAATTCCCCTGTTATAGTTAGTTCAGCTAACTATAACTCGCGCCCGCAATGCACTGCTGATGACGTCACATATTACATCACTCATGACATGGTCAGTGACATCACTGATGACATCACTGATGACATCTCAAATGACATCACTGATGACATCATCCATGTGATAATTTCATGCATCTTCTCACACCCTAATTTAACTTTTGATACACCCACTCTAAATTACAGACTGCCATTCTCAAAACCATAGACACTCCAACACCAAAAACTACATACCCACTCACTGATTCTTAGATCTACACACACATCCACTCACTCACCTGTACAGTCACTCATACTTACAGTCACTCAGTACAGGACTATCATATGCACTCATACACCTATATAAACACTCACACACCGCCACTCATCCATAGAGGTACTCACACACCTAGTCAGTCATGCAAAAAATTAATCACACACCCATTACTCACCTATACAGTTATACACACACCAGCTCACTTACTCATACAAATACTAGCACATTCTTACGCTCTTATACAATAACTGATACAAGCACACACGCATCCATACAGCCACTCTCACAATAACACACTCTCACTTATAGCCATTTAAATACTCTAACACACATATATACTGCCTTTTACATATGTAGTTACTCGCACATGTACCACTGAGATATACATTCACTCACTAACACACCCATACACACACTCACCCACCCAAGCAGTCCATCACAGATGCACTCTTGAAATCATGCACCCAGTGAATCACCCACTCACACATCTATGTATAGAGTCACACACACCCCACCCACACAAACACTCAGGCAGCCATACAGATACTCAGAGAACCAATCAATAACCCATATAGACACTCATGTAGCTATTCGCAAATCCATGCATCCACTTACACACCAACAAACGGACGGATACAGACATTAACACAGTTTAGTCACTAACCCATGCATTCAGTAAGATACGTTTAATCACTCACTTGTAGAGTCAGTCACTCACGTACTAAATCATCCATTCAGACACTTATACACCCACTCATTCTTCAATACGCCTTTCCCTATATATATTAAACATATTTAAACTTTACAGAAACACACAGTCACTGGATGATGTCATCAGTGATGTCATCAGTGATGTCATTTGAGATGTCATCAGTGATGTCATCAGTGATGTCACTGACCATGTCATGAGTGATGTAATATGTGACGTCATCAGCAGTGCATTGCGGGGCGCGAGTTATAGTTAGCTGAACTAACTATAACAGGGGAATTTCACGGGTTTTGTACGAGTGCAATGTCCAACTAACTATAACTGTCCCTAAAACCTATGGTTTTTTCAGTGAATATATATATATATATATACACCAAGGAGGTATGAATGGGTGTATGAGTTTCTATATGGATGGTTCATTGGGTGCGTGACTGACTGTATAAGTGAGTGATTATACGTGTTTCAGTGAATATATGGGAGAGTGACTAATCTGTGTGAATGTCTGTATCAGTCTGTCAGTTGGTGTGTAAGTGGCTGCATGGATTGGTGAGTAGCTACATGAGTGTTTATATGGGTTATTGATTAGTAGTCTGAGTACCTGTATGGGTGCCTGAGTGGCTGTGTGGGTGGGTGGGGGTGTATGTGACTCCCTGCATGGATGTGTGAGTGGGTGAATCACTGGGTGTATGAGTTCAAGAGTGCATCTGCGAGGGGCTGTATGGATGAGTGAGTGTGCAAATGGTTGTGTCAGTGAGTGAATGGATGTCTCAGTGGTATATGTGTGAGTAACTGCATATGTGAAAGGCAGTATATGTGAGTGTTGGGGTATATAAGTGACTGTATGTGTTAGTGAGTGATTGTGAGAGTGGCTGTATGAATGACTGTGTGCTTGTGTCAGTGATTGTATAAGAGAGTAAGTATGTGTTAGTATCTGTATGAATAAGTGAGGTGGTGCGTGTATAACTGTATAGGTGAGTAAGTGGCAGTGTGATTGACTCTTTGGGTGAGTGACTAGGTGTGTGAGTAGCTCTATGGGAGAGTGACAGTGTGTGAGTGTCTGTATGGGTGTATGAGTGGATATATCAGTGGCTGTATTGGTGAGTGACTGGGCGTATGAGTGGCTGTATGGGTGAGTAAGTGGATGTGTGTGTAGACCTATGAATCAGTGAGTGGGTATGTACTTACTGGTATTGGTGTGTCTATGGTTTCGAGAATGGTAGTCTGAAATTTGGAGTGTGTGTATGAAAGGTTATATTGGGGTGTGAGTAGGTGCATCAGAGATTATTTGGATGATGTCAACAGTGATGTCATTTGAGATGTCATCAATGATGTCATCAGTGATGTCACAGACCATGTCATGATTGATGTAATATGTGACATCATCAGCAGTGCACAGCTGAATTTCACAGGTTTTGTATGAGTGAAATGTCAGCCTAACTATAACGTTCCTGTAACCTGTGGTTTTTTCTGTGAATTTCTAAGGTTTTTTAAATGCTAATGCCTAACTATAACGTCCCTGAAACCTGTGTTTTTTTCAGTGAACTTCTAAGGTTTTTTAAATGCTAATTCCTAACTATAACGTCCTTGTAACCTTTGTTTTTTTCAGTGAATTTCTAAGGTTTTTTATCTAGCAGTCGCGTTTGCAGAGTGGTGGAGAAAGGGGGGGTGGGCCTCCGACCAGCTCTCAGGAATTTATCTGCATAGGGCTTACAGGATGTACCAGGAGGGCTTCTTGGCCCCCAAGGTCCCTCTGGAGCCAAGGGGACTTTATCCCCCAACTAGTAATGCGCCAGGAGGCACATTTGCAGAGTGGTGGAGAAAGAGGGCGTGTCCTCTGACAACTTCTCAGCAATCCTGCTGTGTGGGACCTACTGGAGGTAACAGGAGGGGTAGTTGGCCCCCAAGGATGTGCTTGGGGGGCCAACTACCCCTCCTATTACCTCCAGTAAATCCCATATAGCAGAATTACTGAGTTCTGATAGCAGGCCACCCCCACTTTCACCACCACTCTGCAAACGCGCCTCCTGGCGTGCTCTTGGTTGGGGGATGAAGTCCCCTTCGCAGGTGAGGGTCCTTAGGTGCCAACTAGCCCTCCTGTTGCCTCCAGTAAGCCCCATACATCTGGATTGCTGAGAGGTGGTCAGAGGCCATACCCCCTTTCTCCACAACTCTGAAAACGGGCCTCCTGGCCCACTGCTGCTTGTGGGATGAAGTCCACTTTAGTCCTGAGGCCCTCAGGATGCAAAGGGACCTCATCGCCCCACCTGCAGTGCGCCAAGAGGCGCAAAAAGGGGCGTGGCCTCCTACCATCTCTAAGCAATCCCACACTGTGTGGGGCTTACTGGAGGTAATAAGTGGGCTAGTTGGCCCCTAAGGACCCTCAGGAGCAAAGGGGACTTCATCCCCCAACCAAGAGCGCGCCAGGAGGCGTGTTTGCAGATTAGTGGAGAAAGGGGGTGGGGCCTCCAGTGAGGTGCCGGCTTCATTTTGTATTTTTTTTATTTTAGGAAGGGGGGCTGTGTGGCCCATCCCCCGGGGCCCGGCCATTTTTTTTATTTGTTTTTGTTTTAAAGGGAGGGGGGCCATTTTCGGCACCAGGGAACCCATCCATTTTTAAAATCATTTTTTCGAGGGAGGGGGCAGTGTGCCCCCCCTCCCAAGGGCCCGGCCATTCCTTTTTCAAAATAAAAAAAGGGACCCCATCCCCCAGGGCATGGCCAGCTGGTTGGGGACCATGGGGGCAGCCTGAAGGCCCCCGCGGTCCCGGCCAGCTCCTGCCTCCTGCGGGAGCCGGCATGGCTTTTTACCCCCAGGGAACTGCTGACATGGAGCTCCCTGGGGGTAGAAAGCAAAGTGTGGTCGCTTTGACCAAGCGAGAGCACTTTGCTATGGGATGGCGGTAGCACTGCTGCCGCCATCCCATAGCAGATTGCAATGTCCAGGGGTGGTCACCCCGGGACATTGCTGGAGTCGGCCCTGGGGGGTAGCAGTCCCCAGGGCCATTTATGGCTCCAGAGGGGGAGCCACGCGTCCCCCCTCCCATTTGGTAAGTAGCCCCGGGGAGGTGGTGATCCCCGGGGCTGTGTGTGTGTGGGGCTCGAGCCCCCCCACACATTATTCTAAACATAGCCCCGGGGAGGTGGCGGTCCCTGGGGCTGCGTGGGGGGGCAGGAGGCCCCCCATGCCTACTTTTCTACATAGCCCCGGAAAGATGGCAGTCCCCGGGGCTACGGGAGGCCCGCGTGACCCCCTGAATTTAACAAACATAGCCCCAGGGAGGTGGTGGTCCCCAAGGCTGCACGGGGGGGGCCATAAGCCCCTCACGCATTCTTTTTTGTTATTATAGCCCCAAAGAGGTGGCGGTCCCTGGGGCTGCGGGGGCCCGCACGGGCCCCGCATATATTTTTATCATTTCCCCCGGGACCTGGCCCACCCGGGGGCCTAAAGGAAACAAAGCACGGATCCACCGTGAATCCTGCCAAAAGTTTTAAAAAAAAATGCTTTTTTGGACCCTGAGCAGGCCTATGGGGTCACGGTGTTTCTACCATGACCCCTTTTCTTGTTTTTTCACTTTTTTTAACCTTTTTTCTTGTGACGCGGTTCAACCAAGTCACAAGATGGCTGCCAACACTTCCTGGTTTGAAGTGTTGGCAGCCAATCAGATTGCAGGCACGAGATCAGGAGGGTTTGCGGATCCTCCACGTCCCTAGTTGTATATCCGAGAAGTGTTTACATTGCTCAGGAACTACTGAACGGATTTACACCATTTAACAAAAAGAGTGCTTTCTGAACTAAGAGCTACCTTTTTGCGAAATTTGGTTTAATTCCGTTCAGCAGTTCGGGCAGTAGACGTTTCCTATGGAAATTAACATAGAGAAAACACGTTTTGGGACCTCCCCTTCTTCTCGGCCCCCGCTTGACGAATCACCCTGAAACTTTCAACACAGCAGCTGACTTGACCGCCCCATTAGTTTTGAAAATTTGGCGAAGGTTCATTAAACGGTGCCAAAGTTACTGGCAAATCAAAAATCGCTTTTCCTATTTAAACTAGGTCCTAACTATAACTACCTACTGGCAACCACCAGTAGGTAATATATGTATATATATATATATATATATATATATATATGTATGTATGTATGTATATATGTGTGTATGTATGTATGTATATATGTGTGTATGTATGTATATATGTGTGAGTATATATGTATATATGTGTGTGTATATATGTGTATGTATATATGTGTATATATATATGTATATATGTGTGTATATATGTGTGTATATATATATATATATATATGTATATATATATATTCACTGAAAAACCATAGGTTTTAGGGACAGTTATAGTTAGTTGGACATTGCACTCGTACAAAACCTGTGAAATTCCCCGTTATAGTTAGTTCAGCTAACTATAACTCGCGCCCACAATGCACTGCTGATGACGTCACATATTACATCACTCATGACATGGTCAGTGACATCACTGATGACATCACTGATGACATCTCAAATGACATCACTGATGACATCATCCAGTGACTGTGTGTTTCTGTAAAGTTTAAATATTTTTATATATATAGGGAAAGGCGTATTGAAGAATGAGTGGGTGTATAAGTGTCTGTATGGATGATTTAGTAGGTGCGTGACTAATTCTATAAGTGAGTGATTAAACGTATCTTACTGAATGCATGAGTTAGTGACTAAACTGGGTGAATGTCTGTATCTGTCTGTTGCTGTGTAAGTGGCTGCATGGGTTTGTGAATAGCTACATGAGTGTCTATAAGAGTTATTGATTTGTTGTCTGAGTATCTGTATGGGTGCCTGAGTGTTTGTGTGGATGGGGTGTGTGTGACTGTGCATAGATGTGTGAGTGGGTGATTCACTGGGTGGATGGTTTCAAGAGTGCATCTGTGATAGACTGTATGGGTGGGTAAGTGTGTGTAAGAGTGTGTTAGTGAGTGAATGTATGTCCCAGTGGTACATGTGTGAGTAACTACATATGTGAAAGGCAGTATATATGTGTGTTGGAGTATATAAATAGCTATAAGCGAGAGTGAGTGATTGTGATAGTGGCTGTATGGATGAGTGTGTGCTTGTATCAGTGATTGTATAAGAGCGTAACAATGTGCTAGTATTTGTATGATTAAGTGAGCTGGTGTGTGTATAACTGTATAGGTGAGTAAATGGCAGTGTGTTTAATTATTTGCATGACTGACTAGGTGTGTGAGTACCTCTATGGATGAGTGGCGGTGTTTGAGTGTCTATATAGGAGTAAGAGTGCATATGATAGTCCTGTATTGAGTGACCATAAGTATGAGTGACTGTACGGGTGAGTGAGTGGATGTGTGTGTGTAGACCTAAGAATCAGTGAGTGGGTATGTAGTTATTGGTGTTGGAGTGTCTATGGTTTTGCGAATGGCAGTCTGTAATTTAGATTGGGTGTATCAAAGGTTATATTAGGGTGTGAAGAGCTGCATCAGATTATCACGTGGATGATGTCATCAGTGATGTCATTTGAGATGTCATCCAAGTGAAACCAGTCAATGTTAGCCTATGAAGGAAATTCAAGTTACCGGTAAGTACGGTTAAAATTAATTTTGAGGATCAGTACTGGGCTGAAAGATGCAGCACTGAGGTCTCTCCTGATAACAGGTGAGAAAATCGGAATTCGTATTTCGGCTGATTTTAGAGGAATATTTTAAAGTTCCAAAACTCCACACTTAGAAGAGTTTCCAAGTGAAACCAGTCAATGTTAGCCTATGAAGGAAATTCAAGTTACCGGTAAGTACGGTTAAAATTACTTTTCAGGATCAGTACTGGGCTGAAAGATGCAGCACTGAGGTCTCTCCTGATAACAGGTGAGTAAATCGGAATTCGTATTTCGGCTGATTTTAGAGGAATATTTTAAAGTTCCAAAACTCCACACTTAGAAGAATTTCCAAGTGAAACCAGTCAATGTTAGCCTATGAAGGAGATTCAAGTTACCGGTTGACGTATCTTCGCGAAATTTTCAAACTTTGTGGCCCGCTCCGGTCCGCTCCTATCCTGAAAGTCTTGGGGTGATTCGTCAGCGGGGGCCGAGAAAAAGGGGGTCCCAAACGTGTTTTCCCCATTCATTTTTCCATAGGAACCTTTAGTCGCAGCTACAGCCTGAACTGCTGAACGGAATTACACCAAATTTGGCAAAGAGGTAGCCCTTGGTTTAGTGTCGTGCATTTTGCTTAAATGGTGTAAATCCGTTCAGTAGTTCCTGAGAATATCAAAAGTAAAATCACATATATATCTGGGCGGAACCTAACCACACATGTCATTGTGAGATCTGATTGGCTGTCAGCACTTCATCCTGGAATTGCTGGCAGCCATCTTGAGACCAATATACATGATAGTACCCCATTGAAATGCATTGTAGTGAATCAAAGATTTTGAGGGTTACCAAAAGGAGAACTATAAAGGGTGATACAGACTTTAGTTACATTAGAATTCATTTGTTGATGGTACCATACTAATTTCAGGAATTGTGGTGTGTTCTAAGGTGATTTTACCCTGTGAAAAACCTTCTGCTGGGATATCATGAATCATGTTTGAGAGAAAACTATTTTCACATGCTTGTCCCATACAGTTTTGGAAGGTGCTCCAGAAGCTAAAATGAGAGCATATTTTCTGTAAATTCACATTATCTTTCTCAGTCATGTGAGAATGAAGTCTGACATTCTCAGTAAAACATGTACATCCAACAAGGGCAGAGACTGTCAGTTGATTCCTTTGTGTTCTACTGCAGCTTCCCAGAGTGTTCTAAAGAACAACTAGAGTGCTAACAGCCTTACTTATGACAAAAGTATGGCACACCTGAAGCCATCTTGATTGGAATAAACTGGTAACACTTAAAACATTTAATTTAAAAAGGAACAAAATGATGGAGTTCATTTTGTCATAGAATTTATGGTTAGTGCTGTAGAAAGAAAAATTAGGACATGTTTCAAGTGTGATCTCAAATATCTTCCTGTTATATTTCAACAGGAGCAGCCTGCCAGTTGATGCCTTTGTGTTCTACTGCAGCTTCCCAGAGTGTTCTAAAGAACAACTAGAGGGCTAACAGCCTTACTTATGACAAAAGTATGGCACACCTGAAGCCATCTTGATTGGAATAAACCGGTAACACTTAAAACATTTAATTTAAAAAGGAACAAAATGAGGGGTTCTTTTTGAAATAGAAATTATGGTTAGTGCTGCAGAAAGAAAAATTAGGGCATGTTTTAAGTGAGATCTCAAATCCTCTTCTATTTCATTAGAAAATTCTGACATGCAGACTGAAACAATCACTTTCAATACCAGCAGCAGACTTCCAGTTAACTCCCTGGTGAGCAGTAGCTTTACTACAGTGATCTAATGAGCAACTAGAGTGCTAACATTCTGAATTTATGGCAAATGTGAGACACATCTGAATGCCTTCTTGATGGAATCAAAGTAAAAAACTGAAAGCATTTCCTACTGAGGAGACTGCAGTAAATGAGGAAATTAGGAAACTTCATAACAAAGAAGTCTTCCAAGATGGCCACCAGTGAAAAAAGAGCCCAAATGTAGCACAAATATTACCCAGATGTAGCTCACATATAGCCCAATGACAAAAGTGTGCAAAACACTTTTTATTTTTAGTTTTTTGCAGTTTTATGTAGTGCAGACTGGTCAGGTATTGGAGCGTTGCATCTTAAAACATGACCCCCTACACTACAAAAACACCACTGCACTACCCTAAACCCTAAAACACTACCCCAGCACGACCCCCTACACTACACAAGCACCACTGCACTATCCTAAACACTAAAACACTACCCCCAGCATGACCCCCTACACTACACAAACACCACTGCACTACCCTAAACCCTAAAACACTACCCCCAGCACGACCCCCTACACTACGCAAACACCACTGCACTACCCTAAACCCTAAAACACTACCCCCAGCACAACCCCCTACACTACCCAAACACCACTGCACTACCCTAAAACATGACCCCTACACTACACAAACACTACCCTAAACCCTAAAACACTACCCCAGCACGACCCCCTACACTACACAAACACCACTGCCCTACCCTAAACCCTAAAACACTACCCCCAGCACGACCCCCTACATTGCCCGAACACCACTGCACTGCCCTAAACCCTGAAACACCAGCCCCTGCATGACCCCCTACACTGCCCAAACACCACTGCACTGCCCTAAACCCTGAAACACCACCCCCAGCACGACCCCCTACACTGCCCGAACACCACTGCACTGCCCTAAACCTTGAAACACCAGCCCCAGCACAACCCCCTACACTGCCCGAACACCACTGCACTACCCTAAACCCTGCAACACCACCCCCAGCACAACCCCCTACACTGCCCGAGCACCACTGCACTGCCCTAAACCCTGAAACACCAGCCCCAGCACGACCCCCTACACTGCCCGAACACCACTGCACTGCCCTAAACCCTGAAACACCAGCCCCAGCACGACCGCCTACACTGCCCGAACACAACTGCACTGCCCTAAACCCTGAAACACCAGCCCCAGCACGACCGCCTACACTGCCCGAACACCACTGCACTGCCCTAAGCCCTGAAACACCAGCCCCAGCACGACCCCCCTACACTGCCCGAACACCACTGCACTGCCCTAAACCGTGAAACACCAGCCTCAGCATGACCCCCTACACTGCCTGAACACCACTGCACTGCCCTAAACCCTGAAACACCACCCCCAGCACGACCCCTACACTGTCCGAACACCACTGCACTGCCCTAAACCCTGAAACACCACCCCCTGCACGACCCCCTACACTGCCCGAACACTACTGCACTGCCCTAAACCCTGAAACACCATCCCCAGCACGACCCCCTACACTGCACGAACACCACTGCACTGCCCTAAACCCTGAAACACTACCCCCAGTAAGACCCCCTACACTGCCCGAACACCACTGCACTGCCCTAAACCCTGAAACATCACCCCCAGCAAGACCCCCTACACTGCCCGAACACCACTGCCCTAAACCCTGAAACACCACCCCCAGCAAGACCCCCTACACTGCCCGAACACCACTGCACTGCCCTAAACCCTGAAACACCACCCCCAGCACGACCCCCTACACTGCCCGAACACCACTGCTCTGCCCAAAACCCTGAAACACCAGCCCCAGCACGACCCCCTACACTGCCCCGAACACCACTGCACTGCCCTAAACCCTGAAACACCAGCCCCAGCACGATCCCCTACACTGCCCGAACACCGCTGCACTGCCCTGAACCCTGAAACACCACCCCCAGCACGACCCCTACACTGCCCGAACACCACTGCACTGCCCTAAACCCTGAAACACCAGCCCCAGCACAACCCCGTACACTGCCCGAACACCACTGCCCTAAACCCTGAAACACCAGCCCCAGCACGACCCCCTATACTGCCCGAACACCACTGCACTGCCCTAAACCCTGAAACACCAGCCCCAGCACGACCCCTACACTGCCCGAACACCACTGCACTGCCCTAAACCCTCAAACACCACCCCCAGCAAGACCCCCTACACTGCCTGAACACCACTGCACTAAACCCTGAAACACCACCCCCAGCAAGACCACCTACACTGGCCGAACACCACTGCACTGCCCTAAACCCTGAAACACCACCCCCTGCACGACCCCTACACGGCCCAAACACCACTGCACTGCCCTAAACCCTGAAACACCACCCCTTGCAT
The DNA here is from genome assembly GCA_963921515.1 of Calotriton arnoldi. Classification (NCBI taxonomy): domain Eukaryota; kingdom Metazoa; phylum Chordata; class Amphibia; order Caudata; family Salamandridae; genus Calotriton; species Calotriton arnoldi. The sequence continues at coordinate 4,149 of CAWUFW010006501.1, read as the reverse complement.
GACCCCCTACACTGCCCGAACACCACTGCACTGCCCTAAACCCTGAAACACCACCCCTCAGCATGACACCCTACACTGCCCGAACACCACTGAAACACCACCCCCAGCAAGACCCCCTACACTGCCTGAACACCACTGCACTAAACCCTGAAACACCACCCCCAGCACGATCCCCTACACTGCCCGAACACCGCTGCACTGCCCTAAACCCTGAAACACCAGCCCCAGCACGATCCCCTACACTGCCCAAACACCACTGCACTGCCCTAAACCCTGAAACATCACCCCCTGCACGACCCCCTACACTGCCCGAACACCACTGCACTGCCCTAAACCCTGAAACACCACCCCTCAGCATGACACCCTACACTGCCCGAACACCACTGCACTGCCCTAAACCCTGAAACACCACCCCCAGCACGACCCCCTACACTGCCCAAACACCACTGCACTGCCCTAAACCCTGAAACACCACCCCTGCACGACCCCTACACTGCCGGAACACCACGGCACTGCCCTAAACCCTGAAACACCACCCCCAGCATGACCCCCTACACTGCCCGAACACCACTGCACTGCCCTAAACCCTGAAACATCACCCCCAGCAAGACCCCTACACTGCCTGAACACCACTGCCCTAAACCCTGAAACACCACCTCCAGCACAACCCCCTACACTGCCCGAACACCACTGCACTGCCCTAAACCCTGAAACACCACCCCCAGCACGACCCCCTACACAGCCCGAACACCACTGCACTGCCCTAAACCCTGAAACACCAGCCCCAGCAAGACCCCCTACACTGCCCGAACACCACTGCACTGCCCTAGACTCTGAAACACCAGCCCCAGCAAGACCCCCTACACTGCCCAGAACAAAACTGCACTGCCTAAACCCTGAAACACCAGCCCCAGCACCACCACCTACACTGCCCGAACACCACTGCACTGCCCTAAACCCTGAAACACCAGCCCCAGCACAGCCCCCTACACTGCCTGAACACCACTGCACTGCCCTAAACCCTGAAACACCAGCCCCAGCACGACCCCTACACTGCCCGAACACCACTGTACTGCCCTAAACCCTGAAACACCAGCCCCAGCACAACCCCCTACACTGCCGAACACCACTGCACTGCCCTAAACCCTGAAACACCACCCCCTGCACGACCCCCTACACTGCCCGAACACCACTGCACTGCCCAAAACCCTGAAACACCACCCCTGCACGACCCCCTACACTGCCCAAACACCACTGCACTGCCCTAAACCCTGAAACATCACCCCCTGCACGACCCCCTACACTGCCCGAACACCACTGCCCTAAACCCTGAAACACCACCCCTCAGCATGACACCCTACACTGCCCGAACACCACTGCACGGCCCTAAACCCTGAAACACCACCCCCAGCACGACCCCCTACACTGCCCAAACACCACTGCACTGCCCTAAACCCTGAAACACCACCCCCTGCACGACCCCCTACACTGCCGGAACACCACGGCACTGCCCTAAACCCTGAAACACCACCCCCAGCATGACCCCCTACACTACCCGAACACCACTGCACTGCCCTAAACCCTGAAACATCACCCCCAGCAAGACCCCCTACACTGCCTGAACACCACTGCCCTAAACCCTGAAACACCACCTCCAGCACAACCCCCTACACTGCCCGAACACCACTGCACTGCCCTAAACCCTGAAACACCACCCCCAGCACGACCCCCTACACTGCCCGAACACCACTGCACTGCCCTAAACCCTGAAACACCAGCCCCAGCAAGACCCCCTACACTGCCCGAACACCACTGCACTGCCCTAGACTCTGAAACACCAGCCCCAGCAAGACCCCCTACACTGCCCGAACAAAACTGCACTGCCCTAAACCCTGAAACACCAGCCCCAGCACCACCACCTACACTGCCCGAACACCACTGCACTGCCCTAAACCCTGAAACACCAGCCCCAGCACAACCCCCTACACTGCCTGAACACCACTGCACTGCCCTAAACCCTGAAACACCAGCCCCAGCACGACCCCCTACACTGCCCGAACACCACTGTACTGCCCTACTCCCTGAAACACCAGCCCCAGCACAACCCCCTACACTGCCGAACACCACTGCACTGCCCTAAACCCTGAAACACCACCCCCTGCACGACCCCTACACTGCCCGAACATCACTGCACTGCCCTAAACCCTGAAACACCACCCCTGCACGACCCCCTACACTGCCCGAACACTACTGCACTGCCTAAACCCTGAAACACCACCCCTGCCGCCCCCTACACTGCCCGAACACCACTGCCCTAAATCCTGAAACACCACCCCCTGCACGACCCCCTACACTGCCCAAACACCACTGCACTGCCCTAAACCCTAGAACACTACCCCCAGCACGACCCCCTACACTACCCAAACACCACTGCACTACCCTAAACCCTAAAATACTCCCCCCAGCACGACCCCCTACACTACCCGAACACGACTGCACTGCCCTAAACCCTCAAACACTCCCCCTGAAACACCACCCCCTGCACGACCCCCTACACTGCCCGAACACCACTGCCCTGCCCTAAACCCTGAAACACCACCCCCTGCACCACCCCTACACTGCCCGAACACCACTGCACTGCCCTAAACCCTGAAACACCACCCCTGCACCGCCCCTACACTGCCCGAACACCACTGCCCTAAACCCTGAAACACCACCCCAGCACGACCCCCTACACTACCCCCGCATGACCCCCTACACTACCCAAACACCAATGCACTACCCTAATCCCTAAAACACTACCCCCGCACGACCCTCTACACTACCCAAAGACCACTGCACTACCCTAAACCTTAAAACACTACCCCGCACGACTCCCTACACTACCCAAAGACCACTGCACTACCCTAAACCCTAAAACACGACCTCCTACACTACACAAACACCACTGCACTACCCTAAACCCTAAAACACTACCCCTACACTACACAAACACCACTGCACTACCCTAAACCCTAAAAAACTACCCCCAGCACGAACCCCTACACTACCCAAACACCACTGCACTACCCTAAACCCTAAAACACTACCCCCAGCAGTACCCCTACACTACCCAAACACCACTGCACTACCCTAAACCCTAAAACACTACCCCCAGCAGTACCCCCTACACTACCCAAACACCATTGCACTACCCTAAACCCTAAAACACTACCCCCAGCAGTACCCCCTACACTACCCAAACACCACTGCACTACCCTAAATCACTACCCCCAGCACGACCCCCTACACTACCCAAACACCACTGCACTACCCTAAACCCTAAAACACTACCCCCAGCACGACCCCCTACACTACCCAAACACCACTGCACTACCCTAAACCCTAAAACACTCCCCCCAGCATGACTCCCTACACTACCCAAACACCACTGCACTACCCTAACCCCTAAATCTACCCCCAGCATGACCCCCTACACTACACAAACACCACTGCACTACCCTAAACCCTAAAACACTACCCCCAGCACGACCCTCTTCACTACCTAAACACAACTGCACAATTTGTTACAGGCGTTGCAACGCAGGCCTGTGGTGCTTACTGGAAGTACCTGGTGGGCTAGTTGGGCCCCAGGGACCCTCAGGATTCAAGGTGAAGGTTTGCACAGTGGTGAAGGGAGGGGGCGGGGCCTCAGGTGACATGTGCGCAAACACGCCCTGTGGTGCGTTTTAACCCCTTCCATGCTCATGACGAGCTCAGCTCGTCATGCTGCGCAGTGCTCGTGTGCGCATGACGAGCTGAGCTCGTCATGAACCCGTCCGCTTAATGCAACGCCTCGCACAGGGCGAAAATCGGCCGCGCATGGAAGGGGTTAAGTTGGGGAATTAATTCCCTTTGAATCCTGAGGGACCCTGGGGGCCAACTAGCCCACCAGGTACCTTCAGTAAGCACAACAGAGTTGCGTTGCAGAGAGGTGAAAAAGGTGCGTGGCCTCGGAACGCCTCTCTGCAACTCAGCTCTGTGGTCCTAACTGTAGGTACCTGGGGGCTAGTTGGGCCCAGGGACCCTCAGGATTCAAGGGACTAATCCCGCAACTTGAAACGTGCCACGGGCGCGTTTGCACACGTCACCTCAGGCCCTCCTTCACCA